>CADEBD010000288.1:3056268-3656268 GCA_902825455.1 Arctia plantaginis
TGTGTCATCACAATACTATTTATACTACTACTATATACATACAATAAATGGGAGAGCCATGCTCCATAAAGAAAAATCCAAATTTAAAGCTTTCTGCCATTCATTTTACATCTGCAGCCTGTAGACTAAGTTTACGTGGAGGGCATACGACTACCTGCGACCAGTACCGACCGAAATAAATAATTTGAATTTAAAAATATATACACAGACTCAACAAAGCAACGGTTCTAAGACAAAGATATATCCAAAATATAACATACATCTATTCAACATTTGATACTGCACCGACCAGACCACAAGACCTTTGAAATATGAACTGGATTTCGGGAAAGTCGTGTTTTGTTACAGGTCTTTATAAAACGGTAGATGACAATATGATACAATGACTATATATCAAAAGGACATGTGCCAAAGGTGAAGAATGGTTGCCTGTCAGATAGTTCCTCAAGGATTACAAGATAAAGTGGTATAAAACATTTCTAACCTTTTCTCTTAAAGGTTACAGTCGGGTCTGTCTGGGAATGGAGGAATATGATTGGCTGACGCTATTATTTCGTGTTTACTTGTGGTTTTGCTGAATTTTGCCTATAAATCTATTTCTCAGAAGAAGTACATACATACATATTTCTGAATGACTACGTAATTTCTGTGACAGTTACATAGTATGTGTCGAGGGGCTTGTTGGTCTAGTGGTTAGTGATCGTGACTGCTAAGCCTGAGGTCGTAGGTTCGATTCCCACCATATCTGGGTGTTATTGAGCGGCATATGTATCTGAGCGGGAGTCACCTGTCACTTCGTTCAGCCTGTAGGGCGCAGGCTGAACGAAGTGACAGGTGACAGGTACTCATGTACAAACGCCTTAGCGGCTGTACCCCACTGCCCAAGGTCTCCACTCGTCGTTGTCGTGCACACACACATAGGCACGAAAAATAAATCGTCTCTAAAGGCGCGATTTATCCAATAAATATTTTTATTTCTTCTATAAATAGTTATTAAGCATTCTTTTAAGCATTAGGGACTAATAAAAACAAAATCCTTCATTCAATTGTTTATTTAATCACAATGAATTGTTTTTTAGCTTTATTTCTTCTTTTGAGTTTTAAACTATTTGAAATCGTCTCTCGTATAGACTATAAAGTCATAGATCAACTCACACAATAGCAGCAATTTCTGTTTTCTCTAGAATACGTCTCTGGAGCATGCGTGATCGATGGTATTGAGGTCTGGCGATTGTGCAGGTCACGGCAATACACGGATGTTTCATCTACAAAAACAAGCTCAGTTCGTCTGTTCTTGATAATACCCGCCCATACCATCACTGTGGAGCCACTGTAAGGATGCACTTCCTGGACGCATCGTAACCGTTCAGCATTGCGGCACGACGATACTAAACTTCTCGTATTAGATTTAGGCCTCTAAATCCGAATCGGGACTCATCGTAAAATAAATTTTTATCCCATTGCTCCTAGGTCTATGTCAGGTGTTCCCTACACCATTCGTTTTGCCGGCCACGATTTCCATGGCGTAAAGATGGCACCTAATAAGCTATTTGACTAAGTTTAAAAAATGATTTAAATTAATTCTATACGTGAAATTGTATATAGTACGTTAATATTGCCGGGAAATTAGATCTATTTATATTTAAAAATCACAATTAAAGTTTAAATTTCTAAATCCGCCAAGGCCCCGAGAGCACGACGTAACGTAATTGACATATGACATAAACAAAACAGTGCTGACGTGGTTATAAAGTGAGTTTTATTATTTTTGTTAAGATATATTAGATAAAATGGTGTGTAGTGTCAAAATGTAAAAATACGTCTAAAACTACTCAACACAAACTGTTTGCTTCTGTGCCAATGAATCCCAAAAGACGAGTGGTTACAATTAGCGATATTTATACCAGTTCTTTCAGAATCTAATAGAAAATGCTTTTAGAAATAACTAAACCACTCAAAAAACATAAAAATGCGCACTTAAAATCGAACTAAGGTTCTTCGGTTCGATCTTCATTTGTAGATTACAAATGAAGATTGTTTGTATTGTTCACTTTTTATCTTTGAATCTATGGTTCACTTTTGACACTTGTGACTCTTGCGGTGTCGTCACAGACATGTGTCCAATAGGACATACCCGTCCGAGATAAAATAATAAAAAAAACTCAAAATTTGCTTAAAAATGTACAACAATTAGCGTAAAAATAAGTAAACTAATAGGATGACCATAATTTGGAGAATATTTTCAATGTTGTCAAGTAGCCATCGTGCCGTATTCATGCAGCCTATTTCTTACAGTTTGAACGGTAAGAACAACACCGCTTGTTTGTAGCTTTAAACTTATCTCTCGATGTATCAGTCCTGTCGAGCAGTTGTACTCCTTCCACATCTTGGGTGCTGTTCAGCAGGATCCCCTTTATTAACATATCGCTGCCTAAGACGACAAATCACGCTCCTATTGACACCAAAATACCGTGATACCTGACACTGATTTCTTGCATTCTATATGACGTAAAATGATTTACTTGACAATTTCTCCTAACCTCTGTAGTTCGTTTCAGCGTTTCTTCCCGGAGTGAGACTTAGAAAATGCCGGCTCCATCTAGCTGTAAAGTCCGACTTGTAAAAATATCTGAAAAGATTTACTTACAGAAATAAATATCATTTCATCATTTCATTTCCCGCTTGTAGGATTCCTACAGCTCTTTGCATTTCATCAGCAATAATTAGCATTTATTTTAACGAAAACAAAACACAAGCAAGTAGTTATATTTTTAAAATCAGCCGGTATATGTTTTCGAAAACAAAAAAGATTGTATACCAATCAACTTTGCTAAGAAAAAAAAAAGAAAAATAACATACAGTTTCTGTAAATGATGCTTTGATTCTGTAATTGATTCTGTAAATGATTAAGTTTCTGTAAATGATGCGTGTTGCATTTACTTTTTGATATGATATTAATAATTGGAGTTAAAGTATGAAGTTGCCGTTGTATAGCAATAGATACTTTGAATTGACATAAAACCTTCATGACGAGATTTTCGTGTGAAACTGTTTTCACATGATACCTATGAGGTTCTTCTTTTAAAAATGTGCAACATACGATTTTCGACTTTCAATTGTTTTTTTTTATTCAGCTTAGACGTGAGGATGGAAAAAGAATAATATGAAATGAAGTGACTTAGCAATGCGCAGAAAGTAAAAAAAAATTAAGTTTAATTGCTAATTAATAAAGAAGTAGATAAATGATACTTTTATTTAATATTTTTTTATTTAAATTAATCTGGTGCTACATCATCATCAATCCTCAGATAATACAGCAGTTGTTTCTATACCGTCAGATGAGTCTGTCGTAGCATCTTCAGGTGTATCAGAATTTCCGTCTTCGTTTGACTTATTGCTGTCGTCTGTCGTGTCACCACTGTCTACGGATAAGGTAGTTGTATCTTCCACATTAGTATTATTTGCATTGTCATCAGTAACATCACCTTCTGGACCTGTAGTGTTGGCAAACAAAGTTGACATCTCCATATCATCAACAGTAGTAATTTCACCAGAATTATCACCCTCTTCATAATCCCCATTTAAAGCTTGTTTGTTATGATAATCACTTGGCTGAGCCCTCACAGAAAATACACATGTCGAAACGCATTCGTATTCATCTTTAAACATATTGAGGCTTGGCAGACAGCCTCGCCATATACCGACTTCGCAACGGGAGCCTGGTTTCCAGTAGTACATTTTTGGCTCTGGATCTCTACCGCAATCTTCCCATCTAAAGTTAGCGAAACAGGCACTTGGTGGAACTGAAATTTTTTTAGTTGAAAGAACACGTATTAATGACAGGAAACTGCTAATTATTGTTAATTTACATCTTACTGGACTGAGATAAGCCCTCCGTACAATATCAAATCACGTTACTTTTGTATACTCATCTTAAACAAGTTCAAAGTAAATCATTTCTCATGTAATTTTTGCTCTTTATTTGTAAGTACATATTGTTAAGCACATGTTAAGCTAGTTATAGTGCAAGTTAGTATTTTAAGAATCATTTTCCTATTCATTTACATCAACATCATCAAAAGTATTTAGTGGTCCACGACTGGACATAGGCCTCTCTTTAGGAACTATACATGTTGGTTTAGCGTTTGTGTCAAATTTTCCTTCTCTCTGCAGTGCTATTGTCTTGCGTAGTTTGCTTCCTTAGTCGGCTCATATGACACTTACGGGATGAATGGAAGAGGAGACACTCCGTATTCTTAATCTATTACCATACGAAATTAATTTGTATATTTCATGGGAAATAATAATATCTGAAATAACTTAATTTGGCAGTAGCGGTTGTGTTGTGTTCTTCTAAGAAAAGATAATCGTGAATCTTTTAAAATGTTTTCCTAAATTACCTGCGTTTGTTGATCTTGTCAGTAATATGATACTGCTGAATGTGATCGCCAGCGCGTCCATATTGAAAATGTCGTTAGGACTGTATCCACCAGTCCTGTTCCTAACACCTCATTAAGATAAAGTGTTAATTGTTTTCCGCACGAGAGAAAACTAATAGGCATGATTAATTTCTTTGAAACTAATATTTTTACTTATAGGCCTGAAGTGTTTATATTTTATGTTTCCGTTGTCCGTGTGGTGACGGATAAAGAATACGGAGTGTCAACACCCCTATTCATCCCATGTTTGTCGTAAGATCCAAGATCCGACTAAGGGAGCAAACTACGCAGCACAAAAGCACTCTAAAAAGGAGGAAAACTTGATACAACTTATTTTAACCCAACCCGTCTGGCCAGCGTGGTATGGTAGGCCAAAATCTGCTTTCTAATAAGAGGCCTATGTCCAGCAGTGGATCAGGCTCTTGATAATGATGATGATATTTCAATGACACAAATTAAAGGAGAGCACGGATGCTCTGGATGACTGCACAGATGGCGTAGTGGTTTAAGCGGTCGCCACGCCACTTACTACTACGCTGAGTGTTGAGGGCTCGATCCTCACATGGGACGACACTTTGTGCGATCCACAAATTGTTGTTCCGAGTCTGGGTGTTCTTTGTGTCCGTTTCATGCACGTAAGTGGTCGAACCAAAGTCATCATAAGGCGTATGTATGTCATTATATCGCAAACCGATTTAAATACTCCCTTTTTAAGTGAATTGGTTGGTACCTAACTGTACTTATGTAGCCGCTTTTCCTCTCTGGCGGACTACTCACCGGCTGACCCAGTGGAGAGATTCAAGAGATTACCTCAGGGCGCCTTGTATGAGAATAGAAGTGTGTGCGTGTGGGAAACCTATGGGACTCTTTAGAGGAAAACAACTTACACCTCAGTTATACATACATGTATATTTCAAAAAAAAAGTAATCAAATTTACAATAAGAAATTAAATAAATTAAACAGTGTGGGTACAAGAAAAAGGAAAAAAAAAACCGCAGCGGAGCGCGTTAGAGCCGAGCTGATGGTGCTCGGTGCCTCCTCGTCGTCCCTCCAGGAGGTTACTTCCTCTTCCGCCCGAGTCGGCTATTTATATTAGATATGGATAAAAGTTTAACAATTGGCAATTATAAGTTTAAGTACGTAACTCTTGGGTACGGCTGTCCGCTTGCGTCGTGAGCCGCGCAATCACCAGCTTTGCCAGAGGGTACCGAGAAACTTGAGTATGTACCAGAAGGCCACAAAAGAGCAAGCACGCCGTCTGAGACTGACCGTCTTGAGCCCGAAATCTGGGACCCTACGAATGGATTAGCACTCATATAATTAAACAGGTTCCAGAAACAAATAGGTTTAAGTAGAATTAACAACATACTTACCACTTTCGTGGGTAGATTTGAACAGAAAGTATATTACGACAATTAAATCACACAACAATCAGAACACTATTTAAGATTTGAAGACACGAGATAGCAGAGTGTCTCCCGTGGCAGAAAGCCGGACTTATATATCCTAGGTTCAGGAAGCTTCCAGACTTTATCCCTACTCAACATTTTACTTTGACATTTAACATCAGTGAACACAGAAGATCAAAACTGTAGTTATAAACTACCTTAGATAAATCAACAACAATGCAACGCGGCCAATAGATGTAGCTTTTAACAAGACCGTACGCATTACAAATGTACAAAAAAATAACTGTTACACTTATTTGTTACTTCCATTTGTTTCCATTTGTTAGTTAAATGTGATAAGAAATATTTCACATCTAAGAATATAAAAATTAAAACATCTTGAAAAAAATCTTTGAAAACATTTCTTATTACCAATTTGCGGTACGGGGCCGATACCTATTTCTTATTTGTCTGTGTGTGTTACGCCGGTGAGCAATATCTAAGTAATTCCTCACCTGGTCGTATATCCGATGTAGTTCCTTCAATCTCTCACCAAAGGACACTGGACTGTCGATGGAAACAGAATTGGGATGGGCAGGAATCTCTGTCTGTCTATAAAGAACTCCATCCCCTATGAGTTCCCTACCGTGAACAAGAAAATATGGACTGAAACGAGTGGCTTCGCTGACAGCAGTGTTTAGGGCACACTGGAGTTCCACGAGATTCTCGTCCCATTTCCTGTGATGTGACTTCACATAGCAGGAAATTCCCTGAACCACGTTGCGTATAGCTCGCTCTGCCTGGTTGGTCTGTGCGTGATATCGAGGATTATAATAAATGTTAGGCACATTGTACTTAACCAACAAGTCCCTAAACGGTTTGCTAACAAACTGTGGGCCATTATCCATATAAATGGTTTTACAAACCCCGTGGACTAAAAAAACATTCTTTTCTATAAATCTCGCGACAGCAACGCCTGTTGCTATCCGTATAGAACAGAACATGACATATTTACTGAAATAGTCCGAGACCACAATTAAATGAACATTTCCCTTGCTGGAAGTAGGGAATGGACCCAGCAGGTCACACGAGATGGCCTCAAAGGGTCTAGACACCCGTTTCGGATTCCCCATTAGGCCGGGACGAGTAGTGTTCACAGGTTTGTACTGCTTACAAGTCTCACACTTGTCTACATATTCCTTGACACTCTCGTACATCTTAGGCCAGTAATAGTAGAGGGCCAAACGTTTATGGGTTTTCCAAACACCCCCATGGGCACTCATGACGTCGTCATGGTACTTGGTGAGCAGGGATAACCTGTCTTCCAGCGGCACCACCAGCTTCCACTCAAAATCAGAAGTCAGAGAGTATTTCTGTTTTGATAGCCTGTATAAACAGTTATTCCGTATATCAAAGTTGGGGAAGTGCTGAGGGTTCTTCTTTACCCTGTCTAGAGTGTGGAGGTACCAAGAGTCCCTAGTAACGCTGGTGACTATTGTGTCAATCTGAATTCGAGACAGAGCATCGGGTACCACATGGTCTTTACCTTTTCGATGCTCTATATCGACGTCAAACTGGCTCAACCTCATGCTCCAGCTCGCCAGGCGACCTGTCGGATTCTTAAGTTTACGGAACCACAACAGCGAGGCGTGGTCCGTAACTACGGTGCATTTCTGGCCTTCCACGTACTGCCTGAACTGTTCCAGAGCAAAGATCACCGCTAGGAGTTCTCGCTCAGTGGTGCTGTAGTTGACTTCGTTTTTGTTAAGAGAACGACTACAATACGCGATAGGGTGTTCCACTCCCTCATGTGTCTGCGTGAGTACAGCAGCCACAGAGAAGGATGACGCGTCACTGAGAATCCTAAAAGGCAATGAGTAGTAAGGCATTTTCAAAATAGGAGCGGAGACCAAAGCGGCCTTCAACAGGTTGAAAGACTCTTCAGCCTCACGCGTCCATTCAAATGATACATTCTTAGAAGTTAATTTACATAAGGGTTTACTAATCTTAGAAAAATTGTTTACGAAACGCCTATACCACCCAGCCATGCCCAGGAATCTTTTCACCTCCTTAGCATTGGAAGGTGTAGGATAGTTGAGAATGACATCAACTTTACCTGGGTCTGTCCGCAGGCCATGCTTGTCAACATAGTACCCGAGGTATTTCAATTCGCTACGACAGAAATGCGATTTTTGCATGTTGATCGTGAGACCCGCATCCTTAAGGCGCTGATAGACTCTATGTAAGAGGTCCACATGCTCCTCAAAGGTGCTGGCCACAATGATTATGTCATCCTGAAATGCGAATACCCTATTGTCGAACTCGGGACCAAATAGGCGGTCCATGAGGCGTTGCATCGAAGCTGAAGCTCCGATGAGACCGAAACACATAACGTTGTACTGAAAGAGACCCCTTCTTGGGACAGTGAAGGCGGTCTTCTCGGCGGATTGAGGCGAGTCAAAAGGAATCTGCCAATACGCCGCACTTAAATCAATGGAAGTCAAATACCTTGCATTATTGAGATGGTCTAAGATTTGGTTGATATACGGCAATGGATACGCATCGCTCTTAGACACAGAATTGAGCTTACGAGAGTCAAGGCACAATCTTAGGTCACCATTCGCTTTCTCCACCATCACCACTGGTGAGTTCCACGCGGACTGAGATGGGGTCACTACTCCCATCTCCAACATCCGGTCCAGTTCCTCTTCCAAGGCTTTCTGTTTCAGGGGAGAGAGCGGATAGTACCTTTGCTTGATTGGCTTACTGTCTCCTGTGTCTATGACATGATGCACTAGAGATGTTCGACCTAAACCAACCTTGTCCGTGTTGATCGTATCAAACTTCTCAATGATGCAGTTAATTACCCGCTTCTGATCGGCGGTCAAATTGTTGTAATCCTCTAGACCACTGTTAAGAGACAGAGCCTCCACAGGATTACAGTCGCTAAAGTTGGAAAGATTGATATTCTGAGAGATCAGTCTATTCCCCAATTGAAACTGTTGCCAGAAGTCTACACCAAATATCATGGCAGTAGTAATCTCTGGAACAACATAAAACTTAATAACTCTGACAGCAGAATTATATTCAATAGGCAAAGAAATACAGCCCAGACATGGCAAATATGAGCCGTCTGCTGTAGTTAGGTTAAAGTTAGGGCTGATGCTTTCAAGCTCAAACCCTAATTCAAAAAAAATGTGGTGCGCTCCCTTACCCAACACAGAGCAAGCTGCACCCGAATCAAGTAACCCTAGAACATTTAAGTTCAGGATCTTAACTACTAAATACGGTCTTATATCATTATCCCGTTTGGTAAACAGGACCCTATCAGAGTGATCATCAGACAGAGAAACTCGCTCCGACTCGACTGGTGATCTTTTAACAAGGCCCTGACTTACTCGTTTTTTGGCTTGGCATTGCATTTCGGACACTCAGGTGCTCTGACTCCCTTATGTCCACACCGGAAACACACCACATCCCTCGACTGTGTACAGCCGGAGGTAGGGTGACCGCCACCACCACAGCGGAAACACTTGTGTGCGCTCGAGGTCGAAGGACGGGCCACTGCTGAGACCTGTTGAGAAGTTTTTTGAACATATTTATTTTTCATATGGTGTAAATCCGAGGTGATCCCACACCTTTCGAAAGCTGGTTCCCGAAATGCCTCAGCCCTAGCACGCGCAAGTTCAAGACGCTTCCCCAATCGCTTCAGATCAAATATAGATTTTACGTCATGAAGGGCCAATTCTTTCATGTAATCGGGCCTGATGTTGTGCATCAAAATGTCCAGTTGCTCCTCACTGGGCATCTTGCACGAGAGTCTAGAGAACATGGCCTGCATTGTAGAGATGTAGTTGCCCAATGTTTCTGATCGGGCCTGTGTACGCTGTCTGATTTCATTGCGGAGGCGATAATCATAGTCAGGAAGGTCGAAGGTTTCTTTCAGCTCCTCTATCATGCCCTCATATGAGGTGAAAGTCTCCTTGTTGGTGCGGTACCACGACAAGGCCGGACCGTCCAATAGGTCAGAGAAGGCTGTGAGGATCTTATCCTTGGTGACTTCCCGAGCACATCTAAGCTCCTCTAGTCTCTCAATGAAGACACGTACACAAGAAGAGCCATCATATTTTATATTAAAAGAATTTAAATTAACGGGTCTATCCCTTACTATTATATTTGAATTAGGGTCGGAACTGGATGCGTTGGGTCGCGTCGAGCGGTCCCCCCTTACCACAGGTGAGGTGTAACCTATGTGGTCGCGATGAGTAGGATCAGTCTCCTTCTCCGAAACCTCAGAGTCCGAGTCGGTATCTGATTCAGACACCGCCAAAACTTTGTCTAAGCGGTCACGGATGCCTACTAGTTCTGGACAGTCTAAACCACACCTGGCTAACCTAGCGAGAAGATAATTAGCCCTCAATGCAACTCTAGTACGACAATTTTTATTCGAAACAAAGTCACCTGAAGAAAGGACCTGTTCCAGCTCAGAGATCTTAGGCTCGCAGACAGACAACTCAGAGGCGGCAACAGCAGGAACAGCGGCGATGGCCTTAATGCTGCCACGCCGGATAAGCCGCAAAGCAGTACGCAGTTCACTTCGCAAGCCGACAACCGTATCATACGGATTCGCTGAAATCCCCATGGCAGACAGTTCATTAATAAGTTCATCTTTTTTAAGGTAGTTAATGCACTTACGGAAATGTGCCATGGTGGTTTACAATTCAAATTCGATTATACAAAAATAATCTTAACAAGTTAACAAACCAGTAATGCAGACTTAATGTCTTTTACAGTTCAAAAAAAAGTAAAAAATAATGATATTGAGTAGACTTCTTCACTATTAACAGAGTGTGAGAAGGTTAAAGTAAATTAATATTTAAAAAATATTATAACAAAATATTAAATCAAGTAATATCTCAAAGTACAAAATAATGCTACTGAGTATATTTCTTCACTATTAAGTGTGAGAAAGCTAAAGCAAAATAATATTTTTAACAAATATTATAATAAAATATTAAAATATCAAGTAATATTTCAAAGTAGAAACTGAGTATACTTCTTCACTATTAAGTGTGAGAAAGCTAAAGCACACTAATATTTCAAAAAAATATTACAATAAAATATTAAAACATTAAGTAATTTCTCAAAACTTGAGAAGCAAATTCAACTAAAGACAAAGATATTCTTGTTTCACAATTCAAGACACAAGTTATACTATCTCTAGAATATTGACACAGTAATCCAATGAAATGACAAAGTTTTTTATTATAAAAGTTAATTCGACAAAAAAATTTAAGACAAGTTATATTATCTTTAGAATATTGACATAGTAATCCAATGGATTGACAAAGTTTATTATTATAAAAGTAATTTCGACATAAATTCTAAGTAGGATATGTATACAACAAAACTATTTTATTTTAATTTTAAACCAGTAGGTTATATAAAAAATGGAGGGTACATAAAACTTTAGAAGTTAAGTTAAGTTTCAAGTAAATTACACCAGTAGTACTGGGATAAACACTGAATATACACGTATGCACAACTTCACGCTACGGACCTCAAAGGTACTAACAGAAGTAGTGAAAAAGAAAAAAAAATTTAGTTAGGCCAAAAAATGTTTCAAAACTCACCCGAAATATGTGCAGTAGGAATTTTGAGTCAATTTGGAATTTAGGTGTCTCACTGATTTTCCTTGCCTCAGGGATGATGGTACTATAGGCTGAAAATACAATGAGGGTAAAATTATTACATGCGTACTGCACCCGCACAACCAATTAACGTCCTGGGGAGTATCGGTCGGAGGGAAGTGTCTCCTCCAAAGTGAATACCCCTAGGCACCCTCACACAGCACACACACACAGAGGTCTGGATCGCTAGCCAGACGTTGGTCGCCAATTTGTAGCCGCTTTTCCTCTCTGGCGGACTACTCACCGGCTGACCCAGTGGAGAGATTCAAGAGATTACCTCAGGGCGCCTTGTATGAGAATAGAAGTGTGTGCGTGTGGGAAACCTATGGGACTCTTTAGAGGAAAACAACTTACACCTCAGTTATACATACATGTATATTTCAAAAAAAAAGTAATCAAATTTACAATAAGAAATTAAATAAATTAAACAGTGTGGGTACAAGAAAAAGGAAAAAAAAAACCGCAGCGGAGCGCGTTAGAGCCGAGCTGATGGTGCTCGGTGCCTCCTCGTCGTCCCTCCAGGAGGTTACTTCCTCTTCCGCCCGAGTCGGCTATTTATATTAGATATGGATAAAAGTTTAACAATTGGCAATTATAAGTTTAAGTACGTAACTCTTGGGTACGGCTGTCCGCTTGCGTCGTGAGCCGCGCAATCACCAGCTTTGCCAGAGGGTACCGAGAAACTTGAGTCTGTACCAGAAGGCCACAAAAGAGCAAGCACGCCGTCTGAGACTGACCGTCTTGAGCCCGAAATCTGGGACCCTACGAATGGATTAGCACTCATATAATTAAACAGGTTCCAGAAACAAATAGGTTTAAGTAGAATTAACAACATACTTACCACTTTCGTGGGTAGATTTGAACAGAAAGTATATTACGACAATTAAATCACACAACAATCAGAACACTATTTAAGATTTGAAGACACGAGATAGCAGAGTGTCTCCCGTGGCAGAAAGCCGGACTTATATATCCTAGGTTCAGGAAGCTTCCAGACTTTATCCCTACTCAACATTTTACTTTGACATTTAACATCAGTGAACACAGAAGATCAAAACTGTAGTTATAAACTACCTTAGATAAATCAACAACAATGCAACGCGGCCAATAGATGTAGCTTTTAACAAGACCGTACGCATTACAAATGTACAAAAAAATAACTGTTACACTTATTTGTTACTTCCATTTGTTTCCATTTGTTAGTTAAATGTGATAAGAAATATTTCACATCTAAGAATATAAAAATTAAAACATCTTGAAAAAAATCTTTGAAAACATTTCTTATTACCAATTTGCGGTACGGGGCCGATACCTATTTCTTATTTGTCTGTGAAAAGTCTAACAGTTAAATGCATCTCAGCATTTAGATTCCACTAAAGGTCAATTTGTTAATAAAAATTAATTTACAATTCAGTTGTAATCTACTCTCGATCTGACAAATGTCATAAAATATATTTTCCATTTTAATTTCTTTTGTGCATATACCATGTTTTTAGCTCCGCATCGCCCTATTGTTGTCTCGGAGAAAATGCCTACGGCACACGGTCCGCCTTTGTCACATTTGTGCATAAAGTGTAAATGAATAAATATTCTCGTAGTAAAGAATTCCTAGACCAGCAGAATACCGATTAAACATTATTAAACATTCTTAGCTAAAAATAAATATTGTGTTTGTGCAAATAGAAGTTTTACAATAACTTATGTAATTAAACTATATCTTCCAATGTACTTTCATCATCAATATCCTATCAATCTCTTTACATAGAAAATAATTTAGATCACAGAGGTTGAAATGAAAAGGTTATTATAAATTCTGCCACCCCAGATACGGTAGTGAAATTGCGAGTAATTGCTAGCTTTGTATTATGTTCTTAGTTTGAAAAAAGAAACACATCGAAAATAATCAGGGCAATGTTCTTTGCCATTAAAAAAAAGAAAAAGAAATCAAAATTTAGAGCCACCAGAGTCAGGGAGTTGTAGGTTTTTTTGTTAAACAAAGTTTTTTGTTTAAAACTATTTTCATCGCGTACATGCAGGTACGTAACACTATCAGATACCCGTCTGCTCTTTGGCTATTCCATAAAAAAGTTCAGCTATGAAAGAAGTTGTAAAACAAAAAACTTTTTAAAGCATTTTCAAACTATTCAAAAGACTTATATAGAGTTATGGTTAAAGATTATACTTAAAAAAACCCTACACTAATATTTACGTTTTGAATTACTTTTAGTGTCCAAGTTAAACCTACAGCCAAAGAAAGATCACAAATGTTGGTCTACCCTAAACAGTGATAAACATCCCTACTACTAAATTCTGTCAAAATCATCTCCACGAAAGATAAAACAATTGGAAAACTAGGAAACAGAACCGCCACCGTCAAAGCAATTGGAAAATAATTTCCGTGTCTATTGAACGCCACAGTAATTTCGTTAGTTGGTGAATCGGCATCCATCGAGCGATAGAAGGCAAATAATCCAGACAAATTAAGGCCCTATTAACAAGTCTGAATAGTTTTACTTGTGTTTATGATTTGTTGGAAGTATCTTTTGAAATAACTTCCAGCATTTACACGTGGACATGTTTTGAAAGTAATTTTATTTTAAGTGGGACTAATAAATGGCTGGCTGTAAGAAAGTAGCACATTTATTCACGATTAACAATTTTGATCTGATGAAGTTAACACCGTATCATCAACAGCCATTCCTAGTCCACTGCTGGACA
Source organism: Arctia plantaginis (assembly GCA_902825455.1). Classification (NCBI taxonomy): domain Eukaryota; kingdom Metazoa; phylum Arthropoda; class Insecta; order Lepidoptera; family Erebidae; genus Arctia; species Arctia plantaginis. The sequence goes on from CADEBD010000288.1 coordinate 3,070,505, forward strand.
TAGGTCTCTCCTTGGAAACAATACACCGTATATCAAAATGTAAATAATAAATATACGAATGACATGATTTCTGCCTCTGCAATCAAATAATTGATCACTAAAGCACCCTATTTAAGAAATTAAAATGATAAATTCATCATAAAGCTTAAAGCAGAATTTGAACTTAGATACAAAGCTGTTATTTCCCCTCAACTTAACGAACCCAGAGGCTTATAACAAATGCCAACACCATCAAATTTTCGAAAAAAACTCGATTTGTCAATGTGTCTGAAAAGATTTATTTCATTCCTGTAAATCAAACAATATACGAGTATGAACAAAACATTCCAAGACTATTGATTATACTAGCATCTCAACTAAAAAGTACACACGTGTTAAGTTGTTCTAACGTGTATTCGAAATTTTGAGATTTTGAACACTAGTGACTTATAGACGCAAGTCTTCCAGAGAAAACATTTCAATTTCAAGAAATCTCTAGATGTAAGGGGTTTATTAAGATTTGAACATAAACCACATGTAGAATTGTATACTATAGTATTTTACCCTAAATATCATTACTTGTCCTCATTCTGTTTATAACAAGAATTCAATCTGCTATTGTCCACAAATAGCATTTATTATATTGGTTACAAAATAGTTATAATTTGTATTACGCATAGGCACTGTTTCATTCATGGTAACCATGTGTGTGTTACGTATGTTTGCTAACTATGATTACCAGACTGCTACATCCTATCACACAAATTATCCCACCAACTTCCATTTTAGTCCGCTTAACTATTTTTCTATTTTTATCTTCGTAAGAGCACGTTGCCTGTTTCTCTTAATTCAATTTTGAACTCAGTTTATTTCGTGATAGTTAATGTGTCATTCATCGAGGGTAGTCATTGTTATTATTTATTAATTTATTACATTACCGTTTCTTGTTGTCTCAGCAAGAATTCCAATGGAATACATTTCGTGACTAAATTTCGATTCCACTTAAACTCAATACACTCAATAGTGTCACCACGGGGAGTACAACGCCAAAGGGTTCTTTCTGAAGTATTTAGACATTCATAATAATATATTGAAAGTAATAGCTTTGGTTTCAGTGCCAACAATCAAGTTAACATGGTTATGGCACCTAAATTCACTTATAAATACGTTTACTTTTTTTAATTCAAATTCAAGCTGCACGTAATCTTGAAATTTAAGAAAAGCATGAAACGTTATCCTCCAAATTCTTACTAAGAATACAGCGTTAAATGAGTGTCCATGTCAGATATATTTAATAAATTACCTTGTATGAAATAAAACTGAATCAACTGAATCTAGGGGTTCAATCAAGAAAAAATACCCCGCACAGTTTATTATTATATATTAATGGTTTGTAACAATGAATCAAAAAGTAGGGCTAGAGATTACTATCTCATCAATGGCCGTAATGATTAAAATGTACCTACTACCTTCAGTCGTAAAGTGGTTAATTATGAATGAACCATGGCACTGCTCACATTTTTTAATAAAGTTGCCTGAATTCCCATGTGTTTAATTTTATTAGCTTCTCTTTTTAGGGACCTACTTTTGCGCGATCATTAAAATCATATTCAGTAGAACATTATACATCATATATTTCGATTTTTAAATATCAATACTTCTGTTTCTAACAGTTAAAATTGTTAGGAATTAGTAGTTAGTATTGATATCCCTAAGTACGGTGCTAGTCGCTACAGCTCAGAGACAAAATAATCGTGTCCTTAACCCTAAATCACTTTAAAATCTAACATAATAAAACCGCAATCAATAGGGCTGTCCCCTCCTTCCTATCGATAATTGATTTTTAATCTCATTGAATTTTGATTAGAACTTTTCATTTGGTTAACACGGGGATGACACGGCATTTCCCGCTCCGTTAGGTTTTTAGATAAGGGACTGGGGAATACTGAATGACATTCAAATCATGTTAACGACCTATTGATGGTACTTTAGTACATAAATTGTTTTGGTTTCCTTCAAATAATGGTATATAATGTTGAGTTTAGAATCAATTTGCCACTTAAAAGCAATTATTGTAATTGGAGCACATAATTAATGGTCAGTTATTGGTTTTGTCAACCATCTTGAATACATCAGAAGCAAAGTGATAACTTATACTTTTCGTAATTTGTTTTTATTATTATTCTTATTTATTAGCATTCTGGTTACTATAGTATAGGTTCTGCCTAGTTTGGGATCAGACGGCCGATGGCCGAAGTGAGTGAGATATGTCAAATGACATGAATCCCAAATATTATTGTTAATATTTTGAAATTGTGTCAAGCCTGCAATTATTCTTTACATATAATCGCGTATTCCTCATACAGCAATATTTAACAGTAATCACTGTAGCTAATTTCAAATAGGAACGAAACCCCGTCTGGAAACTTTTCTATTGTTCGGTACTGGGAGCTGGTGAATACCGAATTGGATTTTACATAGTTTTACACTGGATATTGTGTGTGTTTAGCGTAGAAATTCAATCTAAAATATTATGTATCCTTAAATCAAAGACAAAAGGTGGCAAGTTTTTTATAACTATAACTCCGAAAACTTTCTCTCTAATAAATAATTCTGTTATCTATATTGAACTGTTTTTTGGATGAAAAGACAGCTTTTATGCTTGTCACACATTGTCACACATTTCTGTTTAAATAAATTAAATAAGAAATACATGCTTCGGCACCTGAAGGCTGGCTAAACCAGAATGGTTTCTTAAGAACTACCGTCAAGCATTTCCGCTGCGTTTCACCGGGAGAGGGAGGTTACCGAACCCCCAAATGGTGGAAATCCCCTCCTTATTTTCGTAAATCACTCTAAGGTTGGCAACTATTTGAGTTACAGGTGGTAATGTGTGGTTTTAGTTACTTACTGATCCCAAACAAAGCAGAACCTGTACTATGATAACCAGGCTTCTAATAAAATACCTACCACGCGTTCAAGGGCCTGGTGGGCCAGGTGAGTTCTAAACCTATCCCGCTCCGCCATCTCCTTCGCAAGCATAACTTGCTCGCAGAAGGAGACGGAGAGAGAGAGAGAGGAGAGAGAAGGAGTTCCAAGATCAAACCTCCTAAAACCCTTTCATTTTGATTTATATGGAAAGCCAACACAAATAAAATCACTATTTATTTTTGAAGGATGGCCTTTTAATTCGCAGCATTAGAAATAGACGAAAGGAAATTATATGTATATACCTTCCCCGATTATATTAGGTATTATTCTGATATCGGTCTTAGCATGCGTTGTAACCATAATTTAAGTGCTCAACACTTTAATTACTTCTCATTATACGATTGTAAATAAAAAGAAAAGTTCTTAATTACCCACCTTGCCTTACGTAAAACACATGATTGGACTGTAATAATTACTTACTTCCATTTCTTAAGACGTATTTACACTGGTTTACACACCAGTCGTAATTAAATCCGTTTAAATATATTGGAATACACAATTTTAATTCAGTATTATATTTGATGTGGGATTTAAATAACTTAAACTTAAAACAAAAAAAACTTATTTTAAAAAATGTATTTGCGTGTGCGTAAACTAAAATTAACACTAGAATATTTTTAGCAATATCATAAAACTAATAATTCCTTTATACAGGTTTATTACACACATATACACATGCGCGCGGATCTCCGACTCCTCGGGGACGCAGGAGCCAGTAAGTTAAGTTGCCTAATTATCGACAACCGACTAAACTGGAAAGAACACATAAATTAAGTCTGCAACAAACTAAGAATTATTCTTTCCAAATTATCCATTATCCAACATAATATACCATACAAAACACTCCTCCTACTCCATAAATCTCTGGCAGATTCAATAATCTCGTATGATCTTTCGAGTTACGGCAGAGCTTACAAAAGCCACCTTGACCAAATACTTACTTCAACTTAGAATTCTAAAAAAGATAGTATCAATAAAAATAAATTTAAGAAGGACTGCGAACAACTATTTGATTTTTGCAAAATTATTTCTATACATCAGAAAATAAAACTAACGTAACTAACCGAGGAGTACTTTAACGTAGATCTTCAAAAATACAAAGCCCGTGATGGTATAAAAACCCGTAGCGATACACATATCTATACGAGAAAAGAACCCTAAATATCTTATAGCAGTTCTTAATAAATGAGCTCCCGAAATCCGTAAAGACTTCATTAACGCAAGTAAACATAAAAACAGAATTGAAACAACACTTTTTACAAAATTAAATCACTCATTTTTCATATTCTTTAACAATCTGTATAGTGTAGTAAAATAATATACTTGTATACACAATATTTTATTATAGGACTCATCACTGATGCGCGATCGATGTGACCATTGAGTCCTGTGTACACATTTTTGTATACTACCCTCACTTTATTGTTGTGATGCTTTTTGTTTTGGTGTTTTTTTCTAGGTGCATTTGCTTTTTGTGTTATTTTTTTGACAATATAAGTATCATAATTATGACGACATTGATATACTTTAAAACTCGAAGGAGTTTTTGTTACATCTCTAGTACATGATTACTCGTAGTATTTGTATCAGCTAAACAAATAAATAAATGTCTTTATAAAGGTGACCTTTGACCAACGAAAAAGTCGATCTAAAATATCAGTAACTGTCACACTTGTTAAATGGCAACGAAATTGGCGCGGCTATAACTGGTTTATAATGTCAGTGATTGGAGTACTACTATACTACTAGCTTATAACTGTTTTGGGTGTTGAAATCTGTCCTGCACCGAGTTTAAGTTTTACTTGACTCGAATAGCTTGTATATAGTAAATAAAACACGTTTAATCAAAATCTGTAATACAAAATGGCACACGAAGATCTTTTCTTGTAAGTTTCCTTTTTTTTTTTGTTACTCGAGACACCTCACCGCTGTTTTTCTTTTTATGAAATTTTAACAAAAAGGAGTAGTCTACGTTAGACGTTAAGTATTTCTTAATATATACAGGTTGACCTACATCATTATTATTTATTATTTATTAAATGGATCGACAAATAAAATGGTAGGAACCAATAAACATATATGCGAATTAGCATGAACGATTAAATTTAACCGGGGTAATATATAGATCAGAAGATATAAAGAATAATTCGACACGTGCAAAAGTCGTAATACAAACGGCGAAGTTTCTGGTCTCTGAAATTTTAAGTAACATCACCAAGCAATGTAATTTCCGCATAAGTGAATCTATATCAGAAAACAACGAACACAATGCTGGAACAGAAATAGTCTGGAAAATATCAACATCATCATCCTATCGCAGTCCACTGCTGGATATAGGCCTCTCCCATTGCACGCCACTTAGATCGATTTTGGGCTCCAGCTCCTGAACATATAGATATCGTCACTCCGCCTGGCCTGTGGGCGTCCGACACTACGTTTGCGCAAGATGGCTGGAAAATATAAAATAATAATATAAATCATATACACCACAACTGTAAAAAATAAAGAAGAATACATATAGACACCTCAAACAAAAAGTATTCCAGCTCTAGCTTAAGTGTTGGTGATATCTGTCAGAGATTATAAGCTTGTAGTAAGTAAAACGTAATGTAAAAACACCTATTAAGACATACAAACTGACATACGTACATATAGGACGGATAGTACGATAGACAGACATACGTACTGTTAAAATCACTTCGATTATTATCTTGACAGAAGAAATATTCACGTCTTTCTAATTCTTAGTTCTCGTTATAATCGCCTCGTGTTATTTAATATCTCAAAACACTTCCTAATCTGTAATCTTATAGCAGACCTCAAGTTTCCAAAGATGGCATTTCTTATGATAATTAAATAAAGTTTATTGATATTACGTGACACAAGAACTTTAGAGTACTGATTGGATACGGATAAGTACGAGTGCATAGACAAATTTAATGGATAGCTGTGCTGGGGTAATTTTAGTTTAGGAAGGACCGACCAGCCACAGAATGTTCTCGAATGTCTATCTACAAACATGGCTGTTACTTTTCTTTTTTTTTTAATAAGACAACGCCCGCACTAGGAATAAATCCTGTGTCGCGGGGGACTTTAGAAACATACATGAAACGGACACAAAGACTCAGAACAACAATTTGTGGATCAGACAAAGTGTTGTCCTATGTGGGGATCGAACCCATAGCACTCAGCGCAGTAAGAAACGGCAAGGTGACCGCTTAAACCACTACGCCATCCGTGCAGTCGTTACTAATACTACCGACTACGAAGTAGAAATGTTTTCTGATTGTGATACTTAGAGAAGGAGTTTGTATCCTTTTGAGAATTCACTAAAAGTCATGGGAGAATAGGCATGGCTTTAATTAAGTAAGTCCACTTGTAAAATAAGTATTTCTTGTATTACTAACTATTTAACATTATTTTTTACCGTTAATTTTCTACGTTAGTCGTTGATTCCCTATTTTTCCCACCATCGAGTATCCATTTCTTCAACACACAACATAAATTATAGTTAAAAAAAACAAAAAAAAACACGATTTAGTAACAACAAACAAATTGAGAGTTAAGCTAGCGAACAAGCAAGCTTTACAATATCCGCATACAATGTATTATATTTGATATCTTGCAACGTACGCGCATAGTCGGTTTCCTGTTACATTCTTCCATTTCTGGTCACGAAATCACATCCACAAATTGCAGGAAAGCGACAAGAAAGATGTTGGAGACAAAAGTATCCACTGATACTGTAACTATTTGGTGATAACATCTTTTGTCCACTGCTGAACGAATGCCGCCTCTAAGGAGTGCCATCTATCTCGGTCTTGGGCAGTCCGTATTCATCCGCTGCCAGTCACTTTCTTCAAATCATCGGTACGTTTACCTAATAGCGATATCGATTCAAGCACATTTTGGCTCCAGCGACTATCAATCTGTCTAGAGATTGATAGTCGCTGACTTCAGCTGAACAACAACATCTTTTGTATCTTGCATTAATCATCAGAGTCATAGATCTAAGGCTTAACACTCATGTCACACTTATCACTCATAGATCATTCCCTAGACTCGTCATAAGTTGTCATAGGAGCCCAAACTCAAGATTTTAACTAGTATCCATTGAAAGATTTTACTTTTTACCATCTAGCTGCATCATTAAATCAACTCTAAGATACCAAAAAAATGTATAATCATCCAAACTATATACCACGTAAAAACATAACCATATACATACAAAGATTAATTTGGATACATCAATTTCACATCAACAGCCTTTAATAGTCAACTGCTGGACATTGGCCTCTTCTTAGAAAGGAGGTGCCAACAAGACCTATTATGAATTAGGATATAATTGATTCCTGCATAGGTATTTGTTTCACATAGTTTCTGATGTGTATCTTCATATACTGATAACTAGCTTTTACGCGCCGCTCCGTATATGTCCGTTGTCCCTTCATAATGTAGCTTTCCATTGGTGAAATAATTTTTTAACTCGGTTAAGTGGGTTAGGAGTGAAAGCGTAAAAAACCAACAAACAAATTCACTTTCACATTTATAATATATGTATGGATTATTTCATTATAACAAAATTAATTTAGTCTTAAATTGAAACACAACAAAATAAGTTAAAATAGCATTAGAATAAACTTCAACGTATTTGGCACTGATTCTGCTTCCAAGTTCTGTCGCCGGCATCAAGTACAAAGTAAGCTTCTACGTAGCGTAACGCGATTGCATACCTTTCGTCCTACTTCAAACGTCTTACAAACTTTACATTACAGAAAACTAAGTAGATAATTTCTTTACAAAGAAAACTGGTGTAGTCATAAATATTTCTCAATTTAGCTAATAAAAAAAACAACAATTTAAACAACATTAGTTTTCGTAATTTAATAGAAATTTAGTTACAAAACACCGTTTATTAAGGAACTGAATAAATAACAAAGAAATTAGCATAGCATAGCACAATGGACTGCACGGATAGAGTAGTGGTTTAAACGGTCGCCACGACGCTTCTTACTGCGCTGAGTGTTGTGGGTTCGATCCCCATATGGGACACCGCTTTGTGTGATCCACAAATTGTTTGTGTCCGTTTAATGTATGTTTGTAAAGTCCCCTGCGACATACGATAATGCGGAAGTTGTCTTTTAAAAAAACTATCAGAGTGGCAATTCGTCAAGTGAATTATCGCCCTTTGAGTTTGAGTCTTGGATTTTGGGCTCTGGTAACTAGGGATGGCATGAAATCACAATCAGATGTTATAAATCATATAAGATAAGATAAGATACTACTAGTAATACTAGTAGTATCTTATCTTATCTTACTTACTCTTACTAGATAATACTAGCTTATTACAGTAATTGCTCAAGACCATTGTGGGAGACTGGCATCTGCACTAGGGAACCCTGTCACACAGATTGCCAGGCCCCCCATAGTACAAAGTTTGTATCATGCTTATGTCTAGTTATTGGCAAAAGAAAAACTAAAAAAATATAATAAAAAAAAAGACAAAAAAAAAATACACATAAAACATCTTGCCAGTTAAAAACATTTAGACATTAGTTTTATTTTTATGAGTATGCGCTTTCGTGTGTGCGTGTGTGCGCCCGTGTGTGTATGGGTGTGTGTATATTTGTGTATGTGTGTATGTTCGTGTATGTGTGTGTGTGTGTATGTTTGTGTATGTATGTGTGCGTATATTACTTTAAGAGCTTAGGTTTTATTTTGCGATAGTTAGTAATATTAGTATATGATTGAAACATCATATCATCACCCCTGTGACTGATTTACTATAGCACTTATACTTAATTATTATTATCACGCTAGCGCAGGACTGCTAGAAAAAGGTCTAAAAAGGTTTTTGATAAAAAGAATTTTAATTTCATTTTAATGCCACTTATCTTTGTCCATGACAAAATCATAACCCCATGTGAAATCGCTGTGTCTAAAACTAATCATTATCAAAAATTACTTAACATCATCAGCCTACCGTTATCCCAATTTTATTTGGGGTCGGCGCAGTAAGCACGATTGATTCCATTCTCCTGTATCATTCATCATCTCACTGTTCACACCCTTCTCAGCCATATCCTCACTCACACAGTCCATCCCCCTTTTCTTTTCAGATTTCATCCAGTGGTGCTACTTTCAGACTTCCTCGTATGTACTCATTCCCATCCATCTCAGCATTCGCATTTCGGTTACATTCAGGCGACTCTCATCCGTCCTCTTAATGGGCCAACTTTCAGAACATCTCCTCCATAAAACAAATGGTAATTACATTTTAAATGTTTACAGTTTGCACAAAATCGGTACTTCATCGCGAGAATAATTTTAAAATATGCTTGCTAAATAAATAATATACTATAATATATCTCATACATCTCACACACGGCCCGTGTGATCCCGAACTAGGCAGAGCTTGTGCTATGGTAACCAGACTGCTGATAAACATACTTATGTTTTTAAATAGATACATATAATAGATAAACTACACATGTGTCTGGGATACAGAACAAATGACCGTGCTCATCACACAATATTTGTTCTGGGTGTGTATCGAACCCACGACCTCGGGTTAGCACTCAGGGTCGCTAACCACTAGACCAACAGGCCCGTCAAATGTTATTATAAATTTCTTTCTTTTATTTAACAACAATAACTATACACGAGAATGATGGTCTATACCTAGGACTACACGCTTTTGCCCAAATAACAGGTCAGACCAATTATCAAATACCGTTTCACGTTTCTGTTTTTGAAGATAGAGTTTTCTATCCTACTGAACAAATTAACTTTGTTCTAGAAATGATCGTTTAAATGTTTAAGTTCATCATCATCAACAGCCTTTACTAGTCCACTGCTGGACATAGGCCTCTCTTTAGAAAGGAGGTTTTGGTCGATTCTACTACACCACGCTGGCCAGGCGGGTTGGTATAGGGTTTGTGTCAAGTTTTCCTTCCCTCTGCAGTGCTGCTGTCCTGCGTAGTTTGCTCTCTTTGTCGCCTTTTACGACACCCACGCGATGAATAGGGGTGGTGACACTCTGTATTCTTAAACCGTCACCACACGGACAGTTGTTCAACAGTTGTTAACAGATGTTTAAGTTGCTCTTCCTGAAACTATATAGTTTCAGGAATATTCCTTATATTCCTACTAACAATGACAAATTTAACGAAAATAAATTAGTAACAAAACTATCTGATGTTCACAACCACATTTTTCATTTCACTAAACTTAACCGTTTAATGCTTCTCTATAGCGAGTCGGAGATAGCGACGACAGCTGATTCAAACTAAATTAAACTTTAAATTGTTTTGTAATGAAAACTGCTGTTAATAAACACTTTGTTTTCTGCTCATTTATTTGTGTTCGTGATCGCTACGTTGGTCCTTCGAAATTTATCACCTTTTGTTGAATTTAGAAGGACCAAAATAATATCTTATGTCTAAGTAAATTTATTTTAATACAAAAATAATTACATAAAACTGTATATTGTGGCCAATTATTAAGACGTTCATAATAAACATAAGTACTAGACTGTGTGTGACTTATTCATCCGATAAACGTTCCAACGATACCAGAGTGTACAACAATACCTACATCAAAGTTGTTGAACATAAAAATTACAAGATGCGTATTTCAAAGTATGAAAAAAGTCTCAATCTATACTAATTTAATAAAAAGGTAAAGTTTGTGGGTTTGTATGTTCTACGTAACCTCCGGTACTACGGTTCAATAGTACCGGAGGTTACGCCGAGTATTTTGTTAATTCTTTCACTGTTAGAAAGGTATATAATCCCTGAGTTCTACAGATTACTTTATACCGACATACACGCCATTGGAGCCACGAGCAAAAGCTAATAATTAATAAAAATGTTTACGGGAATTAACGTGCTCACTATAGGTTGAGTCCTAGACTCGATGCTTAGTCGAGAATTCACTACGGAAAAGGTCTTAAATATTGTGGTCCTCAGCTTAGTGGTGCTAAGTTTTACAAAATTTCAGCTGTTAAACTGTACAAGTGACTTTAATTCACTATTTCCACTCGGATTCATCCCTACGTAGTCTATAATCACATTTGAAAAACTCGTTACTATGTGTTTACCAGAATTTCTTTACTCAAAATTTAAGAAGACCATTAAGCATTTTGATCCAACACATTCATATTAAGAGCGCGCGCAAAGCGAATCGGACTGGATAGATGAAAAATAACCTCTTCTTTGTATAGAGCAGCTGGTTCCGTTGCACCCGGCAGCGGTTCTGAGGAAAATATTATTACATATACTTCTTATGAAAGCATGTGACTGAACGTTTTATCATTCATCAGTGTATGCCGTAGTGTATGTATGGTATTTGTTATTTTTGTTTTAGTCGAAAGCGATGAGAACAATATTAATGTACGCGGTCTTCGTAATTGAAAAATTCAATCATTTTAATTAGATCATTAAGGTAATATATAGAGCAGCTGGTACTCTTATAAGCAGGTGGTATCACAGTGTAAAGACACAAAACGAAACAAAATAAACAGTTTCTTAGAGTCTAAACTTGAAAACTACAAACTTTTAAGGGTATATATGTATTTAATAAATAGATATTAAAACCCTATAAGCCTATGTCCAGCGGTGGACTATTAAAGGCTGTTGATGAACACAATTTCTAGTATACTTAAATAGATTGTCAAATATATAAATTGGATATTATTATATTCAGCTACAGTACATCACGATTTATCGAAGCACTACTTTACCGTATATTTCATCCTAAGGGAATCTGTCAGAGATTGCAGACTGCGATTGTACCATAACTTGATATCATATTTCTAGACTATATTTCTTGTTTGATGTACGTTAACTAATACTTATCTATGTGTGAATATTTTGGCTATGGGAGAGCCATGCTTCGGAACATACAAACTGAAGTCATCACTCCGGTTTATATGTGCTGTTCTATTTCATATGTGCGGGTAATGAGCAATTCATTCCTTGCATTTTATCAAATGAGTGAGGCCTAACCCTTCCTCCCAAAACTCTGTTAGGGGAGGAGGGAGCAAGTACCTACTTGCTCCCTCCTCCTCCAGTTGCAACTACGGATATCAGTAGTCACTTATTTTCAGTTGACCTGTTGTTCATTATACTATTTTTGTTATTCTTATGCACAAATACGAGTTTTAAAATGGCAAACTAAATGACACACCACACAATAAGTATCTATCTAAGTTTAGAATAATTCCAACCAATTCAGAAATCCTCCAATTCAGATCCTAATTCACAATTTTAACACGTGTTTAACAGCAACAATGAAACTAAAACGACATAATCCCACCAAACCTGATTGTAAACAGAATTATTACTTCCCAAACTAATACGTTTCCCGAACAATAGGAATCTAAACTGCTGGGAGTAAGAATAAACGGTTGTAACAAACTATTTGTCAAGTACGCTTACTAGTGATGTAGCAAGTTAAATTTATAGAACCGACGATATCTGGGTTAGTTTCTTGAGAAATAAAACGGTTCTTGTTGAAATGTTTTCTTAATAAAGGCTAAAAAATATGGCTTGTGCATTTCCCAAAAACCGTTTAAAAAAAATATTTAGGAACGTTCACTGTTGCGATTAGGACTGTACGTACTTATTCTCTTTTTTCTGGGAGTACTGTATATGAATAATAATCTAACACATCTCTCACATGGCTCTCTAATTCCAAACTAGTTAGAGCCTGTACTATGGTAGCCAGACTGCTGATAAACGTACTTACATATTTATAAATACATACATACATAGATAAATTACACCTAGATACAGAACAAACGATAGTGCTCATCACATAATTATTCGTCCTGAGTGGGAGTCGAACAGTCGTAAGGGAGCTTAGCAGTCAAAGTCACTTACATCTAAACTAACAGTCCCATCAGTGTAGCCATACTTACTACTTACGCTTACAAATGTGAAAGTGAGTTTGCTTGATTGATTGTTTGTATGTTTGTTTGTTGCGCTTTCACGCTAAATCACTAAACCGATTTTAAAAATTGTTTCACAAATGTAAAGCTACATTATCAGCACATAGGCTCCTTTTTATCGCAATAAAGAGGCGCGGACAAAAGAAAGCATAATATAATTTTATTTAAGAGGGCAGTTAGTTGGCTTGAATATTCTCAACACTTCAAGTTACAGATACGCAACTATGACTTATTCAAGATATTGCTTATATTTATTTTTAAAGACTACTCCCGCACTCGAAATATATCCTGTATCGCAGGGAACTTTAGGAACATTCATGAAACGAACACAAAGAACACCCAGAATCACAACAAGAATTTGTGGATCACAGTAGGAAGCGGCGAGGCAGGAGGCGGCGGCGACCACTTATACCACTGAGCCATCTGTGCAGTCGTATAGGCAATATCATTCTCCTACTATTGCCTGAGATATAATTGAGTGATTATGGACTCTGCTATATTCGTGTATCGTTACTGGTACTCGTAGTTCATCCCTGCTTAGTTAGTAGTAGCCACTAAAGAAATAATTCCAATTCAATGCTTCACAAAGCGTGACCTGCAATTAATGAATCTTGTTAATAATGCATATAAGTTTATAACAGGTACACGTATATATATATCACAAACCCGTATATTTATGTTGCAGTTTTACCCTAAAAACCTTTCGCCAAAAGGCCAAAATGATTTTTCATTTAAAAGATTTAGTCGATGTTGCGACAACGTTGTAAGTGACTTTTATAAGTACAAGGTTTTTGAGTTGTTGTAAGAAGGGGCCTGTGTGGTGCTTTGTTTAAGGTTTCGTACGTTCGACTAAAAATACGGAAAGCTGCCCGCTTGCGTTCGCTGCCCTTTCGTTACACCCAATCTGCCCCAAAAGTACTAGCTGGATGAAGATTTCAATAGTAACTAATAAAACAAATGAACACCCACCCTAATCTTCGAAACTACTTACCCTAAAAATTGGAAAAAATATTACAAAAGTACTTATTTACTTATAGAATATTGGAATACTTGTAAGAAGTCCATGGTCTTACAATATCCTAGTGAATTTGTCTGTTTTTTTTTAAAGACAACTCCCGCATTAGAAATGTATTCCTGTGTCGCGGGGGACTTTACAAACATACATGAAACGGATACAAAGAATACCCAGCCTCAGAACAACAATTTGTGAATTACACAAAGTGTCGTTTTATATGGGCATCGAACCGACAACACTCAGCATAGTAGGAAGCGGCGTGGCGACCGCTTAAACACCTAAACTTTAAACTAACGCCATCCGTGCAGTCATACATATAATATAATATCTCTATATTGCACGTACAAATTAAATTTTATAATTCAAATGTTTAGGATTATATTATTTGCAACTACGATATTGGATTCGTTTGAATAAAAAATGGTTATCGAAAGACGGTACAGAACCCCTAAATGCTAGTTGAACTCGCACTTGACCGATTTATTTTTACAGGGTTCTAAAGCTGTATTGACTAATTTTCTAGGTGTTGTAAAGTTTGTAAAGACTATTTTTAATTCCTGAGTATAACTAAAGGACATAACCAATAATTTATAGGAGTTTGTTTTGTTTCAGGTCCAACCCTGCAAACCTGATTGACTACATCTTCATTGACAAGGTACTTTTACTAGACACACACATTTGTGCGAAGCTCTATCGAGACAGCGGTTTTTAGCAGGTAGTTTTTCTTTCTAATTTCACTCTTCTAAAATATTTCATGAATTTTGAGAACACTTTTAAAGACCTTGAATTTTTTATGAAGACGTTTTAAGAAAAAATAAGAGAATCTACGAAACATCTTTTATCTTAAATACTCATAGTTTCATTTATATCAGCCCTTTCTATTGATAAATATTTGCTTTATCGCTCAATTTTTTAATAAAATTTTTACATTCTTCAAATAACATTTCTTTGCGTTATTTATGGGAAGTACTTTACAGTATTGTAAGGTCGTAAAGTACAGTTCTGTTACATCCTATCTATGTATTTTAGAAATATGAATTGGTCATTAATATACATTTTAATTGGCATTAGTGTTGGCACATTTTCAATAGTATATATATAACTTTCAATATAGATCAACAAGCAAAAAAATATAAAATACAATAAATAAAATACCTAACTTGTCTTTAGGTCACTAATTTTACTAAATCTATTGTAGTTGTCCAAACTTGAACTGAAAACCATATTCTTGAAAATAAAGCTGAAATCGGTCAGAAATAAATAAATAAATAGTTTTTATTTTACCTTACATTATAAAGTTCATGGGAACCCGTTGTTTGTTGGACATGAATATTTAATAGGATGTCCTGGCAGCGGTAACTCGTGGAATAAAAGACCAGTGCGGTGTGCAGATTACAGTTCAGATTACTGTCCAGAGGTTTGGGTTTAAATGTTAGTTTTAAATATACATTTAAAATAAACAGTACCTACAATTAATACAGAATTTACAACCAAACCAGACAATGTTATAAGATGGTAGTGTTTAAATTAATTAACACTAATAAACAATTTGTTTTTTAAAATTTAGGTCAACATTCAACAAAAGTAAATCATCACTAGTTAACGAGAATTAACGCAATAAAAAGATATCACACATCTGTTATAGTCTGACGTTTCGAACAGGTTACAATTGTGGTTTGTGGGTTTTTCACGTCCAAGTCAAAGATTTACTTCACTATCATGATTTCTATAACCTGACATTAACCATTGAACATAGATTCCTCTCTAAAACTTCCTCAACTAGTTTTTCACTGATTTTCTCCACTCTGCTCCTCTACTCCTAGACATCGACCAAGGCAAAAGTTAAGACAGGTTAGGTATTATTTGCATCCTCATCACCTGGATAGTTGGCATTCCACTACTGTGTGCTTTCGAGACACTTTTTGCCACACACAATCAATCTGTGGAACGGGTTTTCATCTGCGGTATTTCCGGACCGATACGACCTTCAAACCTGCAAGAAAAGAGCGTACTCCTTCCTAAAAGGCCGGCAATGCGTTTGTGACCCCTGAGTTGCAGACGTTCATGGGCGGCGATGGTCACTTTCCATCAGGTGACCCGTTTGCTCGTCTCCCCCTCTAACATAAAAAATAAAATAAAAAAATAAGATAATACAAAATGACAATGACACCATTTGATTGAGCCTCTAAACTGTTAAAAATAAAGAAACAACTCCTATTTTACATAAAAGTATAAAAGCCATCTTGGGTTTTGAATGTCAGAGTTCGAGATTGCCCTAGGGACGATCTTCGGCGATAACTCACTCCGTCGGAGTACTAAGATGGTTGTAGTAGATTCAACTTAGATAAAACCATCATGGTTTTTTCCCAGTGTGAAATTAAGGAATAATAAAGTAAAATTTGTGCGACACGATATATGTATGTTACGTCAAGTATTTTTTATTATCCAATGGAGAAGAAATCTCATCCCATATTATTATTTTTTACAGAACAGTGTGGTGATCAAATTTTCCAAGTTTGCGGTATAGACTATTGGAAAATGTTACATCTCGTTCATTAATTGCAAATTTCAGAATTCATTTAAAGTTTTCAGTTTTTTTATCTGTTTTATAAAAAAAAAAACTATTTAAAAACTACATTTCAAAAATGTAAATTTAAAGAGTATCATAATGCTACTTCTTCACGGAGTAAAACTTTAAGCAATCTCCGGGATGTTTACGTTAGCATCTGCAATATTATTCTGCCACAAATTTATCAGCTTGTAAGATTTAAACGCATTAGGTAGTCGCCACGCTTCCTTTCATACCTTAACCCGCAGAGAATCCAGAGCAGGAAGATTAAAATTTCTATGTACATTGTTTCATAAGCGAAGGGGCTCAGTAGCATCTGTGCTCTGACAAGGGTAGGGTCAGTGCGCTGACGGATGGTGCCCTATTTTTGTTTAAATGTTTTGTATAATATCTCCAGCATTGGATTTATGTCTCTTAGGAGTTTACCTGTATTATTTTATGAAAAATAAACAGCTTTTTTCTTTTTATCTGAGATAGTTTTACTCGAATAAATATTTTTAACACCTTTAAATCTTAATCAATACTTTGCATTAGTTCTTCTCAGTTGAAAGACGTCCACTACTGCACAAACGGTCCTGTGCTGCCCGCATCCAACGGTTTCACCAGGTCTTCGGACCACTTTGCGGGGGTCTACCCACGCTCCGTCTTGCTGTACGCGATCACCACTCGAGAACTCTGGCCCCACCGGCAGCCATTTCTAATGTACCACCACCCACTATCACTTAAAGTTTGGCAATTGTCGATGACCTTGGTTTAATCTAACCGTGAACGAGCCATCAGTGGAGCACTGTCTTCCAAGTTATAGGACCTAGTTTGGCAGGCTGGCAAATGTTTATTGAACTGTTTAATTGTATCAAAGGAATTAAAGTTCAATAAAGTTTATTATATTATTATTATCTTTCTTGAGACAGCCGACAGAGACCAGAGTGATACCACGACCACATAGAAAACCGTTTTTAAACTGGTCTTTCCTTGCTTTTTACCTCCTATTTCTGGGGGGTTATCAAAGAACACAGTTGTAACTCCTGAGTTGTAGGTGTCCATGAACGGCGGTACTCACTTACCATGTGCTCCGTCTGCTCATTTTGCTAGTTATACCATAAAAAAGTACGAATCTGAGTTTGTTTGTTATATGAGATCACAACTGCTCAACAAATCTTGAAATTTAATAAATCATATTCTACGAGATACCTGTGATAATTTACTTTTGTGCTAGAAAAGTCACGAGCAAAAGTAAAAAATAAAATAAATATTAAGTAAAAAGTAAGACAATACAAACTAGTGGTATAGGCGGTTATCACTTTCCAACAGGTGACACGACTGCTCGTTTGCCCCCGTATTATAAAAAAACTAAACTAAAAAAAAAAAAAATGTTCGAACGAATTTCCAATACAAAAAACAATATACACATTCTTTGAGCTCGCTCCGTATTACCTCAAACATAGCCAACGAAACCATAACAATAATTTCAGCAGGCATTAAAGCCATCACCGCACTTTACCGCCTAAGGCCAGCCTTCATTACATCATGCAAAAACCTTCATCTGAGCCTTTTTTATATCTCTTTGTAGTGAAGTGAAGTTGCGAACGAGTTAACCCTTCCAACGGCTAATGGTTAGTTGCCAGGGAAGTGTTTCCGTCGACCCTTTAGGGGTACAAAGTTGTAGCGAAGGGTTGATTGTGTGGTTTTATTTAGGTGCTTTTTTTAAGAAAGTATTGTAATTTTAGTACCTACGTATTTCAACATTAACAATAAATGCTAACTTAATATAACTAAAGGATTTAAAACCTTTACTATTTGATCTGAAAGTCAGATTTCAAAAGAGATAATCAAATTTTCAAGAAAGGTTCTAAACTATTTAACATCAGGCTAAGATCTTTAGGGGTCGACTAGTGGGCTTGACTAATGCTGAGGAACTAACGGGTAATGACTGTTGTAAAGAGGTTTTGTCTGTCTGTCTGTCAAGACCCTTTATCTCGGAGCCGCGTGGAGGTATCGGGTTGAAAAAAAAACTATATACAGGTCTACAGTCTCTTGAAACTGTATAATAATCAAACTCCTAGGGTAACTTGAAAAAAAAAGAAGCATGAATATGTGTCTGTGTTGCATTTAACTGTAAAACTGCTGTACATCAAGAAATGAATGAAACCTGTTACACGAAACCAATTATTATAATTTCGATGCAGTTATTTAGACTATATTTACACGATAGTTCTGCGCCTGGCGTATATTTAAACTATGTAAAACACTTAGTTTAAAGTATTCTTACGAGTACATATAGTAAATTGTCTTACTAATATATTATAATGCCCACAGGAATACGTGCACATGTTTCGGGTCCATGATATCCAACCTTCCTAATCCTATCAGGCAACCCATCCATCACAACATTGTCCTACCCGCACTCAAACTGTTATTATTTAAACTAATACCGGCACGCGAGATTGATTTCGAAACGCCTAGTGACTTAGCCCGAGGATTAGTGCAGTAATAGCGAACGGCTATTGTTGGTACAGTAGGCATTCGGTAGAATAGAGTAGCCGGGGAGCCTTGAATGGGACAAGGTATGAAAGAGTAGAGGAACGGGCGTTTTGGTCCTCACAGGATCCCCCAACCAAGTATCAGATTAGTAATTACTCCGTATTTCGGTGTGTCTTCGTTACACGGCTTTGGAGTATGTTTTACTTTGCATATCGTGGGTCAACTGAAGAAAGACAACTGCGATATTGTATCAATCGCTAACTTTATGTTTGTTTATCGAATTCAAATGACGATTTAATTATTCTCCTTTTTTCCTATCTTTGTCACTAGGCCCGTTAATGGCCACACAATCAGTTCAATATCTTCTTTCTATTCCATGTACTTTTTTTTGCAACATTTCGTCTACAATATCTAACTCCTCGGTATGGTATTAAGCTTCTACTTTGTACCATATCTCACTTAATGTTCCCTTGTCCACACTTTCCACTGTATTCTCACTGTTTGATAGGCATATTGAGATAGGTCTATGCTCAGTATTAAGTTTATTCACTGGTATTAATACACAGTACTGCCAGAACGGTAGGTACGTCGTGTGAAAGTGAAATATTACAGTAGTCGTGTTACAGTAATATATTAAGTATCGCAAGTCAGATTTAATGTGAGTATAAGCCAATCACATTGAATCTGACTGCGCGTATTAAATGTTAATAAATGTAGTTTTAAAAAATAAAAGTAAAACACGCTTTTGTAGAGCCGAACCAAAAAAATTTAAAATAATAAGAGCCGACTAAGGTCGCAAAACAACGCAGGACACCAGCACTACAAAAAGATGGAAAACTTGACACAAACCCTATACCAACCCGTCTGGCCAGAGTGGTATAGGAGGCCAAAACCTCCTTTCTAAGGAGAGGCCTATGTCCAACAGTGGACTATTAAAGGCTGTTGATGATGGAGATGAATAAAATTTGCATGCGGTAAATTGAAATACATCACATGAAGTTACATAATTGCAATGTGAAACTCTAAACACAGAACATTAGCAATCCATCTCGGTGAGTATTTAAAGTCCCCTAAATTAAAACTTAAAATAGAACACCCGCTGTGCTATTCTATGGATGTCAACTCTTTCAATAACGTAAATATTAGGAGAGTTTACACAGACGTGTATTACGATAAAGGGGCCTTGACTTAGTAATAACTACCCAAAGCAATTACATTAAAATGTATAATTTACAATAAAACAGAATAATAAGCAAGTCATGACGTGACGCATAGCATGTGGTGACGGATTAAGAATACAGAGTGTCACCACCCCTATTCATCCCGTGGGTGTCGTAAGAGGCGACTAAGGGACCAAACTACGCAGGACGACAGCACTGCAGAGAGAAGGAAAACTTGACATAAACCCTATACCAACCCGTCTGGCCAGCGTGTTATAGTAGGCCAAAACCTCCTTTCTGAGGAGAGGCCTATGTCCAGCAGTGGACTATTAAAGGCTGTTGATGTGATGATGTGAAGCAAATATTCAAGTACTTAAATCTAAATCCTGTTAATGATATCATTAGTAGCCTAATTACACAATGCATAAAAAACGACAGTCTTGTGAAGCAGGTACCAATTAATGTTCTTGTCGGATACAATAAAAAACTATTCAGTAATTTCCGCATTTTCTAAAAATCAATAAAAATAATAATATAATAGTTTCAAACTAAGCAGAGCTTGTACTGTGAAAACTAGTTTGACTAATAGAATACCTACTTAAATACTGTTTTTTTTTTGTTGTAAATATATACATATTATACATAGAACTCCCAAACTCCGAAACAAATATTTGCAGATCATACAAACATGTGGTCAGACCCAGGAAGCGAACCCGAGACCTCAGCACAGCAGTCGCATACGCTACTGCACCACTGCACGGCAGAAAATAAATAATTTTGAAAAGGAATAAACTATACATGAAATTAGTATAAAACAATAATGAAAACAAAAAAGCAAGGCATTATTATTTATAATAAATATGGAGGGTAGAGGCAAGGATAATCATCTCTGTGTATGAACAGTGTCCGTCAAAATGCGTCATTTGGGGCCGTACAGTAGAATAATAATATTTTTTTAAAGAAAGTTGATATCTTCTATATATATAAGAGATTTCCACGTATATAGTCACTCATCACGATATCTCTGGAACTTAATGAGCTAAAGACTTAAAATTTGGTAGGAATATTCTTTTCACCGAGTAGAGGTCAGCTAAGAACGGATTTTAAAAAATTCAAAAAAATTTTTTTTTTTAATAATGTAAATAGCAAAACAACGTTTGCAGGGTCAGCTAGTTGGCTTATATAATAATTAGACCCTGTGTACTAGACTGCGAAAATAGTGAGTTTTACAGACAATAAATAAACGTGTAATAACTTTCAAACAATAAAATTATTATAATTTTTAACTCAGCACACTTCACTCCATCTACAACAGCTATGTCCATATCGTAGTTTTGCGTACGCCAGCGTCTTTTATTTTCAGTATACAGCTGGATACTTTTTCAAGTTTCCCCCATTTGAGAGTTTTACAGACAATAAATAAACGTGTAATAACTTTCAAACAATAAAATTATTATAATATTTTAACTCAGCACACTTCACTCCATCTACAATAGCTATGTCCATTTCGTAGTTTTTCGTACGCCAGCGTCTTTTATTTTCAGTATACAGCTGGATACTTTTTCAAGTTTCCCCCATTTGAGAGTTTTACAGACAATAAATAAACGTGTAATAACTTTCAAACAATAAAATTATTATAATATTTTAACTCAGCACACTTCACTCCATCTACAATAGCTATGTCCATATCGTAGTTTTTCGTATGCCAGCGTCTTTTATTTTCAGTATGCAGCTGGATACTTATTCAAGTTTCCCCCATTTGAGAGTTTTACAGACAATAAATAAACGTGTAATAACTTTCAAACAATAAAATTATTATAATATTTTAACTCAGCACTCTTCACTCCATCTACAACAGCTATGTCCATATCGTAGTTTTTCGTACGCCAGCAACTTTTATTTTCAGTATACAGCTGGATACTTGTTCAAGTTTCCCCCATATGAGATGGTTCTCCTTGTCTCTACCCTCCATAATAATAAATCAATTTAAATTGACTACAATAGTCAAATGACTCAAAGCTTGCTAGTAATGTCACTGTAATTTTACTAGTCAGTGAATAAGTCTCTTTATAGTACCAAAACTGACTACCACAATACTTTATGCTATTACGCACTATATAATTTTTGGGGACACCCGTTGAGAAGGGCGTTCTTTGACTTATTGAATACGGTCACAGTTTGTTTCGCTAATTCAAATAAATCTTTAGCGGAACGAATTAAATGGGTATATTTACATTATTCCTCTTTTGTGACGTAAATTCATCACTTGCATGCATAATGTAAGATAGAAAGTAAGTATTCAGAGATTGCACGAGAATATGCGCATTAGTCTAAAGTCATGGGGTTTGTGTAAATATTTCTGCAGTCTAAAAGTAAAAAAAAAATTAAAAAAATTAGCGAATGAGTATATAGTTTTTTTTTTTTTGGATTACGCATTGCATTTGCAGTGATTGGCTGGTGACGGAAATTTTCAATAACCAGTATAACATGAAAGTTAACATATTTCATTACATATACGTTTTTAATTTACAAACTTATTGATGATGATTATCGATGAAAATTTTATGAAAAATTTTCTTAAAAAGCGGAACAATGAACTCTCTTTGCATAAAATACGTAAAGAATTTGTTGAATTATGTAAGTTCTTCATATTATTGGGTAATCACAAAACTAGAATTTAAGTCACTACATGACAATCTCTTTTAGACGGATTGACGTCACTGGGGGTGAGATGACTCCATTTGGTATATCATTCCTGAATGCCTCTGACTGAGTTCTACTAACTCAGGCAGAGGCGTTTTCCTCCCTCCATCGTATACGTCCGCAAACGACGGGTCACCTGATTGGACCCTTATATCAAAATAGAAATATTCAATTCTCGCCTTTCTAAATTAGTCTGAGACTTATTAGAGAGACTTAATGGGTGTAATAAAGTTCTTTTGAGTTAAAGTTTTTAGAATGGCTTTTGAATTTGGAACTGTACGTTTTCCTCCCTCCATCGTATACGTTACATTTGAAAACGTACAGTTCCAAATTCAAAAGCCATTCTAAAAACTTTAACTCAAAAGAACTTTATTACACCCATTGTCTAACAAAAGGCCGCCCATAGTGAACAGTGAACAGAAAAAGTGCTAATCCGGCGCTAGCCGCGGGCAGAAATGGGCTGTTTACACGGAACGGCACTCACTAAAAATTCACTGCCTGTGTACACTCACCTTTAGAGCTCAAAGTTGACCGGTGAATGTCGTTTAGATTGAAACGTGGTATTATGGTACGGAAAGGAAATTGAAAAGTGATATAATACGGCATAGTACTTTAGTGTATGTGAAGACTAGGGCTGACATAAAATTTCGGGATCAAAATGATCAAGGTGTCGCCTGCGGTATTTCCTGACCGATACGATCGTTAAACTTTTAAGAAAAGAGCGTACTTCTGCCTCAAAGGCCGGCGACGCGTTTGTGACTTCTGAGTTGCGACGTTCATGGGCCGTGGTAGTCACTTTCCATCAGGTAACCCGTCTGCAAACGACGGGTCACCTGATTGGCCCCTTATATCAAAATAGAAATATTCAATTCTCGCCTTTCTAAATTGGTCTGAGATTTATGTTGAGCATTTTTCACCACCACGGACCATATGTCACTACGTAGTTACAAGTTCTTTACATTGTACGCTTCGATCTCTTAAACTAAGCAACGGATTTGTATGACGTTTTTTACCAATAGAGAGAGTGATTCAAGATTCAAGTTTATATGTATAAAACATGCATATTATAATAATATTAATCATATTATAAATCCTAAAATTTCAAAGGTTTGTTGTAAAAAACATGTTTTTGTGCGCTTACATTGCAAACGCTGGCTAAACCTTACGAGATAGATTACAATAATTTACTACGAAATTATATATCTTAAAAAGGTCTACAAACAAGTCTGCGATGATATATGTGTATCTCCTAAGAATAACCCACAGTAACCCTTTTTATTTTTTAAATATTACAAAAAATAATGGGTAGTTTACGAAGCTATTTTAAACAATACATTATTATTCCTTATCCAATTAAATACGTTAGATACGTTATGCATTAAATGTAGATTAAAATGGTGCTATTAAAATGAATATTTTAGAAGACATTAGAGATTTACAATGCGGCCGTCGCCGCGTCGCCGTCGGGGCGTGTGTCCGTCCCGGGTGGCAACGGCTGGCAAGAGCGGAGCGGACCTATATAATATATTGCATATAAAGATGTCCTGTAGTATAATCTTCTCATAATAATAGCATAATTAATTACTCCACACTGACAAAACATTAGGAGTATTAGTAGTATCTACATTGCACCCGTACGAAGCCTGGGCGGATCGCTTGTCATTCATATATCAAAGCCAATTACTATAAAAGTTGGATAGCAACATCCAGATTTTATATTTAGAATTAAAGGAATATCTATTACGTTTAGATTCAATATGAATAAAAAATGAATGCAAAGTTAAAATAGCGTCTATTACATTTTCTATAATAGATATATTTATCTGTCTGGTGACGTATAATTTGCATTGCAAAAGTGCCCGATAGATGAGAAAGAAAATAGAAAATAATAACTGCATTTGCACAACGTCAGTTCTTTTTAAGATGCAGATTTCAGAATTTATTGTATTAACTGTATTCAGATCTCACAACTTATTTTAAAATTTCAAATTTGATTACATTAGCCAGAACTAACGCGCCGAGGTAGTAAGTTTTAGATAATTTTGAATTGTATGACGTTTCGACCAGGTTGGACTAGCCATAGTCAAAGACTAACTCAGCTTTATTGTCATAGGGTTTATATTTGAAATGGCATAAATTCCATAAGATGACATCTATGAGTAATATTCTTCAGTCTTAAAATTGTAAAAGTTGTATATTTGAAGCGTCTATAATGTATCATAAAAGATTATTTAATGATACATTGGAGCAGATGCTAACAAGAAAATCCACCCACAAAGAAATAGCCACTATACATTTGACGAGATCAAAGCGACTTTTAAGGAGATGTTCAATGTTGACACAGTATTTTAGATTCTGGAATATTGAAGAAATAAAACATTACCGGACCATCTGGGATTTAAAGGAAAAAAATCATATTAACCCTTTATTACGCACTTGGATTTAGCAACTGAATGCAAAACCGTATAAACTGCACGGATAGTGGTTTAAGCGGTCGCTACGCCGCTTACTACGATAAATGCTGTGGGTCCGATCCCCACAAGGGACTACACTTTGATCCACAAATTGTTGTTCTGAGTCTGGGTGTTCTTTGTGTCCGTTTCATGTATGTTTGTAAAGCCCCCCGCGACACAGGATATACTAATTCCTAATGCGGGAGTTGTCTTTAAAAAAAAAGCTCCTGGTCATAAAACTATGTTACAAGGTACAAATACATACACATAAAGCACGGTTATGACCAGTATGAACAAGAACCTGTTTAGTCAATTAACGAGTCAAGGTCAAATATCATAGTTTTTAATTAAACAGTACCACTACGTTTGGATTATCATATACCTATGTTACATTTAACTAGTGAATACCACAATATATCTAAATTAAGCAGTACATTGTGGCAGTGTCTTCAAATTATTCATTACATCACATAACAGTCTTAAATGGTCCACTACTATCCAGTAGTAGGCCTCTGATTAGAAAGGATGTTTTGGCCTACTATACCACGCTGGCCAGACAGGTTTGTATAGGGTTTGTTTCAAGTTTTCCTTTTCTTTGCAGTGTTGTTGTCTTGCAGAGTTTGCTCCCTTAGTCGGCTCTTATGACACCCATTGGATAAATAGGGACACTCCGTATTCTTAATCCGTCACCACTTCAAATAATTACTAGTTCGGTAAGTTGGATACAAGTAGAAGGCAATAAAACTTTTGATTAAATGTTGCAAATTTGTTACTATACTTTTATACTAAACTAGTTGGTTCCCACAACTTCGTCCGCGTGAAATTTGAAAAGCACTGCCTTAGTGGTTTCGGTTCCCTGACCGGGCAAAATTTTATAGGGTTTTTATGAGAGAAAAATAGCCTTAGTTACTC
Source organism: Arctia plantaginis (assembly GCA_902825455.1). Taxonomy (NCBI): domain Eukaryota; kingdom Metazoa; phylum Arthropoda; class Insecta; order Lepidoptera; family Erebidae; genus Arctia; species Arctia plantaginis. Next base: position 3,096,720 of record CADEBD010000288.1, read on the forward strand.
CTTATGAAGACAGCTACCTGGTAGTAAAATATTATCAATATCGGTCCAGTCATTTTGAAGATTACCCGGAACAAACAGACAGACAGATAGTCAAAAAATATTTTAACTGGTTTTAGATAGGTATCGTGCAAATGACCGTGTGAGCATAAAAAAATTCTTTTATTTTGACATTACATACAGACACTTCAATTTTATTTATTTGTATAGATGATTTTGCAGCTCCTTCCCGCATTTTTTCCGGTTAACCTGGGCAAATACATAGTCAACCGTCCTGCCAGTATAAAATTTTCTCTTTCAACGCTCATCTGCGTACACTCATCTGTCATACTAGAACCGGAAGCCCACCAATCTAATTTTATAGAATAATCTAAGACATTTTTACCATAACTAAATGTTTAACAAACTTTGACCGAAGTAAGATACTGAAATTACTGACGGTATCGGAACTTTACTTTCTTTTATACAAAGCTTACCCTTTGCCTGCGGCTCCGCCTGCGTGCATCTCGGTCACCGCGGTAAAAAGTAACTTGTGTTACACGCTGTTAATGTAGCTTGCCATTGGTGATAGAATTTTTTATATCGGTTAAGTAGTTTAGGCCTTAAAGTGTAACAAACAAACTCATTTTCACATCTATACAAATAAGTAAAATTGAAGTGTCTGTTTGTTATGACAAAAAATTAGGCTTTTTTTATGCGCACACGGTTATTTGCATATGCCTAAAACCCAGTTTTTTTTGTCTGTGTGTCTGTCTGTCTGTTCCGGGTAATCTTCTAAACGGCTCTACCAATTTTGATAATATTTTATTACCAGGTAGCTATCTGTATAAGGAGTAACTTAGGCTATTTTACCTCTCAGAAAAACCCTTTAAAATTGTTCCCGGTCCGGGAATGGAACTAACTAAGGCAGTTCTTTTCAAGTTCTTCTATAATGTAAGTGTGAACGTAGCGATAGAATCTCAGGGGAGATTCAACACCTAATTACAAGAACTTTCTCATCTGCGAACGAACGCTTACAGTGAAAAATTACATAGCACTATACTTGGCAACAAAGAGTTCTCCAGAGGCTGTTAGCTCGTACTAGACTAAGTAACAAGTTTATCAATAAATAATGCTTCGGGTACGTTTTGAAACAACAGCAGTTAAAGACTTTTAGTAGTAACGACTTTTTGATTTAACTGAAGTTGGAAATACATTTATTTTAACACGTTTCTATTAGCTTCACTTGTAAATAACTACGTAAACAATTCAAACTTACTTTTAACGTCGCATCGAAATGAAACTTTGCATGTTTATACTTTTTATGATGACGTCAGGTATGCTTAAAAACGTGTTGTTTTAAGTTTACATAATTATTAGCTATAAGAAGACTGTTATCACTTGACTCTGATACTTTTACTGTATGATAATATGAGAATATAGAGATGAGTGATAATCTATCAGCTATCCAGCCTTAGGGAAGCAACTGTTTAAGCACATTTGTGCTTATTCCTAGATGTGTTTTGAAGCGGACTGTATATAGGTATTTTGCTGGTCATCTACCTTAAAGGAAACCACGAGTAGAAATTATGCTTGTTTATTGTAGATCGGATGGAACGCAAGTGAATGTTACATTGGTATATTGTCGTTGGCAGCTAAAGGATACACAATGCAGCCAACATAATTAAACTAAGATGTTGTGTTACCAACATATTGGCCAGGGCGACAAATGGTTTAATAATAAGCCTATAATAAAGTTTTGACAACCCTAGGAAGATACACAAGTACTTAAAACAAACAAGTACAATGCTTAGACAAACATAATGCTTGACAGTTTAAAAAGGATAACATAAAAATATTATTACAGCTACACAGCCACTAAACTCAAATTGAAAGGCTAAACTTGTAACAATCTGTATATAAATAGTTCATAAATACCACACACTTGATGTGTTACATATTAATTTATGTTCAAGAGAACATTTTGCCCTTACACTTGCGACCTTAAATTAAAAGTTTTAACTTTATAAGTGAATGAACTAAACTATAGTTTTTAAAAAAAAAATGTTTACGCTTACTTATACATCTACAAAACAATATAAGTAGATAACATACATGACACAGTCAGTCTTGCCACCAGGAAAAAACAAGTACCAAGCAACTTCAAATAACAAATGTTAAGTAGTACCTATGTATTATACATTGGTAACAATACCTATGTATTATAAAAAAATAAATTTAATTTAATTTAACAATTTACTCATTTTAATTGAGTATGCACCTTATTGTCTAAGTAACTGTAAAACAAGTATTTGCTGACATTTAAACACTATCATTGTCTACAGGCAGCAAACATACCTTGGTGATAGACCGTTTATGAGTTTTACCATTAGAGGTCATGACTTCTACTACTCTAACCCTGTTATCAGTAGTCCCTGGAAAGACTTGCGTAACTCTGGCCATAGGCCAATACAAAGGGGCTAAATTATCATCCTTTAATATAACAAGAGAGCCTATCTTAATGTTAGGATGAACATCGGTCCACTTAGGGCGAGATTGTAATATATTAAGATATTGTTTTCTCCATTGCTTCCAAAATGAATGTTTAAGATTGTTACAAACGTTCCAAGACTTTAATCTGGAAATAGATGCATTTTCTTGTTCAGGATATGAATTTAGAGGTGATCCTATGAGAAAATGTCCAGGGGTGATACATGAAAAATCATTTACATCTGCAGACAATGGCATGAGAGGTCTGCTGTTTAATACAGCCTCTATTTGACACAAAAGTGTATTAAGTTCTTCATATGTAAGTGAGGAAGTTTGCATGACTCTCTTTAAATGATATTTCATACTCTTGACTCCCGCTTCTGCGAGTCCGGCAAAAGTTGGAGAATAACAAGGCAAAAAATGAAAGTTAATACCCTTCTGTGCAGCAAAGTCATATACTTGTTTCTGATGCATTTGACAATTTTGTAATTTATACAGCTCATCAAGCTGTGTTTTAGCACATTTAAATGTTGATGCGTTATCTGAATAAATATCAGTAGGTAGTCCTCTACGAGAAACAAACCTTTTGAGACAAGCAAGAAAGGTTTCAGTTTTTAGATCTGAGGCTAACTCAAGGTGTATAGCCCTTGTCACAAAACACACAAAGAGGCAAACATAACCCTTTGTAATGATTGGCTTTCTGATTCTAGCTACCTTAACTGAAATAGGACCTGCAAAGTCCATGCCTATTTTTTGAAAAGGGCGACAGATATTTACTCTGTCTGCAGGTAAACTGCCCATCAGTTGTTTGGCTGATTCTGCCTTTAATCTAAAGCAAGTAATGCATTTATGTAAAACATTTTTTACCTGTCTCAATCCTTGTACAATCCAAAACCTTTGGTTAATCGATGACAATACTAGTCTAGGTCCAGCATGTAGATTTTTAACATGTTCATTTTCAATTATTAACTCTGTTATCCGTGACTCTCGAGGTAAGAGTATTGGATGTTTCTGTGAATAGGAAATAGAAGCATTATGTAACCTGCCTCCTACTCGCAGAAGACCATTGCCATCAACAAATGGACTCAAAGGCTTTAAATTACCTTTAACAATTACATTCTTAGATCTTAAGGCATTAAATTCATCTTTGTAATGTTTTAGCTGCTCATGTTTAACAATTAACAACAATGAGTTACTTAATTCTTGACTTGTCAAATAACAAAGTTTAGTTTTATTATTTTTTGACCTTACATTTTGAACAAAGCGTAATACGTAAGCTAAGACCCCTTGCATCTTATTAATATTAGAATAATTATCTAGAAATTCTAAAGTTAGATTCTGCTCATCAGTAGAAAGAGAACAAACCATAGCATTGAAGGATGTGGAGGCCTCTTTGGTTTCAGGTAAGCGGCTTGGAATAGCTAAATTTAGCTCCGGCTCATACTTACATGTATGCAACAACTTTGGACCCTTCCACCATAATGGATGTTGCTCTAACTCATGAGGTAAGACACCTCTGCTAAGACAGTCGGCAGGGTTCTCGCTAGTACCTATGTAAGCCCATGTGAATTTATGAGATAGCTCTAAAAGTATTTTTACTCTATTTGCTACATATGCACTGAGCTTTATCAATGGCGTTTTGATCCAAGCTAAAACAATTTGAGAATCAGAGTGCAGAATAACTTCATCGATCTTCAGTTTTAGTGATAATGTATCATGGACTCGATTGACTAATTTAGCCAACAATACTGCAGCATTGAGCTCTAGGCGTGGAACAGTCATGTCTTGTTTAATTGGATTTATGCGACTTTTTGAGCAGAGTAAAGAAACTTTTATACTACCAGTTTCATTGACAACTCGTAAATAAACACAGCAACCATAGGCAGTATTTTTTGATGCATCTGCATAACCTATGATCTGTATCAAATTTGTGTTGTGTAAATTTGTGTATCGTGGCACATTTATTGGTCTCATGTTAAGTAAACTATTATAAAACTCTCGCCATGAGTGCGAAATCTTATCATTGGGGGTACTGTCCCAATCAATCTTAGCTAGCCATAGCTGCTGCATAATTACCTTAGCGCATACTATGACTGGACCTACCAAACCTAGCGGATCATAGAATTTACTGATATAGCTTAAAATGCCGCGCTTCGTAACTGGAAAGTCTTCGATTGGTTTGGGACTTGAAATTATAAATGAATCGGTTTTAACATTAAAATTTATACCTAAGGTTTTAAAGGATAAGTTACTTTTCTGTAAATCAATGTCATCAAAATGTTGTCTTGATTTAGGAATATCATGTAATAATTCAGGCAGATTAGAAACCCATTTATGTAACTGAAAACCCCCTAATTCTAAAAGACTACAGAGTTGCTCCTTTGCCTTTATCAAAAGCTCTGGAGAACCTTGGGAACAAATGGCGTCATCTATATATGTACAGTTATTTATGATAAAAGCAGCCAGAGGGAATTTTTCTCCATACAGGCTTACTAGTTCCTTTAAACACCTTGTGGCTAAGTAAGAAGAAGACTTCATGCCATAAGTAACTGTATTCAACTGAACATATTGCAAACCTTGTTCTGGGCTGTCCCGCCATAGAATGTTTTGCAAGGGCCTATACTTTGGATCTAATTCTACACATCTGAACATACTTCTGATATCAGTCACAAAAATATATTCATCTACTCTAAACAACAACAAAATGTCTATAAGTTCCTTTTGAGTAACAGGGCCATTATGCAATAAATCATTTAGTGAAATCTTATTTGTAGTCTTCATAGATCCATCAAAGACAACTCTGCATTTAGTAGTCTTTCTATCAAGTTTTAAGACAGGATGATGTGGCAAAAAGAACACAGGATCTTTTTTGAGGTCATATTGATTTATGTCTATTATAGTTCCATGACCTTTTTCAATATATTCGTGAATAAATTCCTTATAAAGACTATGCAAAAGAGGATCTTTTTTGAATCTAACTTCTAAGTTGTGAAATCTCCTTGAAGCTAAATACAATGAGTCTCCAAGGGTCTCTCTGATAGAATCTAATGGCAGCTTTAAGGGCAAGGCTACTTGAAATTTCTTACTTTTTGTATCTAATTTGACAGTTTCACAGAAAAGTTTTTCACAAGTATCATGTTCACTAAGTTTTTCTGGAAAATACTCAGGGACCTTTTCTGCTTCAAAAAAGGTTTCAAAATTTTCATTCAATGTATGAAGGTAATCTTGGGATTTACAAAAAAGTGTTACCGGTATGTGTGAATGATCAGTGTGGGTAGGTACGGTGCCAGCAACAATATGACCGAAGACAGTATTTAACACAGGTACTGTAGACTTAACATTTTCTCTTACATCTTTCCCGGAGTTGGACTGGAACCTATTTGGCTCAGTCGGTAGTAGCACCTGGAAGAAGATGTCAGCTCCTAATAGAATATGTATTGTACTAGGTTCATTAAAAGTGTTGTCAGCTAGTGTTATGTTTGCGGGAAGCAGCAGACCCTCCCCACTGAATTTAATCTGAGGCAGTTTAGTAGTGATAGAATCCAAAAGATAGCAATTCACATTTATTTTATAATCCTGGATTAAAGAGTGGATGTCTATGTTAACACATTTTGATAGCTTAGCTTTGCTATTACCTATGCCAGTTAAAGGTGTGTTAATTGATTTAGGCTGTAAGGCAAGTAGGCGTGCAAGTTCAGTTGTAATGAAAGACGCTTGAGAACCACTGTCAAGTAATGCCTTCACATGCACCTCAGTCCCATTCTTAGCAATAAGCTTTATTCTAGCCGTAGGTAATAATACCTGATTGCTTGCTTGAGAAGCCAAAATTACTGGTGATTGTGCCTTATCAACATGAAGTAGTGTGTTGTGACCTTGCTTGCAAATGTCACACTTAAAGTGAAACCTACATTTATTATTATGTTTATTGAGGCACGCCTTACACAAACCATGCTCTTCTGTAAATTGAAGCCGTTCTGATGCATTTTTTGATTTAAATTGTGCACATAAAAAAAGCTTGTGAGCAGACTTACATATTAAGCAGGCAGGTTGAAATGAAGTGGATGTTGAAGCTTGAGGTTTTTCCTTCCTATCTTTTATCAATATATTAGCTACCCTTGGACGATCCGCCACTGGTTTCTCCACATTCTCCAATGCTTGGGCTCGCCTATCTAGAAAATCCAACAAATGTGCTACCTTTGTTTCCTTTTCCCTAATTAATTGAAATTCCCTATTGCAATAGGTGTCCAGCTTCCTTGTGAGTATGCATAACAGAATAGCATCCCACTGATCAACAGGCATATTTAAGTTTCTAAGAGCAGCTAGTTGTTGCTTAACAATTGACAAAAAGTTTCTAATATTATGTGCCGTTGACCTTGGTATGGGATTTATATCTAATAGTGAACTGATTAACTCATTTGTGATTTTATATTCATTGTCATATCTATCATGTAGAATAGACCTAGCTTCCATGTAATTTTCACTTGTAATGGTTAAATTTTTAATTAAATCTAAGGGTTCTCCCTGTAAATAACTCCTTAAATAAAAGAATCTTTGTACATTATCAAGTCTGGTACTATTATGTATTAAGCTATCAAATAGTCCAATAAAAGCCTTGAAATCTGAATATTTACCATCAAAATTAGGTATGGTTATATGAGGTAACTTAGTTTGTATATTTTGACAGGAGGGCTTATTTCCACATTCAATTTCTTGTTTATCTAATTTTTCGATTAATTCTATGATTAGTGAACGCGTATTTATGTATGTATTTTCTGTAGAATCAAAGTCTATGTCGGATTTACTAGCGTCTAAACCACAAATGTCTAAATTATAATTTTCATATTTATCGAAGGTGGATTTTAAGCGTTCCTGTTTTAATACTAATGTTTGTTTTGTATAAGCTAAATACACTGTTGGATCACTGAATGAAGAAGCAAATTTAGTTAGCGAACCTTTTAAAGCGCCACGTTTCCTTATGAGCGACTGCATGGCGTCGCCTTCCTTTTCTTCTAGTGTCATTTTTACAAGATTTAAACTTATATTACGCTGAAATTATACACACACTTAATATTAAGTGCAACAATATAATGCAGAGCACAGTTTACAAACTTTCGCTTCAATTTGTCGTCGGCACTCGGCGGTGTGGCAAGATGGCGTCCGTGGTCCGAGCCGCGCCAGCGCAGCGTACAGGAAATTTGCGTGCGTTATGTTGGCTATAGTGCGATGCTCGTCCAATCACGGTGCTGTGCTACATGCGTCATCCGCCCGGTGAACAAAATAAAAAAACCTTGCTTTGGAAATAAGTGCAACCGATTATGGAAATGATATATTTTTACCTGAAAAGCTGAAAAAACAACAAGCTGAGATAAAATATACGTGCGGAATGCGTTGATTGCTCCACTGCAAATTCCCTTTGTCATTCGTTTTACGAAAAAGTTGTCTTGCGCAAGGTGGATAAAATTATTGAACACGTGATTGCGTAGTTTACTGCAAATCTCGGTTTTTATCCTCTTCCTCTTTGACCCAATCCAAACTGAAATTCCTTTTTGTCGAGACAAGTTCTTCGCCGAAATGTCGTTCAAAATGGCTGCTTCTTGAAAATTGGTCGCAACAAAATACTCTCGACACGTCGAAATTTAGAACTGTCACGGTAACACTCGCGATACTAGCGGTGAGATAGGACCATGTTTTGAAGCGGACTGTATATAGGTATTTTGCTGGTCATCTACCTTAAAGGAAACCACGAGTAGAAATTATGCTTGTTTATTGTAGATCGGATGGAACGCAAGTGAATGTTACATTGGTATATTGTCGTTGGCAGCTAAAGGATACACAATGCAGCCAACATAATTAAACTAAGATGTTGTGTTACCAACAAGATGTCTGGTCTAGGAACATCAAATACGCATTAGTTGTGTTGTGTCGTTTTATTTAATACGTAATTTAGTATATTAGTTTAAGGAATAATTAGTATAAGAGATTAAAAGGTGTTGAAATGTGATTTAGAAACGTGTTATAAGTCAATATTTTGTTTGTATTTTTTTGCGTGCTTCATGATGTCCAAGTAAAATATTCACTATATTATGTCCTCGTATTCCTAAAGTAAAGTATTAAAATAATTAAGTACATAAAAACTTTATTTTAATAACATTTTAGCCTAATAATGTAACTCAAATACTAGTAGGTTCTAAATAAGAAAACTTTTGTAAAATTAGTTGTAAAACTTACGTAATTAGAACAGCCAAAAATCAATCATTTAACTAGAATGAAATATATGAATATGTTTATTGGCAGTCTGGTTATCACAACACGGGCTCTTCAACACAACTGCAACGCAACACTACACAACTCTGAAAACTTTAATGAAATACAATATCGTGTCGTGCCCGTGTCTTTTCACCTAAATAACACCGCGGTCCATCTTTATCGCTCATGCTAATTCGCACATATGTTTATTGGTTCCTAACATTTTATTGGTCGCTCCACATATTTTACCGGAGAGAAGTAACCGCATCCGCTTACATCAAATTGAAATAATGTAGGTCAGTCTGCATATATTGAGAAATACTTAACTTCAATCGTAGTATAAATATATATTTAATATTTCAATTTGTGAAACCAGTATTAACCAGCCCATCCCTCTCCCATTTATCCTGGTCAGCGGACTAAAGGGGCGGTAACGCACTTAAATCTTGAGTTTCCGATGTCCTCTCGTAGTCATTTACTATTAGGTTGACCCGTCCGCTTGGTTGCCACCTATGACAACAAATAATTACACGCTAGCAAACCTAAAATTAACAGCATCACAAAGGGTGAGAGGTATTTCCTACACATGTACACTAAATTCTTTATCTTAGTTGTCTCTATATTGTTTTCTTATTATATCTCGACATAGAAACCTAGTGTTTAATTTGTGATTCCCCAGAGTGTGACCCGCATTCAATTCAATTACAAACTGATTGTAATCTGCTGATGACCCGGAAAGATTGAGTACCTATATACTTAAGATACTTTAGGACCTTTGAAACAGTTTGTGGAATTGAAATTAAATTAATTATGGCAGGGCGGTTGGACTAGTAGCTAGTAATGCTGGATGCTATACTATGTTGTGTTTATGATACCTACCAGGAGAAACAATTTTGTAATTAAGTACAATCATTTGTTCTGTGTCTTTTTTATGTTAGAGGGGGCAGACGAGCAGACGGGTCACCTGATGGAAAGTGACCATCGCCGCGCATGAACGTCTGCAACTCTCGGTCTTTTAATTTTTAGGAAGGAGTACGCTCTTTTCTTGAAGGTTTAAAGGTCGTATCGGTTCGGAAATACCGCAGACGATAACCCGTTCCACAGATTGGTTGTAATTATTGTCTTGGTGTAATTCACCCGTAGTGTATATTTAGAAATATATAAATACGTTCAACAGCAGTCTGGTTACCCATAACACAACACATGCCCTGCCTAATTTGATCTGGTATAGTAATTTATGCCAACAAAGGTGAACACCTGTCCCGTCAGTCTCAAGTCAAATTTTCAGATCTAAACGCAGTTTACTTGAATAATTCACAAGTTATCTCCTTATACTAGACGGTAATTAAACAATATCAGGGCATTAAGGAAGCTAGAGATAACTGAATATGTGGGTATGTTCAAGCTCGTTAGTCTTCAGGGACTAAGCTGTAGTGTAGCTCATATGGATGAGCTATTGTGACTGTACAGAACATGTACATATTCAGAACAACAGCGCATAATTTAGTTGCAGTTTCCATAAGACACGCTCCACCATATTATGTAGTTATTTACTTTGAATATGTGTTCATTAAGGACCTCAGTAGCGGTTGAACATCAAAGTGCAAAGTCAAAGGTAATGCGTCCGACTCCGGTTCATTCCAAATATTAGCACCTAGATGATAAATACTACAAGTTCCTTTACATGAGGATGGATATAATAATATAGTACCATATTCTGGAACTCATAGTCATCTAAGAAATAAATTCAAATATAAATATGTAATTTTTACCCTACTATCTATATACACGCGAACAGTTCTTTGTTCTTTGATTGACACAAGTCTGGTATCTCAACTACATCTGGCCATGTGTTTATGTGTTTGTGTGTGTGTGTGTTTGTGCATTTAAGACACTTAAGACTGAATATAGTAATGCATTATCGTCTAAATTCGGACACTAGGCGTTCTCTACTTGTTACTTTTAATTCCCTTCAACGTGCCTTTATTCCTTAGAAGGTTACGTGCCTTGGTATCTTCAAAGGCTGTTTCTTACAACATTCTAAATATCTTCGTACCAGTGACTTAGCTTCCGCAAATTGAGTTCAGTGTGTTCAATACATATTTTGCTGGTCATTATTACGTAGTATTTAGATCCAAATTCAGAATAGCTATGGGTTTCAGAACTAGAATAAGCATACTGAAATCTTTTTTTTTTAAATATATACTTTACTATACCACTATACCACAGGTTTCGAACCTACTACAAACTCCAGCTCTCACTAAGGTGTCATGTATGTTATATTTATTATAGTAGCATAACAAACCTATGTACCTATTTACCTTTTTGAGACAAATAAACCTTAAACCTTATTTACTACTATAATGTTTTTGTGGTGTGTGATGCCGGATTAAGAATACGGAATGTCACCACCTCTATTCATCTCTTGGGTGTCGTAAGAGCCGACTAAGGGAGTAAACTATGCAGGACAACAGCACTGCCAAGAGAAGGAAAATTGACACAAACCCTATACGCACCCGTCTGGCCAGCGAGGTATAGTAGGCCAAAACCTCCTTTCTAAGGAGAAGCCTATGTCCAACGGTGGACTGTTGAAGGCTGTTGGTGATAATGTCTTTGCTCCAGTGGTTTCTCCAATTACTGGACGAGCATATAGATACACCAACTCAGACTCTTTGATCTTCTGCAGTGTCACTCACGTTTCCCTGTTCAAGAGTTGCCATATCTCTTACACAAGCCTTCTCTCCCTACCATTTTTTTCAGTTCAATTTATTGTCTTACTTTAATAAGAAAATGATTACATTCCCATAGAGTATGGGCGTCAGGCAGATGACCGGTTATAACAGAAATAAGTAAAAACTCTTTGCAGTGATAAAACTAGGAAGAGGGCAAAAAAATATGACAAAAATCATTTAGACATATTCAATTTAATAAATTACTTCATTGATATTTGTAGTAAATGGGAAACGAGCTTGCATTCTCTGAAGCTGCATTCTGCTATATTTTGAATCTCTCTGCCATCGTACGATATGACCAAGGCCTACTTAACTGTCCAGTCCAACATGGAGTACTTAATTATTGGAGTTGTTAAACACACTGCACTCTTAAGCAGAATAAACCTTTTAACTTTGTATCATGTTTTATAAAAAAACATTGTACCAATCTGTGGAACGGGTTATCGTCTGCGGTATTTCCGGACCGATACGACATTCAAACCTTCTAGAAAAGAGCGTACTCCTTCCCAAAAAGGCCGGCAACGCGGTTGTACCTCCTGAGTTGCAGACATTCATGGGCGGTGATGGTCACTTTCCATTGTGACCCGTCTGCTCGTCTAACATAAAAAAAAACCCATTGAAATGTATAAAAATAAAATGTATTTTATTTTTTTATTTTAATATAGGACCGTTTCGTCGCAGTTACCGATGACTAATAACAAGATTTATCATGGCCATACCTTGGACTCCTTACTTCTTAACTGGTAATTTACGACTGCCAAAGATTGAAAATTTATTACTTTAGATATAAAGTTTTATAGCAAGGTTTCGCGGTTAACTTACAAACATACTTTACTAATGACTAGTTGAGGTATATCCACATAAATCTAGCTTTTGATATATTAGGGATGGAAGTCAAGGAATAGCTTAAGCGTTGGTCATCAGTGAAATAAAAACTTTAAGTCAATTTGTTTAAGAATGAGTCTATGTTAATTTGAATGGCTTTGAACTTACGTTTTCCTAACAGGCATTTTCAATTCCATTTTCAATTCAAATTCAAAATCCTACTGTTAGTATACTGGGTCTACCAATAGGGATGACCTGGTTTTGACAGCTCATAGCGGCCATGGTTGATGATGGATCTTTGACGTCTCTTGACATTTGTGTTCAGTAAGGTTTGCCATTTTATCATGTCACGTTTCACTTTAAACGAACGCTTGGAAATTGTCCAAAATTATTACGCAAATTCGCGTTCTCCTACCGCTACAGTAAGAGCGCTTTGCGCAAAAAATAGACTTGTTAATAAACAAAATTGTCGCTATTGAAGTGAGTCAAATCCACGTGTGGTTCATGAATCACCATTGCATCCGCAAAAAATAATAGTTTGGTACGGTTTATGGTACGGTGGAATCATTGGTCCGTACTTCTTTGGAATTATTGCGTGCAAAGTTTGGTGAGTCGTTAATTTCGAGAAATGGACCGACCAGTTGGCCACCAAGATCGTGTGATTTAACACCTTTAGACTATTTTCTTTGGGGTTACGTTAAATCTAAAGTGTACAGCAATAATCCAGCTACAATTCGTGACCTAAAAACCAATATTCGACGAGCCATAGCCGACATACCGACCGAAATGGTGCACCGCGTCATCGAAAATTGGCATGAGTGGGTGACCGTCTGCAAAAAGAGCCGCGGCGGTCATTTGGCCGATATATTATTTAAAACATAAATTGCATAACATTATCTATCAAATAAATCTATCGGATGCATTTTTCTTAAAAAATTGTGTGTTGTATTCAATTTTTAAACCAGGACGTTCTTATTGGTAGACCCCATACACTGCTAATGGCTACTGTCATGAAGTAAGCTGAAGTAGCTAATAACCTTTCTAAATAACTTTTCTATCAAATGCTAAAAGCTTGTTCAAATCCTTTTATGAATTGCAAAGATTGGCGCAATCAACAAACATTTGCTGAATTGCATACATTTCCTAATTCATTTGAATATGGAAAATCCCTTTTCTACCTTTGCTTTCTTTTCTTTTCTAGTTTTCCTTTCAATTTACTTCAAATTTTCCCATCTAAACCCCTTTGACGGCTGTAGATTCGCACCATATTACGTAAGTGGAACTAAAAAGGGTAGTCGGCAAAATATGATTGTTTAATCAGCCTCTGCGGTTTCCGCTATGACTACTAAACTGCAATGAAATCAGTACAATATGGATTGAATGGAAAGGTTTGCTAACAAAAAATAAAATAAATTAATACCCATTTACACAACGTGATGTTAGAAATTTCCTTTTGACATCATTTTTCTCAGTAATAAACGCATTTGTGTCAGATTAATATTTTTTTGATAAAAATTGTTTTAGTGAAATATTTTAATTCTTTTCGCGGTATTGAATTTTCACGATATTTATTATTTTCACTATTTAATGCAGATTCTGACTTTATTCTCTTTAATTGAAGGAAAATCTGTGTTTTTACAAATATTGTTTATGTTTGTAAAAACACTGATGTTTGACAAATGATAAATGGTTTTTATAATGTTAGGTTGATTCTTATACTCTATTAATTTTTCAAAATGTTGTAATTTCGAGCAGAGGCTTTCTTGTTTCGAAAACTTAAAAATGCTATTTTAAAGGGTTGATCCGAAGCCCTACGACCATTAAAGCAGGCACGAGGCATTTAATATTTAGATTTATATAAGTCTGACCTAACAAACATAAGTGTTTCTAAGAACTATTTTTATTTCACTCAAAGTGAATAAATTCAGGTTCGGTTGCATTAAAAAATCATTCATTTTCCAAAAGGAACATTTTCCTTTATTCCTGAAAAAGGATAAAGCAAAATAGAAAATTATAGTCTGTCCATTTGAAACGCCTCGATCCCCATAATTACTGATATCCATAATACCATATTACCAGTTTAAATGGACGTCTTTATTGTGATACTCGTATTTCCGATTTATAGGCGAAGTTGTAGTAAAAGCTAAGCTATATTTAAGAGGTTAATACTACAATAGGAAGAAATATACAATTTAATAAACAATTAAGACTGCTATGCGTAGGCTGATGCGGACAGCACAGGACTGGTGATTGTGGAGAGCCTTGGGAGAGGCCTATGTCCATGAGTTGACGGCTTTCGACTGAGATGATGATAATAATATACCTTAAAGTTACTGTGACATGTAGACTCAGCGCATTGTGCCACTACTATATTTTAGTTATTAACTTTAAATTTTGACATAAATCATTAAAATACTTCTCTAATAAGATTGAACTCCAAAACTACACAAAAACATTCATTTTGTAGAATTTGATTAGCACAACTGTACTAAAACTTGTTATAGTTCTGATAGCTGGATCTTTTTCTAAAGAGTATTTTTACATTCGTTTTTAGTCCTAAAAATGAACTTATTCTTAGAAAATGTGTATTGTAAACCATTAACAGATAAGATTTTATTCAGAATTGGTTCAAATTAAAATATCCGTTTTCTTCCAGACACGAAAAGGGAAACGAAAGGGAAGGGAAACGAAACGAGAAAGGACACCCAGACTCAGAACAACAATTTGTGGATTACACAAAGTGTTTTAATAATGTGGGGATCGGACCCACCGGCTACAGCCCAAACCTATACGCCATTCGTGCAGTCAAATATTTTATTAATGCAAACGTCGTGTAAATACAAAACTTATTAATTTTTAGTTTTATAGAAATGCCTCATCAGGGTTAAACTCAAACACCAGGGACTTCCTTTCTAAGGTATACCTGGTTCCTCGGCTATTAGTACCCGAGACGGCGTGCGGTTTTAGTCGGTTCGAGTCCGACTTGCCACCGACAGGTGGTATCCGAGGGGATTTCCGCACGGAAAAAAAAACAAGGGTTAAACTCAAAGCTGGAAATAAAAATTATCGCTATCTTTCACTGTATCACAGACAGGGCCTACTGGTCGAGTCGAGTTTATGATTAAGTTGTCCTGGCCAACAGATCAGTTAATCACACATACGTACGATTGAAACCAAGCTTTATTTGAACGGCCGTTCACTGCTATCACGACTTCAATACGGATATTAAATGGAGCATATTCCCTTTGAAAATTGTTTGACTTATTGGTTTAGATTTAATTCATTGCTGTTACGAGGCTTATAATTGAATGATCACATATTAAAAGGAAGAAGGGGTCTATTCTTTTTATCATATAAATATATATTTTCGCTTATACATTTTCTCTGTTTATATCTTATATGCAGCCTTGTGTCCGTGTGGCGACTGATTAAGAATAAGGAGTGTCGGCTCTTACTACACCCACGTCAGTCGAAGTCTGGAATAGAAAACCGTATCTCGCCTAGCAAAAGATGCACCAGGCGCCGGAAAGCGCAGAATATTCTTCGATCTTCAGGAGTGGCTGATAGTGGGTCGAACTGCACCCTTGCGAAAGCAGGTCTGAGATCTGTACCGTGTTGTCCCCTGTCAGTCAATTGCAGAGGTTCTCCAAGACTTCTTTCTTAGAGAATAAGCCCTGTTCACTGTTACGTGTTATGACTGATTAAGAATACTGTGTGTATCGTAAGAACCGACTACGAAACCAAACTACGCAGGATAATAGCACTGCAAAGAAAAGGAAAACTTGACACAATTTGAATTGAATTTGATTTTTGAATTTCTATACCATAAGAATAATATAAATAAAAATCCCCTCAATAATAGATAATTTTTCTGTTCCCTTATCCGAACGAAATATACTCTGCCGCCATACTTTATATATCTGTCTGATTGCCAAAATATAAGTACTCAGTTATAAATATAAAAAATAACTAAGTGAACAATGGAATCGAGCCAATAATATACAACCGTTGTATTTAGCGGTACACATTTTTGTATTGTACTCGCAATGAACGCGGCAATTCGAGCCTGTTTTGTTTTCATATAAATATATCGGTTGCGTACCTTTTTAAATGAACTTGCTGCTGGGGGCAATTTCATTAAAATTGCAAAATTTATGTTGGAGATTGTCTTTCTACAGAACCTCGATATCGCCCAGTACTTGGACTGTGTAGGTCTAATAGCAGTCACTCCTTGTAAAAAATCGAAGTTCAGCCATATCATATTAGACGTAAAGCCGACCCCAACCCTGTTGACCCTACAGGAGATATTTTAAGCCAAGAAGACTGTTACAGTGAGAATGGTGTCCGTCTGTGTCGTTAATAGGGTAATGTTAAAGTACCGTATGATTAAATACGTCGAGACAAACCGGCTAAAAACCGTTTTCTCGTATGGCATTTAATCGATTTTATCCTTTTTATTTAGTCATTATTGTAAATCAGCTTTACCTATGACTGCATTTAAGTGGTCGTCACGCTGCTTCCTACTATGCTGAGTGTTGTGGGTTCGTTCCTTTGTGTGATCAGCAAATTGTCGTTCTGATTCTGGGTGTTCTTTGTGTCTGTTTCATGTATGTTTGTAAAGTCCCCCGCGACACAGGATATATTCCTAGTGCGGGCGTTATCTTTTTTTAAAACAAAATATTTACGTCCAAAAAGTCAAATGTTAAAATCAACTGTACGAGTATGTGTAAAGAGACAAAGGAAGTAATTCAGTCCCCTATGTTTGTACACCGATTTTCTAGTAGCTTAAAGTTTTAATATTAATGACTTCAAAAGGACAATGTAGGGACGTACGAGTATATTAGTGAATATATTTTTTTATAAAACGACAACTCCCGCCCTTGGAATATATCTTGTGTCTAGGGGGGCTTTACAAACATACATTAAACGGACACAAAAAATACAGAATAATTGTAAGAAACACAAATCCATATATTGTTTTTTTTTTAATTTACAAAATTGTACCATGATTAGATTGAGTTTTTAAAACGGGCCAAACACTAGTTCATGATCCATTCTTAGCATATATTTTATATTTATAGGTAAAATTCGTGGGCCACAAACGAAAACAATAACTGGTGTTGCAAGTATCAATATATTTTAACAAGCTGTTAGTTTGTTTACTATTTCTTCTGGTTAAAAAGACAGGATAATGCCGAAAAAAGACGAAAATGAGAAAAACGCCTACATCTCCTGTTGGGAATTCCAGTAATTGTGCGGTAATAAAAAAAATCATTTAATTACCAAGTGAAGAGGTGTAGAAAAATAAACCTTAGACTCTTAATGGCCCACAATTTTCCGCTCTGTGGCCTCCAAACCGTTTTAGTTTGAAACATTGTTTTAATGCATATCCGTTGAAAAGTTAAAAGAAAATGTTTTCAGTGGGGCAGGTATATTTAATTCTGCTTAGGTTTACTTTTTAATTATTTCTTTTTCTTTCTTGTATTTCCTTTTTTTTAAGTTTTATGGCCCTGGAAGTTTAATTATAAGTAGGACGCTCAGAGCATGGCTACGTACGTGCGTTTGCTTCGTTATTTTGGTCAGTTCTGAGATGTATACCATTACTATTATAGACATAAAAGTTTGTGAGAATTTATGTATGGATGTTCATTACTTATTTGCATTTACTTCTCAACCTCTCTCAACCTCAACCTCTCCAAGGCTCAACCTCTTGGTAACGGGCGGTTTTAGATCGGAAACGGCATATAATAGATTTTCGTAGGTATTTTTGTAGCTATAATTTTCATTATCTTCATTTTGCCAAATATTTGACAAAATAGAGGTTGTTGCTATTATATACGTTAATTTATGACTTTAGAATCCATCGATTTCAAGCTCTTTTTTTTTTAAATAAAGATGTTTAGAGTTGGAGTTTACTCCGTGTGGTGGTTAAATCCGTGTGGTGACGGATTAAAAATACATAGTGTCACTAGCCCTGTTCATCCCGTGGGTGTCGTGAGGGGCGACTAAGGGAGCAAACTACGCAGGACAACAGCACTGCAAAGACAAGGAAAACTTGACACAAACCCTATACCAACCCGTCTGGCTAGCGTGGTATAGTAGGCCAAAACCTCCTTTCGAAGGAGAGGCCTATGTCCAACAGTAGACTATTAAAGGATGTTGATGTGATGTCAGTTTACTCGATTACGCTATAACGGCAGAAAGAATGTCTATAAAACTTGACAATCATACGGTAGTTCAGGCTTTAATCCATCTCTATAATTAATCTTTACATTTAATAAAGTGAAAATCGAAACTAGTATGAGTTTAAATAAAAGTAATGTAGATTTTGTTACTGTAAAACAACTCATCAGACATTCTCCTAATTAGCTAAACGTCCTATAACCTGAAAACTAACTAACCTAACTAAATTTGCATTACTGAGTAAAGGTAGGTTATGTCACAGTAGAGGGAAGGGGTAAGAGAAAGTATACATAGCAGTCGACAAAGAAACATGGTATACAACAACTTTTCATCAGACCCTGGGGTTGTTTATCTAAACAGTAATATAAAAGCAACGTCTAAAGGAACACATTCATATATTAAAAGGAAAACACATTCGTCTTAAACCGTAGGGTCTTTTTGTCTTCCAGAATACACCTAAACTAAATATATTTTTCTGTAATAAGTTCAATGTTGACTTTTATCCAGATTTCCACGCAGGTACCCGCAGGCAAAATAACCACAGCTGCAGTTGATGGCTTCAGATCTGAAATAAATACGAAATAATAAGTTGCAAATGGAAACAGAACAGATGTTCAAGACAGCGCCGCGGTTTTTAAGCTTTCAACTTTCAATTGTTTTTTTTTTCGAAACAATGAAAAACGAATTGATTTGTTTATGACTTACTGGCGGTTTAACGATGTTTCTGAAGATGAATATTTACTAAAGCTTGATTTGTATGTAGACATGTATTCATTAATTTACTGACATCTTTAAAAGTAAATTTTAATAGAATTCAGCATTTGATTAATAAAATAAAATGCATCCCAAAACCTTAACCACGGATTCGATCTACGAAATAAATACATGATTTTCTACGTTTTGGTTTTTTTCCTGCACCCTCAAAGGGGGTGCCCTGCAAGACTCAGTAAATTATAAACTAAATCTGCCTTATAAATCACGAAAACCGCATGACAATTTATTCAGTATTTTTAGAGTTTATTACGTTCAAGCGAACATACAAAAAAATACCCACAGATAATATATATAAGATTAGTAATGATAAGACTAAAGATGCAATGACGAACTATAGTTACCTATACTTACTCTTAGTCGCTCTCGCTAATGACAGCTTAGTCACACACACAACTGCATCTGAAACATAACACTCTCTAGCAGTACCTACAACGTGTGCAAAAATATGTATGTGTGTGCATGACGTCACAAACGAGCGCTTGGGCTAATGAGGGATTAAGCAGACAAGGTAACGCTACACTAACGGACTACGTGCAAATGAGTCTCTTCAACTTTTACATAAAAGCTTTAAGGGAGTTGACTTGTGACATCGGTTCGTTTTTAGGGTTCCGTACCCAAAAGGTAAAACGGGACCCTAATGCTTAGACTCCGCTGTCAGTCCGTCTGCCTATCTGTCTGGTCGTGTGTCATGAACCGTGATAGTTAGACAGTTGAAATTTTAGCTGCTATAACAACAAATACTAAAAACAGAATAAAATAAATATTTAAGGGGCGCTCCCATATTATTGATGATGGCAACAGGTAGACGCTTGAAATATTGACAGAATATTTAGTTATATAAATAAATAATTAAATTAAAATAAAACAAATATTTAATTGGAGCGCCCATTCAATAAACGTGATTTTTTTGCCGTTTTATAGATAACGGTACGGAACCCTTCGTGCGTAAGTCCGACTCGCACTTGGTCGGTTTTTATTATTTTTATAGCTATATTTTAATCAGCATAAAGGTGTCATTAGCCATTTGTGTCGATATCAAGACTCAAGAAACAGAATAACTGACATATTCTATGCTAATATATGTATATAAGTAGCTTTCTAGTTTTTTGCTTGATTTTAATATAATGTTGTATTTTAATACAAGGCTATGACCAAGCCACTATTAATAATAAATACGTAGAAGATTTGGCAAATATGCATTTTGATTCTAGTCTCGTAGCTTAGGCTACCCCGATGAGGCATCCTGTTTTTTTATTCTGTTCAAACTCCACATGTCCTCAAAACTTAAAATATTTTATTTGTAATAGTTTGGTTTCAGACAAGCCGAACAGTGATCGTATAGCCAAAAACAAGTTCTGTCAATCCGGTCAGTTGGACACATCGAAAACCCAAGAAATAATAATATGGTAGGTTAATTACATTCTTTTAACTTCTGCGACGTCACGTCATTAGAGACATAATTTGGTCCAGTTTATTTTGTATGAATCTCAGTATGA
The DNA here is from genome assembly GCA_902825455.1 of Arctia plantaginis. NCBI lineage: Eukaryota > Metazoa > Arthropoda > Insecta > Lepidoptera > Erebidae > Arctia > Arctia plantaginis. The sequence continues at coordinate 3,117,442 of CADEBD010000288.1, forward strand.
AATGGGTGATATGGTGTTATTTTATTAATCTAGAACTTTATAACAAATAAAGTATGAAAGAGAACATAATTCAATCTACTCAGACTTAACAACATGAAGAAGTTCAAAGAGTTATGAGTATGCTGCAAGGATCTGATAAGTTCAAGCTCCCAGCTCACTAAAGATGGTATTAACAATATGTAATAAACCACTCAAGCTATTGATTCAAATTATAGATTGTGCCATCTGTGGCGCTTTGAATGCAATTTTGCTGGGCGTCCCTTGGCTTCTATTCACGACCGCGTTTGAATTAACATGGATTTTGATTAGCAGATGGTAAGAAACGATATTAGCTGAGTAAAGCATCAAGTAAACAGTTCTGCTTGCGTCTCACGATTGCAAGGCCAAGCCTTACACGTCGCCATCGTTGCATTATTATTTGGTAAGTTTAGTGTTTACTTACGGCGAAAACTTTTTGTGTTTAAGTAGCTACTATGATGGTCTTAATATAAACTAGTCATATAATAGACTGCGATGTAGCCGTATAAACAATGGCATATATAGGCTATGTGAATTACAATCATTGAGAGAGATTAATGCGCCTCTGTCTTACCCTTCGAGGATACAGGCGTGAGGGTATATCGGGTGTACAAATAAACGGTGTCTTTATTAAAATAGCTAAAAGGATTCTCGAGTAAGGACTTTAGCATTCTTGTACAAAAAAAGGTATTGGTTTTAAAGTTATATATTTAATTTTCAAGGATTACTTTCAAACGAAATGTTTCTTTTTTTTTCAAAAAATATTTTTATATTTGAATTTCATAGACAAGTACTATCAGTGTTTAAATTTTATGCCCTATTTACATTCTGTAAATGAAAGCTTTACTTTAAAAACGTGCCCGTGAATGGGCTTCTCGGTATATAAAACCACCATCGACAACCAGAACCGTAATAATAACATTGATAAAGTCTAGTACAGTCCTTCTCGATACGCTACGTATTGTCAAGAGGTTTTTGTCTATGGAACCCTAACCAAATTTAACTTAGCCCTACACCAAAATACCCGTGGGATACACTTCTTCAAATCGAATCTATCAAAAAATCTCGCTAATATTAACAAAGTAACACATATTAAAATACTCATAGTTTATCGCTACTAGTTATTATATTCAGGTAGTCTGTATCCTCAGCTAGAGACTTTCAAACTTTTCTGAACACAGTTTTATTTACAGAAAAGTTGGTAAAACTGTATCTTAAGAAGACACGGAAAAGTTTTACCGTGTGGATCTTGGGCCTTAGAGCAAGTTTTCGTTATAAATCTTGTGTTAGCCATGACTGAGAATTATTTAGCAGAAACCAAGAAGCAAGCTAAGTGTTATTAAGATTATTTTAAACTGATTTTAAATCTAGAGTAACAAATAAACATACAATATACTTGCTAGCAATTGCAACACCAGGAATCAACTTCATCAACAGCCTTTAATAGTCTACTGCTGGACATAGTAGCCTGTCCTTAGAAAGGAGGTTTTGTCCTACTACAGTATAGCGTTTATTTCAAGTTTTCCTTTTTGCAGTGCTGTTGTCCTGCGTAGTTTGCTCCCTTAGTTGGCTCTTACGACACAGACGGGATGAATAGGGGGGGGTGATACTCTGTATTCTAAATCCGTCACCACACACATAATTGTATAAAACGACGTCGTTCGTGTAGTGGCGGATTAAGAATACGGAATGTCACTACCCCAATTCATACCGTGGGTGTCGTAAGAGCCGGCTAAGGGCGCAAAACAACGCAGGACACTTGACACAAACCCTATACCAACCCGTCTGGCCAGCGTGGTATAATAGGCCAAAACCTCCTTTCTAAGGAGAGGCCTATGTCCAGCAGTGGACTATTAAAGGCTGTTGATGTGATGTGATGTGATGTGTATAAAACGATGTAGTGACAGATGTTTCACCGCGGTCGCATCCTTCTGCGAAGACGTCATCTCGCAGAAGGAGGGCCTGGGAAGATGACCTCCACTCGGACGCAATTTCGGCGGAGGCGCGCTTACCACCGCCTCATGGCCACCTGTCATAACGGTCAGTCGGCCTGCCAGCGAGGAGGCCACGTCCGCGTGTGCCGGAATGGCACCTAAATGCCGGTCGCCTAAATGGAGAATATACCCGAAGATGGTGACCGTGCCATTGCGGGCAGGCGCTAGGAGGGGTCCGGATGTCTTAATAATAGCAGTTGTGCTACAGGCGCAGAGTGGCACACCGTGTGGTTTTAGTCGGTCCGATTCCGACACACAACCCCGACGCAAACCCCGGTGGGGTGACGGCCAGAGGTGGTCTCCACACGAAAAAAAAAGTTATTTAAACGCTTATTACAACTGTACTGTTGTTTTCCAAGATCAGGCTAATCTAGCGAAATTTTTAGTAAATAAAATACGTAAAGTTTGCTGATTCCCTATAATTACTGGAAAAATTAAGCATGCCTAATAATAAATAACAAATGTGTTTTATAAGTCTGAAATAAGCTCACATATTGTATCATTCCTTCTGTTTAAAAGGACAAGCTAAAACCTTTTGTCTTGGTACTAGGATATAGAACTCTGCACTAGAGAGATAGCTGTGAAAGAAAATATAAATACTAAATCATAGTAATCATTAAAAAGTACGATTAGAGTTAAAATAATCTGTCGTTGGCAATCAAATGCAATGCAAATGCACACTTATATAACCCAAAAGTTTAATAACTTGTAAATAAATCCTAGTACGTTACCACTTCATCAATAGAGTTCAAAATTGCGTAACAGGCAGTCATAGACCTGAGAATTTAAAGTTGTATTAAAATCGTCAGGCTATAACTTCATTTGCATTCGAAAATTTTCAAATAAGATCCTAATGAGATTGACATTAAGGCTTTTATTCAATATGAGATAATTTCAAAACTGTATCATAATTTTTGTTTGTGCATTGGTGCCTAGGGCGAATTAGTAGTGGAGTGTTCACAGCGCATGCTTTGAAATAAGACTATCTAGATAGAAAATGTAAATTTTGCTCAAGCTTATGCACGGGTGCACCCGCAGGCGATTGCTAGCTTGATTACTCGTCCAGAACATTCTGGCATCTCTATGATTCGTAATAAATTGTTAGGTAGAATGGACCTACGCGAGATAGTGCTATTGTAAATATGAAAAAAGTTATGTACCTGTCAACAGCGCAAGAGCTCTCAAGTAAAATGAAATTCGTTGTGTGAATGTGTTATTATAGAATATTTTTTCTTCTTTCTTTTTAAAAAGACAACTCCCGCATTATGAATATATCCTGTGTCGCAGGGGACTTTACAAACATACATGAAACGGACACAAAGAATACCCAGACTCAGAAGAACAATTTGTGGATCACTACAAAAGTGTCGTCTCATGTGGGAAGCATACCTACAACCCTCAGCGTGGCGACCTCTTAAACCAATACGCCATACGCCATTCTGTGACATTCTATGTAAAACTGAACCTTATGACAACTTTTTAAAGTGCTTCAGGATGGTTTAAGTTAGATATCCAGTAATGCGTCTCATATTAGTCTAGTGGTTAGCGATCCTGACCGCTATGTTGAGCACGATCAAATATTCTGTCTAAATGTCATTTATCTATTTATGAATATTTGAAGGTTTATAGAAAAATACAAATACTAGCTTTTGACCGCGGCTCAGCCCGCGTGTATGTCGCTTATCGCGGTAAAAATTAGCCTCTGTTACTCGCTGATAATTTAGCTTTCCATTAGTGAAATATTTTTAAAATCGGTACAGTGGTTTAGGCATGAAAGCCTAATAAAACAAATAAACTCACTTTCACATTTATACTATAGGTATGGATGAACACGATTGACTGGATTGCGCAGGAGTAAAAATCCCAGTCGGCAAAATACAAGTGTCTAAATTCGCCTTTGTCTGCCCAATTCAGTTCAAGTCCACCTTATTAATAAGATGGACTTGAATTGAAGGCAGTCCTCCTTGACACGGCTCGTATAGTGAGGAGGTTCCTATCTTTGGAGTCCTAACCACCGGTGTCTTGGTCCCTGTACCCGATGTCGGTGGTCTACTGTTTTTTATATTTTTAAATGTATTTTTTTATAATTTTTTATGAATTGTATCTTTAAAAATGTAAATAATATGTATATAAAGTAAATAAAGAGAATAATAATAATAACTTCACACATCTCACACACGGCTGTCTGATCCCAAACTAAGCAGAGCCTGTACTATGGTAGCCAACATACTCGTACTTATATATTTTTAAATACATACATATTATAGATAAATTACACCCAGACACAGAACAAATGACCGTGCTCATCACACAATACTTGTCCTGTCACTAACCACTAGACCAACACTAAATTAAAAGTAATTAAGTACATTAAATAACTAATAATGTTTTTGTAATAATTAATTGTCACTACATAATAGTGCACCTGATAATTCTATATGATGTCCACAAAAGTTTTTGAAATCTATTTATTTGATATTTTACATAGGTATTAATAGGTATTACCTAATTTGAAATTTATATGCAACTGCCTACCTCGTTTAGTAGTGGAAGATTTTATGAATGTTATTAAATTAAAAGTCGATCTGAAGTCATTATTTTAATGAATTTTCGTTTTATGTGTTCTCGTACTTCTGGAAATAACTAAATCTCTGTGGACCCAGACCGGGTTGTTTGATTTTTCTTCTTCCTGTAGTGACTTTTCAATGTTGTGATCGCATCCTGTCATTGGTTAGGTTACTATAACACAGACATCAGCTGACCAACACCAAAACATTTACATTAGCATTGCCATATACTATATATGGAAATTATTGCTACCTTTAAATCATATTCATATCCTGAAATGATTGTTTTTAGTCACAGCGATTTCACCTATGTATTTTTAGATTTTAGACTTTTGATGAGACTGGAACTAGCGTAATAATAATAATAAGTTGTTCTGGTTTTGTAAATCAGTCACAGGTGTGTAATGTTATTTATAAATCATATGATTTATCGCAGGGGATTGTGATTTTATTCATGTCATTTTATATAGTCATGTCGCAGTTTAGCCTAAATGAAGGTGACGTATGAGGCGTCTAAGGGATCAAAATACGCAATACAACAACACTTCAAAAAGAAGGAAAATTTGACACACACCCTGTACCAACCCGTCTGACCAGCGTGCCAAAACCTCCTTTCTAAGGAGAGGCCTATGTCCAGCAGTGGACTATTAAAGGCTGTTGATGATATTATGAAGCGTCTGCTTTATTACAATAAAATCACATCCAATTAGATGGTCCAAATGGTTTTAATACATACATTCTCACGGTACCTTTGCTAAACTATCATCCATTTATAAAAATTTACATAAAATTGCAATTAAAATACTTTTAACTCGAAGCATCGTACGAAGTGATAGGTCTGGTCTGGCTTGGGGAAATGTAGATAACCGCACATCCTTAGTTTATATCGGATTTATTACAGTGTGCTAGTTGCACCGCCTAAGGGCTAGATCGTTCAACATAATATACGTAATAAATATAAGCAGTTAGTAAAAAACGAATTTGATCATCACAGAGTTATCAAGTAAGATACATTTGTAGAACTTCTCGTGCTCAAATCTTTGAGAAGTGTGCTTTGTCTTTTCATTAGTTCTATTCTATATCTATAATAAACTGACAGACTAATTCACTGACTGATCGATCAACGCACACCTGGAACCGCTGGGTCTAGAGGCATCACATTTTTGCACAAATATTTCTTAGGTAACGTAGGTGTGCATTAAGGTTGGAAATTTATATGAAACTTCGTTATTTTTAGTAGTAGCGTCTTCAAACTAACAGTAAATACTATTTATTAAAAGTAATAAAAAACGGTGCAAGTTTATATGGAGAACATTTTTTTTTTAATTTATCGATTCCTGATTCACAGTCGAAAACGCTGGATCTAGAGGTATGAAATTTTGCACAATAATTCTTAGGTGACGTGGGTGTGCACTAAGAAAGGAATTTCAAAAATTCCACTCCTAAAATTGGTGTTGGAAATTTACATGAAACTTCGTTATTTTGGTAGTAGCGTCTTCAAATTCACAGTAAATACTATTTTTTGAAAGTAATAAAAAACGGTGCAGGTTTGTATGGGAAACATTTTTTTTATTTTATCGATTCGAAACTCTCAATGTAATAATAATATAATAATATTCTACCACATACACACAACGCCATCTAGTCCCAAACTAAGCAGAGCTTGTAGTATGGGTTCTAGACAACTGATATAAATCCATATATATATTTTTTTTGTAAATACATACACATTATACATAGAAACACCCAAACCAAATCAAACATCAAATGTTCATGCACACAAATGTTTGACTTGAGCGGGAATCGAACCCGCGACCTTTGGAATAGCAGTCCGTCACACAAACCACTACGCCATCCGGTCGTCTAATATGATTATATTCCCTACAATAAAAATCATAAATTAGACACCTCTTTTTTTAACTTTTCAAAACGTAATTATGTTTTGTAACTCAATCACGCCAAGACGCTTTCTGTATCTAGACAAGATTTTTATCCATACGCAAAAGCTTGTAAAACATACGTTAACAGAAAATCAATCGTGACTAATAATATTACCCACTTTTCAATTGAGTTCTGACAGCCCTCTTTTCACTAGCCGAAAAGAACAAAACTGCTCAAGTTAAACAGCAGTCTTCTAGAGAAGACTGGTGTTAATCTGGGAGCTGACCAAGCAACTTTAGAAATGTGTCTTGTTTGTATTGACTTTTCAAACGAATGCATAGTTAATAGAAACGGATTTCAAAAACTATCGGTGAATATACGAATATATCATCAGACTGCCTCGGTGAGGCAGTGGCAGCGAATGCGACTGCTGTGCTGGGGTCTCGGGTTCGATTCCCGGGTCGAACCCAAATGTTTGTATGATCTGCAATATTTGTTTCGAAGTTTTCTTTGTATATTTTGCATTTACAAAAAAAAGTAAATAAATATTCTATCAGTCAATCTAGTCTGCATAGTACAAGCTCTGCTTAGTTTGAAACTAGATGGCGTTGTGTGTCAGATGTCCGAAATATTATTATTATCTCTCGTTGTTCCACAGAATTTCAAGTTTGACTGGTTGAAAATGCCTTAGGCATTAAGTCCGCCGTTGTTAAATCAGTCAACAGAGTGTTAATAAAGAAATAAATATACGAGTAATCAATCACGTCCACAAAACAAGTGGTTTATAAACCAAACAGTATAAATAAACACATTATACACTAGGACAGCCATTCTTACAATACTAAAATCTGAACACTTTTTAAACAACAAACTAGGTCTGTACTACAATAAAACAACTGTTTAAGGTGTTAAAAGAAACAACCTGTGCATGTGCATGACTCACTCGCTAAGAACGTACACCGCGTATTTCAACAACTATATATAACAGCGTGCAAGTTTTACTCCAACTATAAAATTCACTGAGAATACGGAGGCACCCTCGGTATTAAGCCGTGACATACGGAGATACGAAAAACCTATACTATTGGAAGAGGAGATAGTGAAATAGCTGCGAGTTATAGGAGAACATGTCTTTTGATAATAATAAATTTACTCTTGAATCTGGCTTCAATTTTTGAGTCGGAAATAATGTTATAAAGATTTTATGTCAGAGCCTTATTAGGGGTATATAGAAGTTCTATTTTTTGGGAATATGTATGTCTTGTATAGAGACACTGGTATTTTTGTATCTTTTTAGGGGGCAAACTAGCAGACGTGTCACCAGTTGATGTATTCAATTACCACCGCAACTCATGGACATGTATATAAAACTGAAAATATAAACAAAAAAAAAGTATTTTGGGGTTTTATGAAACCACGATGCAAGTGAAACTTTTTTTGGAACGTAGGCATTTAAATAAAAAAAAAACGGTAAATTATTCGTCTTAGGGTATTAAAATCGCGTCCATTAGGATCAAGTTAACAACAACAACTACATCAATACACTGATCAAAACTCACAAATACTGCGGCGAACTTGCACGAATGAGTGAGAATATAGATACTACACGATCAGGTGATGCGATCGCTGTCATATTGGCAATAGCTGTAATACGACATGCGATATATGGACGAAAAAACTTAAGGGGGTTTAATAAAATTTTCACTTTAAAAATGATGTTATCCCTTTCATAACTATTAGATATAATAGAAAGAAAATAAATTACTATGGCATAACTTAAAAGCTGAAGTTCGCTGGTGTCAAAGTTACATCAATATGTGAAACAATTGCCGCCGGTCATGTTTCAAGCTGGATACGATGTTCAAATCACACTTGCTTTCCAATGTCAGCAGGTGGCAGTGGTTATCCAGTTTGATATCTATATCATGAAAATCAGTTTCAACGATTCATTCATATTCAATGTCAGTAAAGTGAAATAACACGCAGATGTTTCTATTTATTTAATTCTTATAGTTTTACCCACATTATCATCTATATTTAGTATTTACTCATTTCGGACCCGAAACCTTTAACAAACAAACAAACATTCCAAGAATTACTTCGGAGCTGCTGCTGCCATGTTTTTTCCCGGTAAATAGGATTTTTATTTGCTAATAACATAACATGAAACGAAGCGGCCACGTGGACTCCTCGCCATGGCTGCAAGAAAACTTTTGCCTCGTGTAATCAAAACCTTACACGTGCCAAGACGCATTTTTGGAAAAGTTTTATGATTCAAGGAATTTCTAAATCTTTTTCGACAAAACTCTGAAAGTGAGAAGCCGATTACGAGTAAATTTCATTTCAGTTGTTGCAATAGTCAAAGCATCATAAAAAAACAAGCGAGCCATTAACATTTACATCAGCTGCATACGATGCGTAACATCTGTCAGCTCATGATTACGTTTGATGACGGATTAAGAATATGGAGTGTCACCAACCCTATTCATCACGCGAGTGTCGTAAGAGCCGACTAAGGGAGCAAACCACGCATGCAACAGCACTGCAATGGGAAGAAAAAATTGACACCTGTCTGGCCGGCGTGGATAGCAGGTTAAAACCACCTTTCTACGTAGCGGCCTATGTTCAGCAGCAGTAGACTTAGAGGCTGTTGATGACATCTCACTTTAAAACTAGCATTGGTTAAATCAAATAGTACGCCTCTTATTACATACATCCGTCCCCAGATCGTCAATAGCGAGAGAGAAGACGTTATACATAAAAAAATACGCGAATACTTAAAACTTAAACATATAGTACTCTCAGCAATGTGTTAGAAATATCATCATTTCGTCTCGAAACTAGCTGTTAAGTGCTTTCACACACCTGCAATTCTCGGCTACCACGAGAATACTGCTTGTACAAATTTAAGAACTATCTATACTGGTATATTTTAGACTCAACTTCATTTTTTAACGCTACCACAATGTTGGTCCGTATTTCTCTGAAATAGTTTGCATATCAAAATGTACTTTTTTTTTGTTTAGTACGCTCCTGAAGAAAATTGTAATAAAATATTTACATAGCGAAAATATTTTAGTAGAGTTTCTTTTTAAAAGCCTGTTGGCTATTGTCTGAAAGAATTAATTAGAACTTTAAGTGGTTACCCTTGAACTCGTTTTGTAATTTATTTATTAAGCGACTCAGTTTGTTTACTTACCTGTGAATATTTTCTCTTGTAATTATTTTTAAATTCTAGAAAGCCAGTCATTCAACGATGAAACGAAAAGCAAAAGACTAGATAAGAAAATAAATGCTAAAGCTTTTCAAAGGGAATTACCATTATAGAAATAAAATACTTACTACTACTAACTCATTATTTAATATTGTTACAGTTAGGAGAAAGAAAATAGGTTTTCGATTCTGTTATTTTGTTTTTATGTTGGTTACCTCATATATCTCCGTCGTTTAGAAACCGTTCTAAAAATTCTTTTTCATTTGGAAGGGTACACTTCCTGTTTAAACACATTTAAATTTAGAAATGAAGATTACAGTTTAAAACAAAGTCGGAGATACTTTAAAACATATTTTTTTCCAAGCCTACTTGTTTGTGAAACATCTATGAATTGATGTATTTAATACTACAATCGCAAAATAAGAAAACGCAGTGTCTGTAATACATTAAACAAGTAATATTATTTAACACAAAATAGCCAAAAAATAAAACATTCATCTTAGCCAACAGTCGACAATACATTCCAATTGCTAGATCGTACATTGCCAAGTTTGAATCGTACAAAAAGAGTTATTTGCGACCTGCCAAGCCGCAGTGGCCGTACGTAGCAGCTGTTGCCGCCAATTCTTTTGTACAATGTTACCAGTGTATTAAAGTTCTGTATTAAGTTGCTACGAGTAATCGAGACGGTGCCAGCAAGTTGTGTAAAGAAGTGTTCGTATTTTAGCCGCAAATCTTTGATGACGTTGACTGCCAATGTGGTTATGGCAACAAATTTTATTGTCGTTTACTTTTAATAATACGAGTAACAAAACGCGAAGTTTCCAGTTGCCTTAAACCTTGTTTCTCGTTAGTTTCTTCTTTATGTTTAAAATCTGTTGCTATTCTTGTGTATTATATGTTTGAATATTTCAATATGATTAATCCGGATCCAACATCCTTATTTACATTTGTACAAATATATAATATCTTGTAGATTTAGTGAGTTGTATTCTGAGAAACCGTTTGAAATGCAGTCAACATCTACAACGAGAGCTACAATTATTATAAGACAATTTGTACTTATTATTTGTCAAAGTGTGCTACTGTAATGGTATTAAATCTAAGATGTTCAGATCCGCTAAGTGCAGTTTCTCTCAGGCCACAATGCCCAGTCATTAAACACTAAATTCCTTGCAAAATGTAGTGACCATATTGTCGGGGTTATGCAGGAAATTTTGGGAAATTAACGGAGCGTCTGCATGAGATTGAATGAAGCTAGTTTGCTAAGCTGCAAAGTACACAAGAGCTGATACAAAGCATAGGTATTTGCTATTGTGTACGTGATACATTGTTAACTTGTAAAGCATCGTAACGATATATCTTTGTTGGCTTGCAAACCACTTTAAGGAATATTTCATCTTTATGCTGATGTTGTAATATGCTGTTATGTACAGCAGAATATAAGCTCAAACATAACATCGCTGGGTTGGAAGGCTCCAATTGTGCTACAACAGTTTTGAGTATGAACTAATTGAGCTACTGCTTTCACTTGCTTATCCATATATATAATCTACATCCCTTACTACAATAAATTGCCGTCTCCGCTTACCTACCAACTATTTAATACTCCCTTCCATCTATCTAAATGATTGCATAAGCACCCACTCACTCACTAACACGTACACTCACTCACACACACACACACATACACAAATATACATAGATATATACCTTGCGATCTGTTTTTAAAATATTCAAGAAGTCCACAAAATAATAAAATTACAATGTTCATATTATTATGTACTTGTCGTGTCCTTAGCAACATATGCAGATGTAAATATAATAATAATAATAATAATTTAGATCTGGTGATCTGTAGCACAGGTTTGTAACCTATTTTAGACACCAGCTCCTCACAACAATAAGTAAAGGAAACTAAATAGGAGTTATTGGTTCACTTATGTAATCTTGAATATTTTTACTGAAAACTGTTACCTGGCGTTTTTTGTGAGGAGAAATAAATAAATATATTATTATTATTAAATCTTAAACTACCCAGTAGACGGCAATAGGCCTTATTACGTAAGTGGGTAAAAATGTATTAAAAATAAAAGTCGATAAATTACGGGTGTTTAATGTGACTCTGGGTCAAACCTCCACAACCCAGGTACCAAGTACTAGGCGATATCGAAGTTCTTTAAAAAGACTGTCGTCAGCCTTTTTAGAGCTCCAAGTACCCATAACGACTGCCATAGATGATCGTATGGCAACCGGGACCGACTGCATAAAAATATAAAAATAAAATGTAAACTTAACCGTAAGTTACGTCTCCGCAACACACATTTAAAAAACAAACAATTTTTCAAACTGTTGCTTACTTTTGTATTGTTTCGCATCCACATGCCTTAAAAACAACAAAAAAAATTCGAACTCGTAAAAAATACCAGGACTATTCATACTAAAAACTTATTTCATTTCCACCCTACCTGTGGCTACGTCTACTTGAGAGAACGCTTTGAGCTATCGCTCGAATGCACTAAATATCCTTACCACCGGTCCACCTCTGGACTCCTTAAAACACTCTCATTCCAAAGCTTTAAGTAATAAACTTTGGTGAAAAGGAAATTTCTCAAACAGCAGTGTTTTGCACATTGGAGTATGAAATAAAAAAAAATAACAGTAATTATCGTTAAAGTAAGCTGTTTACTTTCGAACTGAAGTTTTGCTAGTTTACGTAATGAATATGCATCGACTTCAGTTTTGCATTTATTTTAAAGGGAAAAGTTTCACCCTGGAAGTGAATTTCTAAATTTACCTTTCCCTATGACGAGCAAAAGTAATGAAATGAAATGATACTTTAATTGCAGAAGTATGGTACATGGGCTGTTTATAGTTATTATAAGAGAATCACATATTTCGTCAGTCTGTTCTGACATGCAAAATTTTAAACGTACATGCATATTATAACAACAGTTTCATTTAATAACAAACTACTGAGCTCATGTCAATAAACAATTTTAAAATGAGCTTCTGATATTTGTAATTATGTATTTATACTATATTTATGTCGATTCGTAATTAGTTGATACACTAGGCCTTATTCTTCGCACAAAAACAAAATATTAGTTTGCAAAGCAACTTGTAATTTCTTTTATGTGGTTTGTGTGATTTGTGTTATGTGATTTTATTATTAAATGACTGTCTACCCTAAGCTATAAAGACGTAGACATTTACTAATGTTTTGAAAGTTATATTCTTAAAATACAAAATCCAGTTATTAAACATTTTAGCTTGTGCCATTATTTTTTAAAAATTATATCAGGTTAAGTTTTTACACAAGGACAGGTCCTCATCATAATTCATAAAGATGTGAACAGCAAATTATATAAATACAATCTACTATATTATATGCTTATAACCTGTAGCTTTACCATAAACAATCTAAACAAAAACTGGTTCTTGACAATAGACAAAAACCTCTGTGACGTATTGCTCGTATGTCATATTTTGATTATTTTCATACGATATTTGAGAGGTAATAATGGTGTAGGGTTCCATTAGTAATAATAATACATAATATTAATGAACAATTGATTTATTTAACTACGTGCTTGTGGCTAGATCACCGTGCCCATCACACAATTATTTGTCCTGGGTGGGTATCGAACCCACGACCTCCGGTTTAGCGCTCAGGGTCACTAACCACTAGAACAACAGGCCCGTCCATTAATTTGGTAACAACCCTAAAAAGTTGCTATGAATTGAACAATTATTAACGCAGACTTAAAGTACATGAATTTTAAACAACAATATCCTTTCAGAGAATAAAAAATTAAGTTGTAAAACTTACTAATTATTATCTTCAAGTAAGTTGAATCTCTTCAAGATTAATCAACTATTCATTTGAGGAAATTAGACAGCAAAGACTAGAATGGAACGGAAAGACTTACCTTAAGAATTACTCAAGAGAGGAACGAACTTTACCAAACTAAAATGTAATGGGAGCCTGTTCTAAGGTAACCAAACTGTTGTTAAACATACTTACATATTTTTAAACATAATGTATACATATTTTACACAAATTTCATCCAATCACAGAACAGACGATCATGTTCATCACACAATTAGTTTCCTAATCGAGAATCGAATCCATGAGATTTTTTTGTCATTCGGTATTATTGAAGGTGCTGATTTAATATGTAGTAGATTATAAATATAAGAGCACGTATGTAATTTCAGAAAAATCTTTCAAAATAATTGGATAAACAGCAAAAAATCCTTACAAATTGAATGCCTTAAAACACAATATAACCCCCAAAACCGTGAAAAGTCTTTGAACGCGTATAATAACTGTCAAAGATTCATAAACGATACAACTAAAATAAGAAACTGAAAGTACTGAACCCAACAGCAATACGTCAGGACCGTTCTGCGCAATACATTACATCTTATGAGAACTGTTTATTGTCAATACAGAAGACATATCACCAAGATTAACTACATACTCAACTACCAACTGCAGGCCTGCCGTTATACATTGTTCAATAAGTAGGGAAGATAAATCGAGTGGTGCATTTTCGTAATACAAGTATATTAATGGGCGAGGTGAGTGGAAGGTCAAGTAATCAACTGATAGCCGTCATATTTTGCTTTTAAAACTGTTAGTAGTAAGTTGATAATGAAGAATAATTGTACGATAATTTATTTAGAATTGATTGGATTTATAATCAAACCTAAACTCAAGATATCTTTATTAAAAAAAATATTGAAATTGTTTGAAATTGTATTTTATGTATTCTTAACTCATACACACACAACAGCAACAATCTCTGTTTTGTCAAATAGTAAGAAAACTAAACTAATACACAATCTATGATATGTCTGTGCCGATCTACAACTGCCCGTTACCAAGGGGTTGCGCAATATGAGAAGAAGGGGCAAGCAAACTCATGGTCATGATTTTCTAAATATTAACGCTTGTATATCCAATCTTAGGAGTAATTTCAGTAGGCTCAATCGGAGTAATACCATAGCCTCACATGAAACTGTGTTAAGTAATTCTTTTGTGGCTTTTCACTGAGTGAATGGGGGGAAGGGCTCCTACATTTCAAGTTATCACTAGGCCCTAAAAAAAAGTTGTTAAAAAAATTTAGTTTGTAAATTTACTTTTTGCACTGTATTAGCAACGTGTTTTCTATAGAAAAATAAAAAATTTCGCAATTTTTTCAATGTAGAAAAAAAATAAAGGTATTTATTTTGGAATAAAAAGTAATCTAACTTCAATTTCTATTTAAAATAATTCCTAAATTGTTACTGAAAGGCAGTGGCACAATATTAATAGCCACTCAAGATAATGCCCCAAGCTGCATTCAAAACAAAAGTCTCCGCGATAAAATGTACATAGAACAACTGTCGTAAATAACTTAGTAAGTACAACTCGTGAAAGTTTCGCGAATAAATGCAAACGGCATTACAGCTAGTGATTCCATCTTTTTGATGTTTTTTTGACAAGTCTTGAAATTTAAACTGTGTGCATTTCATTTCTGTTTCACCGTTTTTTTAATTTATGGTATAAGGGGACAAACGAGCAGACGGGTCACCTGATGGTAAGCAACTACCGCCGCCCATGGACACCTGCAACTCAAAAGTCACAAGTGCGTTGCCGCCCTTGGAGTCCCTCTCACTCGAGCCAGCGGGAGGGGGGATTTTTGCTCCTATAACTTCACTCACTCAGTGAAAGGCAACGAAAGAATTGCTTAACACAGGTTTAACGGAAAGAGTAACTACACAATTGTACGTATTTATAAGGCCAAGAATAGACTTCCTTAAGTAGTTGCGAATAATGTAAGAGCTTAAACTGCATTAGTATTTCCGTATTGAGTTCCATGTCACATAAAGTTTTGACAAAAAAAATGTTAGTTACATAAAAGCTATCAAACATAAACCCTATTCTTTCAGCTTTTCTATTTAGGCAAAAGAACACAATATATCAATGGCTTATGGTACTAGTGGGATGGCGATATATCTTTAAAAGCCAATACTTTGTTTTACTTTTAGTACAAAGCTCGATAAATAGCACAGACACGTACATTCACTATAAGTTACCGAGAGGGAAAAAGTGCTTTTTAAGTGTACACTTGTGTAAACAATACAACATACAAATGTTTCTAAATCAAAGTATAAAAACATTTCTTGAAGATAATCATAATCTAAGTCTCGCAAGTTTCTTCTTTAAAAACTGTTAACCTCTCGAGTGTCAAGAGTCTGCTTAAGAAACATTATCAAAAAGCGCTTAATCAAATTTAGATAAATAAAATACTGAAATTCCTAAAAGTAATGTGACATGGACACGAATCAGTAGTCGTACTGACACCGGAAAATAACCTCAGCTAAACCAATAAGTCATTATTTTAATTTATAAAAATGGAAAAAATATAACTTGCAAAATTAGCAGTTTTGACAACACATCGTTAGATTCCATAAACAAGTCGCATTCATATGAGACTTAGTATCAATAATCCATGTTTTCATTTAAGTATTGTGTTATTTTTAGTTTTTAAAACTATCTAAAAGCTTAATGCATACCGGAAAAATGACACAGCCCAAAGGACATAATATCAATACTAAGCATTAACACGACGCCATTATTTACTTGAAGAAGGTGAAAAATTACAGAGCATCTTCACTCAGACAAAATAGTAACAAAATAATACGACCTCAACCAATAGATTTTTTTGAAAATTATAAGGCGTCTTCAACTCGCTCATCTTATGGTGTCCCTACTAACCCCATCTTGAAGACAAAAGAACTCACATAAACTTCTTAATTTATCACCAAAGAACAAAATGGAAAAAAAAAGTTGTACAATAGGCTGAGTAAAAGTAAAAAGCCTTGTCATAGAAGAAATCTTTCATTAGAGTAGGCCGTAGTAACTATGGTACTGGGGTCGTAACAAATACTAGGTAAATTAAAAAGTGCAGAGATTTAGAAATTTAGGTTTCGGCCATATAAATAATACACACAAAATATACATAATACCAGCGTGGTATAGTAGGCCAAAACCTTCTTTCTAAGGAGAGGCCTATGTCCAGCAGTGGACTATTAAAGGCTGTTGATGTGTGATGTGTGTGTGATACATAATACTGATGAAAATTAAACCAAATATTCCCTTTACAGTGTTTACTGCTTTTATCAGAAAAACAATCCGAACAATTAAAATTCAATCTCTTAGGTGTAGAAATATTGTTAAAGATCTCCGACCTTCTGTTTCACTTACTCTTTCTATTTTATAGAATCTATATATTTCATACGGAAGACGTTAACTTATTTAGTTAGATAAAAAAGCATTTGAAGTAAAAATCAAGCGTTATTTATTTTTCAATGATTTTTTTTTCATCAAATAAAACTCATTAAATTAGTTACTCTTTATCAGCTGTCAAAAACGACCATTTTGTATAAAAAATGTAGTTAATAGCAACTTATGACGTCACTATTTTGTAAAACTCAATTGAAGAATTTCAATGTTTATTTGACTTAAATTCGTAATAGTTATAAAAAGCTAGAATAATATTTTTTTTGCCGAGATATTTTGTGATATTTGTTTTAATGAAGCGGGCATAGTTATTTATTTATGATCCAGTCAACTACCCTATTTTTAGAGCGAGTATTTTCCCTTGTTTTGTATTTGCTGATCTATCTAACAGCAGTCGCATCAACTGAACTGACCAGTAAAAATACTGCTAGTGCTAATAAATCTTTTTTGTTTACTCCCGCATTAGGAATATATCCTGTGTCGCGCGGGACTTTACATACATACATGAAACGGACACAAATAACACCCAGACTCAGAACAACAATTTGTGGATCACACAAAGTGTTGTCCCATTTGGGGATCGGACCCACAACACTCAGCGCAGTAGTGAGCGGCGTTGCGACAGCTTCAACCACTAAGCCATCCATGCCATCAATTAAAACGAAGATCATCTGTTCTCTAGCTCCTACAAAAATAATACTACGGGCATGTGAAATATGCTGTATATGCATACATTCCACAGCCCATCAGCTTAAATTAAATCTAGCTTAATTTTGCGGCGAAGGCCTGAATTAGATTGTGGTGATATTAGAGCTGGACCAGCCAACTTGATTACGACATGACTTGCTGCAGTTAAGTAGACACCATTAACAGGCCAATTATTATTAGCAATTAGTATTGTTTATTAGGTTATGATTTAAGTCCTTAGGAAATATTTCCATCGACGGTTAAACATTTCCTAAAGCGTATCGACTTCAATGAAAAGGAAGTGCAGGTAATACTGTCGGATGGATTTTTAATATATAAATGTTTTACAAACTTGTATTAGGTCAGTATGGTCAGTTTCAATCATTAATGGAGATTTATTATCTGTTAAAAATGAACCACTGAGTAGCTAATTAAAAAAATATTGTATCATCGTCATCAACAGTCCTTAGAATGGAGGTTTTGGCCTACTATACGCTGCTGGGTGGTGGGTTTGTGTCAAGTTTTAATTCTCTTAACAGTGCTGTTGTCCTGCGTAGTTCAATATCTTAGTCGGCTTTTACGACACTCACGGAATAAATAGGGGTAGTGATTCCGTCTTTTTAATACGTCACTACACAGATAAAATAGGATGAAAATACACGAATAAAAATTATTGTTTAGAGCAACACGTGTTTGGAATATTAGATATACATTACCGTCATTGCCCTTTTTTTAAAGACAATACATAGTTAAATTCTTCGTTGTTATTTGACTAGAATAGAAATCTAACACACACAAGAGCAAAAAATTTGAACATAAACACAGGATATTTAGTAAACAGAAGCCAAAAGACCCCTAAACGCAAAATCCAATAAAATACACGTGTTTATCTATCAGATAAAGTGTGTTTATCTACGTTGCCCAAAAAAACCGTGTCTCGATAATTCTTTGCGGGTAAAAAACAAATGATACTTTTTTAAAGCCTCCCTTAGCAGGTAACGGCTGACCAATTTTGAATTAAAAGCGCGTTAATTTATATAGCCCTTCACATTTTAAAATGAGGCCCATTCTCAGGAATTCTGTCATGATATATTCCTATAATATTTAGTAGGATATTTTTTTGGGTTTTTCTATTGTTTCGAACGTAAAAGATTATTTTGGGATGTTAATAAGGGTTATTAGACGTGACCAATGTCGGAATTGGGGCTAATGGAGGCTTTTGTGTGGCGTTATTGTGTATTTAGGGATTTTAAATGTACGGTATGCTGTTATACTGGTCTAAAGAATATTGAGTGTGCGGCCCTCTGTTTAGTAGCTAAGTGAAGTTATTATTTTATTAAAATTAGGAAAATGACTGATGAACGCCCATAGATTAGGGTTTATTTTTGTTTTGATTGTCGTATGTATTAATAGTTACCATGTCACATCAACGGCCTTCAATAGTCCGCTGCTGGACATAGGCTTCTCCTTAGACGAAAGGTTTTGACCTACTACACCACGTTCGCCAATGGAGGGAACGATGGAATAGATCTGTGCAATTGTTAATATTTTTAGGGTAAAAAAGGCAAAAAAGGAACCCTTATAAGATCACTTTCTTGTCCGTCTGTCCATGTGTCACCACCGATTTTCTCAGGAACGGGTTAATCTAGCTTGTTATGAAATTTATAAAAGATACTGAGGTCTATGGTCCCTATTAGGTGTATAAAAATCAAGGTCCTGAGTCAACACGATAAAAAGATATGAGCAAATTTCGATTTGAAAACTTGTAAGCACCAAAATTTATCTTAATTTAAGTAGGTAGGTAGGTTTTGGATCGAAAACCTATATGGTTGTTCCCGTTGACCTAGAATCACGAAATTTGGCAAAAAGAAACGTCAAACGTACAGCACAAATAAATGAATAATTCCAAAAAATAAAAAAAGTTAAAAATTAAGATAAATTTTGGTACTTACAAATTTTCGCGAAAATCTACGTAAAATCTGGGTAGGTACGGAACCCTCGGCGCACGAGTTCCACTCGTACCTGACCGTTTTTTTTTTTGTTACACAAAATATTATTTTCTGATACTGCTAAAAACAACCTTGTTGCTTGTTTCAGATAAAATATCTTAAAGTTATAAAGCCTAAATCGCCGCCTTTCGCAAAATGTGCAAATGTCGTACCCAAAGTGCAAAATCAAAATCCTGCCTTTGTAAAGTTCTCATTGTGATATACCTTCCTATCATCTAGACAAACTAGACATTTTTTTAAGATAATGGCAACTATGACAAAGTAATTTTTACAAACTTCAACATTTAAAACTCAACGTAATTAACAAAATACAAAAACTATTTAAAATGTTAATTTTGATTATGTTTCACATTACTAACGCCTACAATAGTAATTAAGTAAAATAAAACAAGTTTCAAGTAATACAATATAAGAAAAACTAGCGAGAAGCACCTTCATTTGTTGAAATAGTAACAGAATTAATGAGGAAAGTATCAAAGCGTTCACCATTTTCACATCGTTGACCACCTTGACATGAAAAATTATTTTCTTTGCGCCTGGCACCAGACCTACCTTTACTATTGAAGACAGGATATAATTAACGATATTGAAGACAGGATATATTAAAGACCTTGTATATAGACCTTGTATATTGTTAGCCTAAAACAAAAAAAAAACTGTCGCCTTTTAACTATCGTATTGTAACTGTCTTTAAAAAAAACAAAACATTTTTTTTACATATTTCACACACGGTTGCCTGATTCCAAACTAGGCAGAGCCTATACTATGGTAACCAGACTGCTGATAAACATACTTATATATTTCTAAATACATACATATTATAGATAAAGTATTCCCAGACACAGAGCAAATGACCGTGTTCATCACACAATTATTTGTCCTGGGTGGGAATCTACCCAGGACAAATAATTGTGTGATGACGACCCCACCCAAGACCCACGACGTCTGCCATAGCAGTCAGAGTCACTTACCAGCACACCAACAGGCCCGTCAAAAAAAAAGACAGAGAGAAAAGTCAATTAGTCTATTTTTGTACATTTTCAGAGTATTTTTTTTTATAAAAGACTACTCCCGCACTAGGAATAAATCCTGTGTCGCAGGGACTTTACAAACATACATGAAACGGACACAAAGTACAGCCAGACTCAGAACAACAGTTTGTGGATCACACAAAGTGTCGTCCCATGTGGCGATTGGATCCATAACACTCAGCGTATTAGTAAGCGGCGAGGTGACCGCTTAAATCACTACTCCATCCGTGCAGTTAATTTACAGCAATTAATTCCGTGTTTTGTCATTTTAATTATTCTTTTAGATTGTTGAGTTAATGTGCTTAAATACTTAATGTGCTTAAATATATAAATATTAATGACATATAGTATTCTGTACAATTATAACGAAACTTAACGCTTTGTAAAACGACTATTAATTACTTTGACCGATGTAATTATAAGTTTTACTGTACCGCTCTTTGTATTTTAAATACCTGTTATTACATATAAATATATGTATAAATGTATCTTAATTACTTTTCAAATGTCTGGTTTACGTAACGTTAGGGAAGGGCAAAATTAATGTGATAATTGCTGGGCAAATAAATCATTTCCTCAAAAAAACGTAATATATTTTCAAATTATAAGGAAATGACTTATTTATTTTTCCAAATATGGCAATTTTTTTGATATCACCACTGATGAGCCACTGCCATTCCATCGCCACTGTAAAAACACTGAGTTAGTGTAGACTACCGATATTTATACCGATGCCAATGGCCACTCGATGGCATCTCAATAGCGTGTCAGTGGTATGACAGTGGCTTGGCGTGAACATAAAATAGCAGAATTGAGGCCCTGGCAGAGAAATGGCTATGAAGCTGTTTGGTTTCGCAATAGGAACAATTCTAGGTGTTAAGACTTGTCGAATATCTGTGGATTTATTCGTAATGTGCCATAAATGAAGTGACGGATTAAGAATACAGAGTGTCACCACCCCATTCATCACGTGGGTGTCTTAAGAGCCGACTAAGGGAGAAATTTACGCAGAACAACAGCACTGCAGATAGAAGGAAAACTTGACACAAACCCTGTACCTATTCAATTTTAAAAAGCCTGAGAAGATTAAGTATCTGTATGTAAATGATTACCTATTTTTAATTTATTTATATTTCTCAAGTTTGTTTTTTATCAAACTAGCGACTGTCTCGGTGTCTCGGGTTCAATTCCCGGGTCGGACCAAATGTTCGTATGATCTGCAAATATTTGTTTCTGCGTTTGGGTGTTTGCTATGTATAATATGTATGTATTTACAAAAAAAAAGTATATATTTACTCTATCAATTAATCTAGCTCTCATAGTACAACTGCTGCTTAGTTTGAAATTAGATGGCTTTGTGTGTCAGATGTCCGAAATATTATAAAACCAATAAACACAACAATACAACACGTATTAAGTACACACCTTTATAAAGCATTTTCAAAAATTCAGGTAAATAGAAAAATATTTATTGAAATATTATTAAATTTGCTGATTCTGTAACCCCGAAAGAAAAAGTGTGTCAGTCGCACACGGAACCTTTCTGCAAGATTACTTTCAGCGATATCTTGATGCGTGCAAACTTTTGTACAGCTAGGGTTGTTACATTTAAAGTAAGATCCGTGATATAGGCAATCAAGTAAGAGCTTAACAAAAACTTAACAGAAAAACATAGAACTTAAAACAAGTTAGCTTTTGAATAGTAATTATATTTAACTAGCGGTAATAAGGATCAAAACTAACGCCATAAATAGATAAACACAAAGTTGAAGCGGGTTGTGTATCGTGTCAATCGATGCAGAAGTTTTTGAGTTTTTGAAGCGTACACACACCAATTTAACATTTCTGTATATCTGGATTGCGGTATCTTATTTTGTTAACCGACGTTTCGTTCGCATCGCAGCAATTGTGTCCACGATCAATGAAAGCTTTTAGAATCACCCGCATTTGGTCTTCTTTATTTAGATTAGCATGTACATTAGACCGATGTAAACAAATATATTAATTAGATATATTTTTCCCGTTAATCCGTGTAGTGACGAATTAAGAATACGGAGCGTTACCACCCCTATCCCTCCCGTAGGTGTAGTATGAGCCGACTAAGGGAGCAAATTACGCAGGACAACAGCACTGCAAAAAGAAGGAAAACTTGACACAAACCCTATATGAACCCGTCAGCCTGGTATAGTAGGCCAAATCCTCCTTTCTAAGCAGAGGCCTATGTCCAGCAGGGGACTACTAAAGGTTGTTGATGATATATTTTTCAAATTCTAACACAACATGGAATCTATCAAAAGTTGCCAAAAGAAGAAAAATATTCTCGGTTTTTTTAAATTTTGTAATCCCTGGATCGCAATTCCCAGGCGCTGTCGAAGTCGCATGTGTTGTCCCCATCTTTCACGCGATGGACCCGGCACCCGCACGGTGAATCCATGGAACGCCAACAAATAGGTCTTTGCTAAATATATTTAAGAAAAATTGGTTTCTATTGTAAACTGGTAACCCTGTATAAATGGCGTATGCCAAGAAATAGCCTAGAAGATGCCTAAGGGAAAAATGTAAGCCACGTCCCTCATAAACATTTTAGTATTGTAAGACAAAAGAGAAAACACATCTTTCATCTGATGTAGCTAAAAGATGTAAAATAAAAACTTAGAGCCAATTTAAAACTGTTTACATTTCTTGTAAAAGAAATTTATACTTGAATTTTTTGATTGCAATTTTAATCTCGACGTGTTTGTTCAAACTCTTTGGGTCGTAAATCTGTTTCTGTGTCCAATACTAGCAGTACTCTTTACCCCTTGCCCTATTCGATTTACCTTTTACCCTTACCATAAGTCACCTTCTTCCTTTGTACCGCCCAAAACGATTGAATGCCCAAGGATGGTGCAGCAAGTAATAGGTAAAATAAACAAGCCGTAACAATTTGCGATGTTACACATTACTTTGATATAAAATTTGGAACACTTTTTGAACAAATTTGGATACGTTTGATAGCTAATACGAACTGACAAATATGAAATCTATTTCACAAGAACACTCTGTTATAACACAAATAATCTACGTTATAAATTTAAGTAAGAATATAAAAAAAAAACAAAATATGCGTGCACATCGTACAGAATTATACACATAGTTTTTCTGCTCAATCATTGGAAAAAAAAAGGACATAAACCAATTGAAACACATTGCCCTGGATTTTCGCTAAAACGTGTCAGTATATTGTTACAGCTAATAGGAGAGTTTGCGAGAGCATGTCGTTAGGCTGAAAAAAGTGAAGTGTATCGTGAACACTTGAGTTCCGTGAGTAGGTATATAATAATAATAGCCTTTATGCAGATCAACTTAGCCTTATAACAATATTCTAAAACAAACACAAGACTTAAAAACTTATTCTAGTATTTGTAACTTATTTATTTTTTGTAGATCTGTTTGCCAATCGGCAAAGGCCTCCTCCGACCTTTTCCATTCTGATCTTTCTTGAGCAAGATATTGATCTATATCCTTCTTGATCGTTCTTTCTTCAAGAAAGATCAAGAGTAGGTATATCAAAACAATAATTCATAGAAATATTAAGAATTGGTGAACGAGTCTGTTTTGCTTCGTTCTTTATATTTTTTGGAGTTGAAACTGCTCGACACGTTAAATAATGAGTAAAAAAAAAACACCGTTTCAGAAAAAGAGGTTTGATGGTTAAGGAAATTCATCTTACTGATTGTTTTTAGGTTCATCATCAGAAAGAGAATTAACATCGAGAGAGAGTGAGATTATATTTCTGGGAGAGGGGATTCAAAGGCACAACACACGTAAGAGTCACAACTCTCAACTTGCAAGTGTCTATGGGCGTCGGAAGTCATCAGGTGACACTTCTGATCGTTCGACCACCCCTCCCTTTTATTCTGCTTAATATTAAGCTCACCAGGCGACAAGCCTAATATATTGCCGACTATATCTTAGTCCCACGTCGTTAAGTGGGACTAAAATATAGTCGGAAAAATGTAAAGCGTTTGATGAATTGAAAATGTGGCTGTCTATCCTTTCGGGGATAAAAAGTGAGTGTATGTACATATGTGTGTAGTTTTTTATTCTGATTAGGAAGTAATACTATTACGAGTACTTAATAATAATAACAGAATTCGTATAAACTATCTTATTTTCAACATCAACAATCTACAACAGTCCGTTGTTGGACATAGGTCTCTCCTTAGAAAGGAGGTTTTGGCCTACTAAATATTTGCAATATAAGAACAATACAATGTGTTGCTCACTTAAACAACGTTGGAGAGCAAAATTTACCGTGCCAATATCTCAAAAATAGGTTTTCAATAAATGCAAGCGGCAAGCGAGAAAAGATTTTAAATATATTCCCCTCCGCAAGATTACGTTCAACGGCAAAATTTAGAGGTTTAATGACATCATTTTTCGTCACCAGAAGCTTGGTTTATCGTCTTATTAAAGCCAAACGGGGCTATTAAATAAATACCGCATCATCTAGGTTCGGTGGCAAGCGAAGTGAAGGCGTATCTTGATGTTTTTACACTTTGATCGTGATGAGCTACTCTGTTGATAGTCTTCTCAGATGCTCGCCTTCGATTATTTTTTAGAGAATTATATTTGAAATATAATCAGGCTTCTTTCCACTAATGTTAGGCTTGTTATGTATATTAAAATATACTTATATGCTGCAGATAGATAGCTTTTTTATAAAGTGGCAACCTTAACTAACTTTTTTCTAGAAAGAACGTTAACTTACTGTTTTATGTGAAGCCCAGATATCACTCTGGTCGAACCGCCTCGTATCTGCCAAAGCAAAGTTCAAATCAGTTTTAGAATACATTTTAATACATTTCTTCATTAAAGTTAACGATTCACATCACGAGGGATTTTGCCAAACCTCTATTATTAGCCATTAACATTTCCGTATTAAGCGTCTTATCTATATTCAGAAATCAAACGGCCTATCCACTTGTCTGACTATTAAAAAGCTATCATACAATCTAGTTCTGACTAAAATTATATGGTAATGTTGGTATTACAAGTGAGCGGAAGACCGGCAGGCCCTATTTGATGTTCGCTTAATAATAACGTCATATTCGTGTTGCTTCGTGTACATGAGGCTTTATTTAAATTTCAAAGCCATCTACTGCATTACAATTTGTTCTTAAAGGCGGTGGAGTAAAGCAGCCTTTTCCTTGTTTTAGATGTATTGGAATAACTACAACCTATCGATAATCATGTTTAGTCATCACTAATAGTAGTACCCACTTAAAATATTGTTGGTACTTATCAATACAAGTAAACTCATCACTTGCTAACAGGAGCTTTCTAAAAATATCTAGAGTGCTAGAAGTCAATTTTTGTAATCAAAATTTGTTCAAATTTCAGTTACGTCTACTCTCGATCTTAAAAAATAAAAGGTATTCTCATAGTAAAGTATTAACCATCCAACGTTGACTGTAATGTGATTATATCATATTGTGACCGAAAGTTGAATTGGTATTCTGCTAGTCTTAGTGATACTTTACTATGAGAATACCTTTTATGACCTTTGTGAGATCGAAAGTAGATCGGAACTGAATTTTGAACGAATTTTTATTAGAAGAATTGACCTTCTGACATGCAATTTTTACATTCTTCACTTTACATGGCTAAGCTAGTTATTATTTCCAAGGTTAAGTTAGTCTTATAACAGTAAAATAAACTTCAAAACATATATCGCCGCAACTACTTAAATGGAGCAGATGCCGATAAAAGCTAAGAAGTTTTGGAATAACACAGTGATACTTAGTTAATTTATTCGCGTAATTTTATTATTAATTACTTAACTCATGTAAGAACTATAAAATCAATGTCTATATATATAAATTCAAAGTAAACCAAACCTAGTACCTAATCTTGTACGGATGTTGGTAAGAACTTGGTAAAAACATCTTTAATCGTATTTACTGCTGTTGTTGTTGTCATTTACTGCAGGTTTTATAAAAGAAAACTGTAAAGAATGACGTTACTCTTTTTAAAAAACAACCCAGACACCGGTCCTCCGTCATATAAAAATAAGCTTTGCTGTGTGACCTGAATATGTAAAGGTGAGAAGCATATTAGGTTTTGTGTGTGGGAAGTTGTATAACATTGACTATTGCATTTATTACATCTCAATGTAATGTGAAAACGTAGAATAGCTAGTTTAATAGCTTTAAGAACTCCCCATACACATACTTCATACCATAGAATGATTTATGTTGGGTAGGTTTTACAAGTGTCTACTTGAAAAAAGCCAAATAATATTTAAAAACAAAACACCCAATCCAGCACTATGCGCTTTTCAAGATATTTTTTGCATCACACAACCAACAAATTATTGGTCTGCGGTATTTCCACCGATACAACCCTCAAGAAAAGAGCGTACTCCTTCCTCAAAGGCCGGCAACGCGCTTGTGATTTCTGAGTGGCAGGCGTTCATGAGCGGTGGTAGACACTTTCTATCAGGTGACCCGCCTGCCGGTTGCCCCCTCTTCCACAAAAGAAAAGAAAAAAATTAGAACCATTAAAAGTCCAGATTTCTTTTAAGCTTCATATGTACTGAAGTGACAATTCTGCATTGTGTTCATCTCCGTGTCGTTACAAAATATAACCCCTCCCCCTTTCTTCACTATCCTAACAGACGACAACACCGACCCTAGATTAGTTAAATGCTTTATACGTCGGTGGACATTTGTACCCGTCATTAAGCATATAACGGTTATGTCGGGTCAGATCGACCCCGCGTTGATTGTACGTCGTCACATTTTAGTGCGGATGGCAGAATACTAAATGCGAATTTGGTAGTGGTTCGATATGGTAGACTTATCCCCTTATGAAGTTGAGGGTTAAGAGATGTTTATGACTTGTAAGGATTTTATAGCATGTGGCCACGTGATGAAGAGTAATTCTAAACACCAACTTAATTAATGACTGTAGTAAGACAGCACGGACCGGGGCTTAAGCGGTCACCTAGCCGTGTTGTGGGTTCACTGAGTGTTGTGGGTTCGTTCCCCACGACACACAAAACATTCCTAGTGCGAGAGATGCCTTTAAAAAAAAGGAAAGAAAAATATATATTGGCCAAGACGCCGGACACGATCCAGTAGTTGCAGATTCAAACCTGAACGGTTCAGTAGTGTACATTACACTACTTCCATGAACTCATTTCTAACACAGCCATTTAACTTAGCTGGAGGGATTAACAAGAATACTGGTCATGTTATGTGACCCACGCTAATAGGTTTATTATTAAGAATAGAAATTTGAGAAATATTGTTGTCCTTATTATTTTTGTGGATGGGTTCCCACCCACAAAAATAATAATATGAAAATAACATATTTGGAAGATTTATGGCCCAAAAAGAGAAACAGTCGCGATCGCTACGAAGCTAATCCTTTTGAAACACTTTGAACACTTGGTACCGTAGTAGAAAGAACTAAAATACACATCATCAACAGTCTTAAATAGTCCACTGCTGAACATGTAGAGGTTTTGGCCTACTATATTATGCTGGGCAGACGTGTTGGTATAGGGTTTGTTACAAACCGTTTGTATCAAGTTCTCCTTCTCTTTGCAGTGCTGTTGCCCTGCGTAGTTTGCTCCCTTAGTCGCCTCTTACGACACCCACGGGATGAATAGAGATGATGACATTCCGTATTCTTAATCCGGCACACATCGACACAGACAAAAATACATAAGGTTATGCACTCAGAGTCAGTGAAATAGTACTATAATATTGTTAACCTAAAATTAAAAATAACGCTACCCTTTTTAAATAAATACAGGTATGCAACTGTTTTCGACAACCATTCTACACTCAACCATAGTCCATTAAACTCCTACTTAATTTTACTATCAAAACATTAACTATCACAAACAGAGAACACAATATATAATGTCTTTAGCACCCAATCTAAAAGAATTTATAAGGAATAGCTCCATATCTATTACAAACTGTTCATATTTATTCTTATGACAAAATGGTTCAATAACCTATCTCTTAACACATTTACCTTATAAGAAGGGTACATCGTAAAAGCTATGAGAGTTATGTAAATAACTATAATATAGGGTTGGCATAAGTTAAGGTCACGCTTTTAACCCTGTGACCGGTCGCTATTGTTAATACGTAATGGCCTCATAAGCTTTGTTTATTAACTAATTCTAGGGGTATTTTAATTGACTATACACACTAAAATTGTGTGCTTGGATAAACACTTAGATGTCCTTTAACCAGATTACTAAAATTTTTAAGTCCATTGATTTCTGGAGACTGCCTCATGAGTGCCATCTCTTTTCTGAAGTATCTTCTGTGCCTAAAATAATTTATCTCTATTATCCATCAAGCCTCTAGCCCCTGGGGAGATGCAGGCTTCGTCTGCTGCCGACAAATGTGTTTATGTAACTAATATAGTGCAGTCCAATATTATAATCGTTTAATGTTTGGGTATCGTAAGAGCCGATTAAGAGAGCAAACTACGCAGGACAATAGCACTGCAAAGAGAAGGAAAACTTGAAACCCTATATCAACCCGTCTGGCCAGCGTGGTATAGCAGGCCAAAACCTCCTTTCTAAGGAGAGGCCTATGTCCAGCAGTGGACTGTTATAGGCTGTTGATGAAATAAGTTACAATTATGTTCTTCGGTACTAGGACATAGTAAAATAAATTTATTTTACACTTTATCACAGTCACGAATTAGAAACTTTTGGCATGCGTTGGTCTCATGATCTCGATATCAGCTCTGTAATCATCCGGTTTAAGCAAACGAACTTTGATACAACCTCTAAAAAGTCATAAAATCATATCAAATCATTGCAAAAGCACAATGATCTGTAAACTGGGAGGGAAAATCACGGAGGTCAAACGGCCGAGCAACCCGAATCCTGAGAAATGATTTATAGGTAATTTCCTCATAATCGGCTCTTCCTCATGCGTAAATAAGGCGACCTTCGTCGGCCACGCTTCAATGCTTAATCGCTTAATTTAACTTAGTTTTACTAAGTGTCGTTAATTATTATATATGGCGGTGTCTTGACACGTTGTGGTTTTTAACTCAGTTGGAGAGAGGACGGGAATATGGCACCCGCTTGCATTGACATTGTTATGAATATTCTAAGATACAAGGATTCCAGAGAATAATTTTCCAAAGAATTTTGAAGGAGTCAAGTGAAAACTTACTTGTTATATATTTGGAGTTTAGTGTGTCAATATAATTTATTTTATGTTAATAGAAAACAAAAAAAATATAGAAAAATAAATTACTTTGAAAGAACTTGCGTAACTTATTGAATTATCCGTGTGGGATTAAGCATAGGGAGTGTCACCACCCCGATTTATCCCATGGATGCCGACTAAGGGAGCAAACTACGCAGCATAACAGCAATGCAAAGAGATGGAATACTTGAAGCAAACCCTATACCAAACCGTCTGGCCAGCGTGGAATCATCATCACATCAACAGCCTATAACAGTCCACTGCTGGACATAGGCCTCTTCTTAGAAAGGAGGTTTTGGCCTACTATACCACGCTGGCCAGACAGGTTGGTCTGTACCAATCTGTGGTTTGTTTCAAGTTTTCCTTCTCTTTGCAGTCCTGCGTAATTTGCTCTCTTAGTCGACTCTTACGACACCCACAGGATGAATAGTGGCCTTAATCCGTGGTACAGTAGGCCGAAACCTCCTTTTCAAGGATGAATGTTTTTAGTCTATCTCTCTCTCTTCTTCCTTTCTGTTGATGAATGATGGTGATGATAAACTTACTTGTAGCACAGTATAGTATGTGAGGCCCAAATATCTCATTTTATAAAAAAAAAGTAATGTGAATAAAAATTTACTGTCAAACAACTGTGACGCGTCTTTCTATGGCCAATATTTTCTTCTTCATATCACAAAATCTATGATTATTTTCTCTACAACAGATTTTTTCTTTAAAGAAATGTTTAAAAAAAGTATGTGAAAGTTTCAGAACTTTTATATTTTTCTACGAATGTGTTAGGACTTTCGTTTTATGTTTCTGTTTAATTTTTGATGGACCAGTTAAATATAATTATGTAGTTTTAAATTATTCTACGATCACTTTAATTATCTATCATTAGTGAAATGTAATGGCCTTATGATAAAAGATAAAAGTGCCTACGTGTTTGTAATTCTAGATTCTTTTTTCAAAGTAAATTTCATTTGATATCCGAAAGGAAAAGAACAGCAAAGTTTTTAATATTTCCAATAATATTTTATAATAATATTTTAGTTATTGGCAGTGGTAATCACTAACTATAAACAAATAATATTTTAAATAAATTACATTTCATTGCTGACCGTTCCGTAGTATAAATCATGTGTGAACTATGTCAATTGCACTTCTATAAGTAGATACGGACTTGTTAGCGGGCGAAAAATCTTTATTTTATTTTTATTGTATTTGTACACAAAATAAACATTTACAAAAAAAATAACAAAAAAGTTACATAAAAGAATAGTACGTACAAAGGCGAGATTAACCTAAAGTTGAATTCTCTTCCAGCATACCTATGAGTGAAGAGAGAATATTATACACAACAAAAAAAAAGTAATGTGTACGTAAAAAATTATTAAAGGTTAAAGAAAATTTAAATATTTTTATTACTTGCGTTAAAATTACAGCTAATTAATAATTACTGTTTTTTTTTAAACGAGAGCGAGACAGCCCTAACCGTCTGTATATACGTATCTTAGTAGTACTAAAATCTTCTTCGTCTCCTCTCATAGGAGGTGGTTTTAAACCAGGGCTGCTCAAGCATAGTTTACAATAGACAAGACGTTGGACGACATGATATACAGTACATACATAAATCTTAGGTGAATAGTCTTTGTTCTAGTATTGGATGGCTATTATATTACAATGGAACGCCTATGGCATTAGTAATGTGATGTCAAAACTTAACAAACAGAATATGGATAGCTATTACCTGACATATGTTGACAAAGACAAAAACACAAGACACAGAAGTTTAATAAGACGCGCGAATTATTCAAAAGAAGAACTTTATGTCAAAACCACTTTTCCATTAGGCCTATAACAAGGGCACAATTTAGACTTTAATTTATATCTCAACGAGAATTCCAATTTCAAATAAACTATGTGTGGGCTATAAAAAATGATTTTTATAATTATGCCTTTCCAGGTATGGACCTGAATTAGGAAGTTGCACAGAACCCGCTTAGAAAGTAAATGACAGTTAAATCTGAGTTTGGAAGTATTCGAACGCTCGTTTCATGCAAAAATTCCGTATCTGGACTAATTCATTTCTTAGAATCCTGCTCATACGAGACACATCTATTGTAAATAGACTAGGTTTACATAAAATAGCAACCTTGGACTGCCTTTATGCTAAGGCTTCTACTTTGACCAGGCAATCTAGTGAACATAAATACTAATTCTACTAAAGTGCAGGGTTATAACGGTCGGGTCGACCAGAGTGACACCACTGAGTCAAGTAAACTGTTGATGCTTTTCAGTGAGTGATCTTAATAATTAATATGGAGTCTGCGAACTAA
The DNA here is from genome assembly GCA_902825455.1 of Arctia plantaginis. Taxonomy (NCBI): domain Eukaryota; kingdom Metazoa; phylum Arthropoda; class Insecta; order Lepidoptera; family Erebidae; genus Arctia; species Arctia plantaginis. Next base: position 3,149,691 of record CADEBD010000288.1, read on the forward strand.
TTAGTTTTGGTCAGAGGAATCTTTACGCTCTAATACAGGAATCTTTATAAGTAAGAGATTATTTTTCTGTTTTTAACCTTGACCTAACTAGAAAATGAGAATAATAGAATCAGATTTCATTTACACAATGGCGCTAAACAAAACATCGGCAAGCCGGAATAATGTGCATTCCTCAAATAATTTTAAACCTTATGACTTGTGAGTTAAGATTTCATTTTCGAACTAAACCTCATTAATTTATGAACAAAAGGTTAACACATTTACTTTGTCATATCGAACTGACTGCCAAGCAACCGCTTACCTTATTGCCTTAAGCATAAACACGTAATTGTTTAACACTATGTGGTATGCATGCTACAATAATGTTGTAATTACAACAGGTGCGTCCGGTGACGCGGGAATAATAAGTAACTCGATCCTTTTTTTTCTTCGCGTGAGGCAAAGGTATTTCTGTGGAGATTTGTTCATAAGTGGCGGGAAAGTTCTGCCATATTGAATTTTTGCAAAATAATAAATATAATGTACGATTTATACTTAAGGTGCGGTTTTATTTAGCGGTTTACAATAAGGACAACTGCCACACTCAAGGACTTTATTACATACCTACCATATATACCATACTTTATTATTTGAACTCAAAATAAACAATAGATTTTAATAAGACTTCTAGAAGATAAAAAAGAACAAAAAAAAAAAAATTACATCATAAAATGTAGTTTCTTATATAATCATCTAAACCCATGCCTATAAAAATGTGTCTTACGACTGTCTTCACTGAAATTAAACCCACCACACCTAATTAGGAGAAAAATATTTAACCGCATCGTCACATTGGATTATATCACATTCGTAATATTATAACCAATGATATTACATACAAACAAGAGGTAGATACGTCACCAACGCACAAAACGCGTGGGTCCTAATTAGGACCACTGTGAGCGAGCGCAAGTACTAATTAATTCGAGAAAATTCATAAAATGCCTTCCTGTGTATTCCGAAAGTGCACAAATTACGACAAAAAGGTAAATAAAGATAAAGGAATATCATACCAGTCATACGACAGGTAAGTGTATGATTTGCATAATTATATTTAATAAAAATAAAAAAAATACAGTCGAAATGAGAACCTCCTCCTTTTTTTGAAGTCGGTTAAAAACAATCCAGAATGTATGTTTAACGTATGTATGACTGCCTGGTTGTTGCGGTAGGTAGCGTATGCGACTGCTGCGCTGAGGTCTCGTTTTCGATTCCCGGGTCGGACCAAACGTTTGTATGATCTGCAAATGTTTGTTTCGGTGTTTGAGTGTTTTCTATGTATAATGTGTATGTATTTACAAAAAAAAAGTATATAAGTATTCTATCAGTCAATCTAGATTTCATAGAACAAGATCTTCTTAGTTTGAAACTAGATGGCGTTGCGTGTTTAGATGTTCGAAATATTTATTATTATTTACAGTGTTACGGAACAAATACTTTATGCCTGCAGTATGAATATAACGAATCTTCCTTAAAATATCATTGATTTATAACACAGAAAAATGGACTTTAGAAGATTTTTGCAATACATAAAAAACCTTTTCCCCTTGCTGTACCTATATGGCTTATATTAGCAAATACACTATTAGCAAAATTCTAAAAAAGTTAAAAAGAGAAACGTATTCGAACTTTTCTTTACAAGCGTGCCCTCCAGAGACCAACGCTATCAAAATCGTACGTGTTACCGGCAGTTGCTTTAACAACTGGTCGGTGACGTTATACAATATAACGTACCTAACCTATCGGCCACTGGTTCTAACTCTGGAGATATTTTGAAATTCTTGTGACACTTGAATAATAAAAAGTGTAGTGAAAAGTGAAGTGAAAGTAAAAACAAAATCAGTACTTAATTATAAAATTATAAGTTAGTTAGACATAATATTTGTGTTTCACCTGATTTTCCAATCAAATCGCAATGATCTACCAAAGATTTGTTCCAGATTTATTAAAAAATATATTTTTTACAGCATTTAATATAAAATTGTTGTATTTTACATAAAAATAATATGGAAATACAATGGCAATTGTCATTGAATGGACGTAAATAAACATTTATTGCCGCTCAACCTTTCATTGTACGATGGAGGCTACATTGTGATGTAATTTAGGGCAGAGAGCAGAAACGGAAAAAAGAAACATAATGTCTGTCACGACGATGTCTGGGCAAATACGAGTAAGATTTTAGTCTGAAATTAAAAAGAAATAGTTTTTGGTTGTGGAGGTAGGAGGTATTAGTATGTATGGACGTGACAGAATTAGCAACACAAAACTGACACTACGTTTATACGAATTGCAGTTTAGATGTTAAAAAAATCAATACCTAGACGACCGACATTATTTGAAAAAAACTTGATGGTAGACTCGTAATTACCAACGGCCATGAACACCTGCCACTCCTGAAGCACAAGTGTGCCCAATCAAGCTAGATTGGCTGAACAAATCTGGATGAATTTTCGCACAGAGATAAAAATATATAGTATGGAACAGCTCATCATCATCATCATCAGCCTATCACAGTCCACTGCTGGACATAGGCCTCTCCCATTGCACGCCACTTAGATTGAATAAAAAAAAAAGGCAGAATTTCTTGACAAAATTGACATTAAGCAACCAAAGCCGTAGTTAAAGGCTAGAATTTTTATATAAGTATACTAATGAACCAGAGTTTCTCATTTATTCGCATTTTGATTTCTAATTTCCGATATTAACCATAGTTTGTGGAGAACATTTAACCTTATCTATAACTAGATGCGGGCGAAACGACTCGTCAATTTGGATTTCAGAGCCTAGCTAGCCTAGCTTAGTAGCCTCATTGTGCCATAATCTGACTGACTAGTTCTAATTAGCACTAATGTCAAATTGGTATATGGATTCACCATAGAACTGTATGATTCCTGGCGGTTGTCGACAATCTTCAAAGTTTTCTATTAGAATATCAGAAGTTATGTAAAATAAAAATCAAAGAACCTTCTGAATTATTTTCTTTTGTTGTTATCGTCGTAGAAGGCAGTATTTACATAGATATACTTACTATAAAAGAATCACAGGAAATTTAGATAGATGTCCTAGAAAATAGTCTTTCAGGAAAATATTTCAGAGAGGTACTGACTGGATTAGGTCATATGTAAACATTTAGCCTGAGTTGCTTTAGAATCACTTAATTATTCATCATCATCATCATTCATCATCAGCCTATCGCAGTCCACTGCTCGACATAGGCCTCTCCCATAGCACGCCAAATTAAATAATTATTCGGCTGTACAAATTACTCTATACTATTAAATTGGAGATTGTCTTCACTGGGCTGCAGTCCCACCAATAACATTATAAGCATTTCATTTATACAGGCTTCGCTATTCAAAACGATTTGCCTCAGGAGAATAGTATTTATTAGGAGTTCACAAATTAAATACTCTTAGCTAAAATATATATCATATTTGGGTAAATATAATTTTACAAATCATTATACTATATTTAGTATATCTTCGAACAAACTCCTATCATAAACCTTATGGATAGATGTCTACCATTAAAATGGCTAAAAGCGTGGCCTCAATAAACTCTTGCAAAACTCTCAAGACGAACGTATTGGAGCTATAAATTAAACGCCATATTACAACAAGGAAATTCTCCATCAATAAATACCCTTACAATTTATCGTCCAAGTGTACAAGTTGCAGATTAAATTTCAAAATATATAACTTTCAATCAACGTCTCACGTGCAGCCATCAGACTGAACTTTAAAAATTTGAAATATTACTCAGCTCTGCAAACTGGAAGTGGTGCAAATGATAGGAGATAACGATTTGCTTAAACGAATTAAAAATTGACCAACTTAAGAAACAGTAGAGAATAAATCTGAGCGATTAAGCAACGACTGAAATTGAAAGCAAGTTTGTTTGTTAACTTGTGATTGTTATATGCTTGCACATGACGGCGTATTCGACCGACCGTCATGAAATTTTGAACACAATTTTGTCAGACAAGAGTGCACGCGCCCTTTAAGGGCAGGGAGGCCATCTGTAAGCCGTAGGTGGCCCGGAGTTCATCAGGATATCAGGGATTACCGATCTAGGTTACACCTGGTTCCCCGGTGGTTAGGTGGTTACAGGTACGAAAGCGTGCGATTTTAGTCAGTGCGAGTCCGACAAAACACCTTGGCAAAAATACTGCCGAACGATACCGGAACGTGAGTGAGATCGCACGCACGGCACTGATGAACCCGAACATATTTTTGAATTGAAAAAATAATTTAAAAAATGTATAGTCTTAAAGAGCAGTAAGACAGTAATTGTTGTTTTTAATAAAATTTTTAGCAAGGTGTGTCACCGATCAGTATTTGTTATGTTTTACGCCTTTAGTACACAATGGATCGTCATGAAATTTCACAAACAATGTATCAGGCAACAGACGAGGATATATACATACCCTTGAACTACGAACTACTCGTCCGTGTGGTGACGGATTATGAATACAGAGTGTCACCACCCCTATTCATCCCGTGGGTGACGTATGAGCCGACTAAGGAAATATTACGCAGAACAACAACACTGCACAGAGAAGGAAAACTTGACACAAACCCTATGCTAACCCGTCTGGCCAACGTGATATAGTAAGGCCAAAACCTCCTATGTCCAGCAGTGGACTATTAAAGGCTATTGATGATGATGATGATGAACTACGAAAAACACGTTTCACCAAAGTGGCGACAAAACCTCCTTGATTCTAATTTCATATTCAATGGTTCTACGCTCTAAATTTAAAAGCTAGGGATAGTGAGAAAATAACCAGATAACAAAATCACGCCCTCTTTTTGCGTAAAGACTGCAATCAAAACAACCATGTAATGTATTTATGAAGCGCACATGGAAAAGGCAACTTTTTCTTCGGTGGTCATATTTATGTATAGTACAAGTAATTTGATCGAAAGTAAGTTAATTACTTAAGTATGAAGATACACCTAAGTTGGTAGGTTTTATAAACTTTTCAAAATAGATTTACTATTCCTGAGTTTGAAAGGCTGTCCAATTTTATTTGGTAACATTTAGTAAATCATACTTTGAAAACTAAAAACAAGCTTATGAAAATTACAATTAACTGAACAATAAAAGATCAGGACAAGTGTTTAATATAATATTTAATATTTTGTGGACATCTAACACACACCGCCATCTAGTTTTCAAATTAGCGTTTTTGTCATAAAGGTACGAAAAAAACACAATTCTTTAATACCACAGTGATCCAAGTACTAATAGTACTATTTTCCTTATGAACTGTAAATCTCTCACGATAGAATGAATGGTTTTCTGACTGCCACGTCTTGCCATTCTGATCTAAATAAGTTACAACATAACGCATCATTTTAGTGATCCAAGTGTTATTTTTGTGCGAAACTTTAATATGTGTTACTATTAATTAATAATATCGAATGAAACATTGTTATAAGCTCTATTCAACATGTTTGGCATGGTTTTAATAAATATTTAGTAGTACCTAATGGGGCATTCGTTTTTTCAAAACAAGTACAAACACATTATACTAATTTTCTCAAAAGGACAAAATTGTGACTTAGATCAGTCTTGTTCTACCATCATCAACTATGATCAAGGAGTACAACTAGGAGTAGTATTTATAAAATTGCCAGCTGGATTTACATACAGTGTGTGAATCGGATTTGCACTTTTTTTCAATGAATCTTGTACTGTAACCGATCCTTAAAAGCAAACGTAGTCAATACAATGAAACAGTCCCCATTACATACATACATGTATATATGCGTACATGTGCATACAAACATGTTGAGTCACATAATAAAAATGTGTTAAAAATGACGTCACTTATGGTTACATTTAAAACAAATGTAACTCAATGGGACGTCAAGTAACGGTTTGGTTGTTACATTTTACCTGTATCAAATTCGATTTAATAAAGGATGAAAACTGGTAAACGATAAAAGAAGGGTTGTAAACGAAGCCTGACTTATTTAAAATTAACATTACATCACGTAGGTCGTAGGGAATACACCAATCTGATTTGGATTTATACAGGAGAGATACTGTTAACAAATCGACGGTCATCATCACCTGCAAACAGTAGCCTTAGAGCGCAAAGGACACAACAACCAATTAGTGTTGTCATCCATTATAGACTTTGTTGAAATATTTTAACAAAAATTGGATCTTTAATTATGGAAAAACCATTAGATGTTAGAAGAAGTTGCTTTCTTAGTTTTCTTAAGAGCAGAACGGGCTTATGAGGGTCATCGGTCTATTCTCTCATTGTTGCTTAAATCAAGACCTACGACTATCTTTGACATAGGTAATAAATAAACTTCCAGAATTTTTACCTCTCCATTATATATGTCGGAATAACTTATTTGGTATATAGGACAGTCATTAAAGTGTTGATATTTCTTATGTTTGAAGCTTATAGTAGGGAGACTCCATCTCTCCCAACTTCCACCTAACCTAATACCCGTTTCGGGAATCTCTCATATCGGGACCCGGCATCGATGGCCGAGGATCATCTCGCTTTTTACGAGCGCCGATGTGGGATATAGACCGAAAAAGTCGAAAAATATTTGGAAATAATATCGGAAAATACGAGCAATAACCGGTGATATAAATGCGAAGCCTGGTGTAGATAACGTTGAAAATTGTAGCGGCACTTTTTAAATAGTTTTTATTTACTAAAAATGAGGGTAAGGGATAAGTTACTTTTTACTAAAAAACAAAGCAAATAAGAATATTTTTTAAGTTGAAGTGCTTACCTACTTAAACAACTAAACTAAATAGGGGTTAAAATATGAAATAGCCCTTGTATAGTAATAGATACCTTGAATTGACATAAAACTTACATTGTATGAGATTTTCGTGTGATTTTTTTTACGTAATACCTATGAGGTTCTTTTTTTTAAAACGTGCAACATTCTTTTTTCGAATTTCAATTGTTTTTTTTATGCAGCTTAAACTTGAAAGATGAATACTTCGAAAATCTGAGTCATTTTTGAATACGAGGTCCGACACGGAACTAACGCGCAGAAACGGCTCGCAATATCAGCGTTGCGTTTGGAGAGGAGACTGCTAATGAACGCACCGTGTATTTTTAGTTTAAACGCTTTACCAATAAAAAGATAATTGTAACTGGTTGGCCTCTTCATGATGTTATTCACTATAGCTTTCTCAGGTCTGGTCAGGCAATAACAGCAGATGTTTAGTGTGCCAAAATTTAACAATGATGGCGAAACTGGCAGTGAAACAGTCCCGACTTATGAATCGATCTTCAGCATTATTGCTCCATGATAAGGCAAGACCTCACGCTGATTTATGTGATGTGATTTGAAGAATTTTCTACGCGATAAAAAAAATGATCCTAGGAGACGGTACGAAATGCTTCACACAGTTTATCGAATCTAGATCCCAGAGTTCTACGTAAAGGCATAAATGAATGGCTTCCGTTTAGATGGCAGTAATGTATAGATAATGAGGGTAAATATTTTGATTAAATAAATATGTTACATCTTAGAAAAAAACGAGTTTTAATTTTTCAGTAAAAATCGGCAATTTCGTTCTTTGTTGTACTTTGTACCCCTAATGTTTTTATTTTATATCGTAACCAAGTTACGTATGATGATGGAAAATTATATGTTACTAATTTAGTAAATCCTCAAAGTAATCAGTCATGCATTTGTAAGAATACTGCGGATTATGACGGATAATAAAAATGCAATGGCAACCCGTTTGTGACGTCTGAGTTGCAGACGTTCATGGGCGGCGATGGTCACTTTCCATCAGGTGATCCGGCTAAGCGTCCGCCCCCTCTAACATAAAAAAAAATCGGTTGTCTGTAAAGTCGGTTTACTGACGATAGTTGAACGTGACAACGTCATAAGAAAATACTGATGGAATGGTTGCATTTTTCAAAAATGTATTATTGTATATGTGTAGCAGCTGTCCACGCAGACGCATCGCTCACTCAAGTAGTAGAGAGACAAATGTCGAACGCTGCCGAACGCGGAGGCCGATTGTGCCTCTTTGTCACTCGTTCCGCGCTCTCACTTGCACTTCACGCCTTAAATGGAACGCCTCAGAGCGAGGTAACGCCGCATGAGTCATGCGGCGTTACCTCGTTCGTGCGTGCAGCCGGATCCATCGAATTATAAGACGTTGTCACGTCAAAAAAATCTCCACTCTCTCACACTCCAGAATCAAGATTAACGACAACTTCTTATTTAAAAATCTTAGTCCACGTCATATTACGGTTTATACAAATTTGGATACACAAATCAATTTGTACATAAAAAGTTATTCGAATAAAATATGACCATGACCAAATCACGGAGGAAAATTAGTTTTATTATATTTGGCTATGCACCCGTACATATATTGCGATCATCTATTTTAATTTAACTCACAGATAGCGTAACACTTTTATATTAAAAAGCATTACTTTAAAAGGATAGTTTAAAAGCTTTGAAGGAAATTGGTGGTGCAGCTATAAATGCTTTGTGGGAGCCCTTTTTATTTCAGCACACGAATTTTCACAAAATTAAAGTATAAAAAACGTAATGTATAAATATTATCGTAGTAGTATGCATAATCGATGTTTTGGTTCATTTGTGTATTGCATTATGTACAAAGACTGTTGGAAAGAAGCCGCATTCCGTTTAATGTTTTCGGCATCCTCACCAACAGTTTCTGTGTCGTGGAGTCGAATCCAGGGTTATGGAATATGTTATATGTTAACATAATGTCAAGATGGAAATCCATCTCAAATATTGATTTATGTATTAATTTCACTTCTTTACCAATTCAAGTATGTTTTATAATATTTAGTTACGTAAATACTAAGTTACTAAATGTTTATTTCAATAACTTAAAATAGTAAGTACGAGGTTGAATTCAGAGAAAAAATATGTTTCTAATACTTTTTTTATTTTTCAGGTATCGATTACTTCATGGGGCTTCATGATTATAAAATCGACTGATAATAAGGTTAGTTCTAATATAGTAAACTGCATATAGCTATATAATTTTTGTTTAGTCAAATTTTCATGATAAAACTCGGAAAACATAAAACTGATAAAAAAATCAACTGCAATATTTGCTTCTCAGACTAATTTCAGAAAAAAAGTTTAGCATTGTACAAAGAGAAAAAAGGCAAAGGTATTCAAAAATAGAAATGGCGCTAAGTTGCCAATCTACCCGCAACGTACACAGCGACACATCGATAAACAATTCCATTTAAAATGTACATTTTTCCCGCTCTCGGTTTTTATGCCAATACCTACGTACAATATTCTTTTTCCCGTGCAATTGTTACGGCCGATTCGATTTCGTTCAAAATAAACTTTGTAAAATAAACGTGCTGAATTCTGACTTTTATGTCCAACTATATTATGTTGATAATACTATCTTAAGCGGTAAATAATGGCGTTGCCCGGCCTACGGTAAGTGTTAATTGCTTTCTTTAAGCACATCATAGACAAGTACTGTTTTATTCATATAGAACCTTGTTATCACTGAATCCAAGGACATACCCAAAAGCTCTATAAACATAGTAGTTGCGCTAATAATATCCATTCCCAAAACATGGTTAAAATGGGCTACTCAGTAAGGCTACTAAATAAGTAGGAAAATGTTTAGAACCGTTACGTGTAGCCTGTTAAGTATAAAATGTTCATCCATCCTCCAGCCTATCGCAGTTCACTGCTGGATACAGGCCTCTCCCATTGTATGCCACTTAAATCGATTTTGAGTTTCTCGCATCCAGCTCCCACCAGCCATCTTGCGCAAATCGTCACTCCACCTGGCCTGTGGGGGTCCTACAACTAAGTTTGCCGAGAAGCCGTCTCCGTATATATATTTTTACTTCTGCCAATCCTTTTTAATACAATGAATAAATCTGTTTTAAAGTAAGATTTAATTAAAGTGTTAGGGCCATCTACAATGAATGTCTCTAAAATTGTTTAGAGCACATTCGACTCCCACATTTATGTACATGTATATCATCATACTCCCATTCTTATGGCATAAACGGCACTTACTTAATAGAAAAAAACAAAGTCCCTACTTCTCTTTTCATATTTTATCAATCCTCTGTAGGTAGATAATTCAATTCACATCATAAACTCATAACACGAAATTATTATAATTTGTTTACAAGAAAAGCTCTCGTTCAATGTGACGACATCAAGCATTAACATCATAAACCTTGAGAAAATAAACAAATCGACTAAACCTTTTCACTGAAGAATAAAATAAATTCCGCGACAACCGATCACACGATGACAAAACACTCTTATTTCATAGCAATAAAGTACAATTTTGTATAAACAAGTGCTATCACAACACTGCAACAGTGTCGAGCAATTGACACCTCGAAAGCCCATGAGATTCGACCATGCAAGATACCAACATAACTTTGACATCCGGAAACTCTCTGTCAAATCTTAAATTAACAGCATAAGGGTTATAATTGTTTGGATATTTGTACACTCAAGTGTCCAGTTATCATAGTGGGTATCTGCATAAATTCAAAGTTTGACAACTTAAACCTTCGAGTAGATACATCGAGTATTATATATTGACCTACTTTGTTGGAATGCCGATGGGAACTGCTATAAGTATAATATTATGCTACTGTTTCGATATGTCAAGTGTCAAGTGGTGAAGACAAAGACTAACACTCAATTAGGCGGCTCTTAAAGTGGAGAAGGAATGTAAGCACTAGAAATGTGTAAAGTTTCATCAGTGATACAGCGTTTTCGAAAGTATTTGGTATTATTTTTAAATCATTTACCAACGGATACGTTAAAATATATAATAATATGAGGAATAAAGACAAACCAAACTACAGAGTAACTGATAATTCTGCATCGCGCAAAGAAAGTTCTCACTCTGATTTGTGAGTATATACCTACGCGTATATTAACGCCAGGCATGATCACCTCGCCTAGTTGGAGGATCCTTTTGGGTAAGAGGTATGCCTTGTTGGGTATAGGAACAGCATCAGCCTACTTTTCATCTAAAATCTAAAATGAAAATGTTCCCAAAAGAGATAGAAAAAATACTTTGGTGTGCGAAGCACGGTATGTGCTATTGCATAAATCGTTTTACGTACGAATATAATAGGAACAATCAAACGATTAACCTCAGGCGGGTGTAATCTTTGTCTACTATGTACATTGCTAGCGTTAAAAATGTAAATTCCCTTCGTTATATATCTTTGTAAAACCCAAAAAAGTAACCAGAGGAGTATCACAAACTTCCGTTCCAGACTGTGCACTTTGCAAAACACCAAAGAATTAATCAATTGGTTTGTAAAAGTCTACTGCTGGACATCCGTCTCTCCCATTTGCGCTATAATACACGGGTCTCCCTTCGCCATCCAGTCTAGTTGCAAAGCTAGGATGTGTGTGTAATCTTTAAATATTTTCTTTACCTAACATCGTATGTGCTCAATAAATAATTTGAAAGAATACTATGACTATGAAGAGCGTATTAGATCTTAAAGTTTAAAAAGTTTTTTTGTAAAATAGATAAAGTTAGCTTTATTCTTAAACTTTTTTAAACAAGCAACACCAACATTCTGATAGAAAAATTTGCTAAATCAGGTTGTGAAAAACTTAAATTGGCTGTTAGCTGTTTTTATCTTGTTAAAATTTTCGCTCTAAGTCCTGTTACGATCAGAAGACAGAGTACGTTGCAGTTCTGTGCACCTTCACGATCGGATATGTTATTGATTTCGGATATTGAAGTCGGGTGAGAAATTTAACAGCTAGTATATCGTTCTGTACTTAATAGAAATATTTGGTCTAATGTATTTGGTTTCTATTGAATTTTCACTCATTAATCCACTTGTATTAAAATCCATACAGTTTATTTTAGAAAAATTTGCAGTTTATTAACGAAGTTTTGCTATTGTGTGATAAAAAGTATATATAACTTGCAATTTTATTTACTATTAAAACTATACGTTTCTAGAAAGTATCATCATTGTCAACAGCCTTTAATAGTCTACTGCTGGACATGGGCATCTCCTTAGAAAGGAGGTTGTAGAATACATCACGAATATTTGGAAACGTTACTGATAACACTACTTTTAAAGGAAATATTAGTGAACATTATAACTGCTTCTATTTCCATATATGTATGTATTTATTAACAGCCTTTAAAAGTCCACTGCTGGACATAAGCCTCTCCTTAGAAAGGAGGTTTTGGCCTTTTTTCAAAACTCTCTTACAACAGAAACAAACCGTGTGGCACAAAAATTCATAGTGTGTGTATTTGTATGTTTATGTATGTATAAATATACATATTTACTTTATTATCAAAAGGTTTTAAAAGATTTCCGCGTCATTGATAAAAACAGATGCCCTTGTGTTTTTTTTTAAATCCTTACTTTATTTAGGCTTGTACTTTATATTACAAAATACTTATAACTTTGAGCGTCAAAGGAAAGAATTAAAAATGAATATAAGGATTCAGATTAATTGAATCGAATCGAATTAATTTATTGGAATAGTTACTGTACCAGAAAATGTACGTACATGTGATACATACGAGTAACAACGTTGAGGCAAATTAATGGAACATGAAATCGTGTGGTTTTAATACAATTAAATCGATTTCGCAATAATCGCTCCAGACTGCATTATTTTCTGTAATTATGAAAACGGATTATTATTGGGAGAGCCCGCTTTAAGAAATTACTTTCGCAAACATTCTAATGCACACATTTAACGCGCTATATAAGTATTTATATTATATGCACGTTAAATTATCATCATCATCATCAACAGCCTTTAATAGTCCACTACTGGACACTACTAGACTACTGGACTACTGGCCTCTCCTTAGAAATAAGGTTTTGGCCCACTATACCACGCTAGCCAGACGGGTTGGTATAGCCTTAGTTTCAAGTTTTCCTTCTTTTTGCAGTGCTGTTGTCCTGCCAAGTTTACTCCCTTAGTCGGCTCTTACGACACCCACGGAATGAATAGGTGTGGAACTCTGTATTCTTAATCCGTCACCATACGGATAACTGTACGAATTAATTATCATACTAAGCTTAAATTAGTAAGCAAATGCCAATCATACCATATTGTACCTATTTTGGTTATATATTCCTTATAAATATGTGACCTAATTCTTAGCGTTCCATGAATTCACCGTGCGGGTGATTGGTCCATCGCGTGATAGATGCGACTTCGACTGCGCCTGGGACTTGTTACCGTGGTATAGGGTTTAGGGAGTACTCCTTGCGATGTGTCAGCAGTCACCTCCACTGTCTGATGTGTTACCCCCTCCACCTAACCATATTTGATACGAGCCTAGCAATGCCGCTTTGGATATTCGTTCAAGAAAATAGCATACTGAAGCTCTTAGCAATCCAAGGTTTTTTCCAGGTTATAGAGGGATTTAGCTGGTATACCCCTCGCACCCACTTCCACGGCATACAACTCAACGATATAACCATTTTTAGTTATTTCGTTGGTTAGGTCAAAGTACTTGTTTCTTTTTAAAGCGTGGTCTTTAGTGATGTTCGTTTCCCACGGCACCGTGAGTTCTAATAGTACTACACGCTTAATTTAAATTGCATAAAGAAATATGTCTGATCTGGACGCCGAGGCACAAATATCCTCCGGTATTCTGTAATGATTTTCATAGTGTGTGTATTTGTATGTTTATTACTCCTTCACGCTCATGTGGCTGGACCAATTTTGATAAAATTTACTATGTTGTCATCCTGAATTAACATACAGATTTAATAGACTTTTTAACAAGGGAAAATTAAGTGTAGGGGCGAAGCTATTGATAAATAGAAAGAAAAGTGAGATTTTTTTAAATATTTTCACACACATCTCACATACGGCGGTCTGATCCGAAATTAGGCAGAGCCTGTACTATGGTAACCAGACTGCTGATAAACATACTTACATATTTATAGTAATACACCCAGAGTCCGTGTGGTGACGGATTAAGAATACAGATTGTCACCACCCCTATTCATCCCGTGGGTGTTGTAAGAGTCAACTAAGGGAAAAAACTACGCAGAACAACAACACTGCAGAGAGAAGGAAAACTTGACACAAACCCTATACCAACCCGTCTGGCCAGCGTGGTATAGTAGGTCAAAACCTCCTTTCTAAAGAGAGGCCTATGTCCAGCAGTGGAATATTAAAGGCTGTTGATGAATACACCCAGACACAGAACAAATGACCGTGCTCATCACACAATTATTCGTTCTGGGTGGGAATCGAACCCACGACCTCTGGCGTAGCAGTCAGCGTCACTAACCACTAGACCAACAGACTAGCCAAAAATAAACCTCACTGCAAAATGGGTTAAGGGCTCCTGGCGATTAGAAAAACAATCTTTCAAAACTCTCTTACAACAGAAACTAACCGTGTGCCACAAAAATTCATCATAAGAAATTTATTCTATGTATTATATACATTTATCTATTTTATTATAAAATTATCTATATCTATTTAATTCTATATATTATTTTATTTTAATGTTATACATACACACACCTTCAAACTTAAACTCCACCGATGCTTATAAAAATTTTGAAATTCCATTCGAAACACAGTCTAAAGCCAGACGATCTCACATGCAGCTCTAGGAAATGAAAAGCAAACTGTGAAGCCTGCCTCATTATCACCACCTAATCCAGGAGACGTGAGGGTAAAATATGCATTTATTCAGAGCATAGACTACAGATAGACAGACACGTCAAACAGTGTTTATGTGAAATATTCTTGTCGATTGTGGAGAGAGTTATTTGAGCACGTTGCAGTAACTTCCATTACCAACAATATATTTGTACTAGCTGGTCCGGCAAACGTTGTTTTGCCATATACGTTATTTCAAATATATAAAAAAAAAAATTGGTGTATGAAAACAGATGTTGACCGATTCTCAGACCTACCCGATATGCACACAAAATTTCACTAAAATCGGTTGGGCCGTTTCGGAGGAGTTCAACCACGCACACCGTGACACGAGAATTTTATATATTCAATTATAAACCTGAAACAGAATACGTACAGGTTTGTGGGGTAACATATAAAGAAGTATCCAAATTTAGTTTGTGAAACAAATTTCTTTCTTATATGAGTAAACCCTAGTCCGATATTAAGGATGCCTAATGTGAAGAGCCTTTGACAATATAACTGGGCCTCAATTCTGCTATTTTATGTTCACGTCAAGCCACTGTCATACCACTGACACGCTATTGAGATGCTATCGAGTGGCCATTGGCATCGGTATAAATATCGGTAGTCTACACTAACTAAGTGTCTTTACAGTGGCGATGGAATGGCAGTGGCTCATCAGTGGTGATATCAAAAAGATTGCCATATTTGGAAAAATAAATAAATAATTTTCTTATAATTTGAAAATACATTACATTTTTTTGAGGAAATCATTTATCATTTAAAATAATCATTTAATCATTTAAAATAGCAGAATTGAGGCCCTGGTCAAAGTTTCTATTTACTTTGCTGTCTAATCGCTATAACGTTTTAAATCTCGATTCAAGTTTTAGTAGAACTTTTAGAAGACGATACTCGTTGAGGAGTTCTTTGGGTATTATTATACACCATTATATATATATATAACAAAGGGGATAAAGATAAAAAAAACTACTTACTGAATGGTATGCAGTGGCAGCTTTCAATACTTGCCATCTATTGTATGTTCCGTACTTAAATAATTTTGTCGATACTTTTTGAACTGGAACCGAGTTCGCATACTAGAATTATTTGAATGTCTTTTTTATTTTATTTTATTATTTACCCTTTTCATCCCGCTTCTAAACTAATGAAATAAAATTCTTAGTTCGTTTTATTGATATTTTATTTTACAAATCTACCTTAAAGATAAAACGAAAGGATCCGCCTGTCATATTTAAAGATTTAATAACATATAACTAAAAGATGGTGATATATCAATAAAGTTTAAAGTGGTAATGAGACTACCAGGCTATCAACGCCGGTATTATTCAGTTCTTTAGACAATAAACGAACAATGTTGACGTATTTTCATTTTATTTATGATTAACAGGTAATGACAGGAGCAGAAAAATTACAAGTTCACCTTAATTAAAATAAGTGCAAAAAATTTAAAAAAAATCTTTGTTGCTTTTCAAAGTGTCTCTGTGCATTTTATAAATCTTTGGCGAATTCAACTTCTTGGGAATGGGAAATTCCCACTCGCCCCCGACTCGATTGTATTGCTAATGAAGATGTGATTCTGCCAACGTTTTATGCACAAATTGAAAATGTTCAGAATCGCTTACCCAGAACTCGATTAGTAAGATTAATTGAACTGGATTATTCGATTAGTCTGGAGCTTTTTATTTAATTTTCGATATTTTATGATTCATTTATGCTTTTCCATAAATTATTTACTTTCTTAATAGGATTCTTTGATGTGATATAATCACTAGCGAATATTGTAACAAATGAGCCTTTAATGGGAATGGAAGTAATTAAATTTAACGTGTTTCATGTTATTTTAATGTGTTAAACAGAAATTAAATTGAAATATTATATTACAAACAACGTCACAACATTTCAACACTTCAAAGGAGACGGAAACGATTACATACGATCTTGGGCTGAAAACTGGCGTAAATTATTATTACAGACACATTACAGATTTATTATTACATTAATACTATATACAAGTATTTTATTGTTTACTATAAACAAATGTATGTATATAAAAAGGTATTATACAATAATGCCTGACCTTATTCCTAAACGAGTTTCATTATACCATATTTGCTCGGAATTATGTACGTTGCTTCAACAGTCCTCGGAAATGTGCTAAACTGCAATCATTGCTAAATAAACTAAATGAAGACGCGAGTGGTATGTCGAAATACTAAGTAACGAAGGGTAGAAATAGATATAATCAACTACTAAACATTTCTATCCATAGTACAGTGACAATCAAACTTTCAACGAGAAGCCATAACTCACATACCTTTATCGTCGAGAATTCAGTCCCGCTTTTACAACCTGGGGCAAATCTTTATCTGAATTGCTTTCAATACGGTACATATTCTAACGTTCATATTGGAGGACATTTCAAATAATAAAAAGCTTGAAATTCACATAACAATGAATAAGATTACTTATCAGATATTGAATTTAAGAATATAACCTTCAAACCTTAAAGAAAAGGGCGTTCGCACACCTGAAATGGTATACTCTTCGTGCGTCAAGTTAAGAGAAAAATTAAAGCTTACTTCTCTCTTCTTCTTCTCTTCTTACACCTGAAATGTCAGTAACGCACCTGTAACTCTTGAGTTTAAGATTTTTTAAGCAGTGGTAGCTACTAACTAATTAACTGTCCGTGTGGTGGCGGATTAAGGATACATATTGTCACTACCCTTATTCATCCCGTGGGTAAGAGCTGACTGAGGGAGCTAACTACGCAGGACAACAGAACTGCATAGAGAAGGAAAACTTGAAACAAACCCATACCAGCGTGGTATAGTATGCCAAAACCTACTTTCCAAGGAGAGGCTTATGTCCAGAAGTGGACTATTAAAGGCTGTTGATGATGAATTACTAACCATTAAGTGATCCATCAATCCATAAAAAGGCCCGTTGGTCTTGCGATGCTAATTGCTAAGCCAGAGGTCGTGGGTTCAATTCCCACCCAGGACTAATATTATTGTGTGTAGAGCACGATCATTTGGCCTGTGTCTGGGTATAATTATCTATAATACGTATGTTTGTTAAGAAACATGTGCGTGTGGTTGATGGCAATAGGCTCGCCCCCTATGGGACTATTTTTTTTTATATTCTACCACATACACACAACGCCATCTAGTCCCAAACTAAGCAGAGCTTGTACTATGGGTACTAGACAACTGATATAAATACATATATACTTTTTTTTTTGTAAATTCATACATATTATACATAGAAACACCCCGACCAAATCAAACATCAAATGCTCATGCACACAAATGTTTGACTTGAGCGGGAATTGAACCCGCGACCTTTGGAATAGCAGTCCGTTACACAAACCACTACGCCATCCGGTCGTCATTAAAATTACAGTCGATGACATGTGAGCCTTGCAGTTCACCACTGTCTGTCACTGTCACGCTTTTGAAGTATAAAAGATAAAAGTGTTTGTGTGATGTCATCATAAAAAAAAAATACATGCTTCATTTACCCATTACACATAAAACTTTGTAGATTCCTGCTACAAATCTCTCCGTCTCCTAACTATACAAAGACAGGGTTTGACCCTTCCAGGACCCTGACAGCCTCGTCGTTCACTCTGGTTCAGGTGTTAAGAGGGGAAAAGAGTTTCCTCCGATCCAATTGGACTAAGTTGTCAGATACAGTAGTTGAGACATGCATGGGGAATAAAGGTAAAATCAAGTCTGTACGACAAAAGCAACAAACAACTAATGGTCGATCTCCGAGCAAAATTTTCTATCAATCTAAGTTTCAAACAAGAAATCATAAGTTACAGGCATCTCTTTACGCCTTCAGGCAACGGTAGTATTAGTTTCAATGTTGCATAAATCTCATGGTTTTCTGTATAACAGTTTCCGAGATGTGATGTCGTGATGCACAAATGCGCAACTTCAAGGGACAAAGCTTTATTGGGGGTACACGATCGCCTCAGGCTGGTTTAAGAGATGATGTGCGATTCCATTAATGTGCGAGATTTTTCATTGGAGGTTCAACAAAAATGTTTGTGGCTGTCACCGAGTCCTAAATTAAGTTCTAATTATTAAAAGCTGAAAGAAATATAAACCTAGTATATCAAGCATCTGTCAATTGTGATCTGTCCTTAAGTAATTCTATAATTGTGTTTAATCTACGACTACGTATGTAGCCATATAGTGACATTCAACACTTAAAAACTCGAAAACAATTTTTCTTAAGTATTTAATAAATCTTAGTCATAATTTAATATTAATGTGGTACAATGGACACAGATATAAACCCATACTGGGTATCGTCACAAAGCATTGTCGCCGCCGGCACATTCGCGTCCTCGGGCCGGCACGCTTGCCCTATGCAAATACGCGACCCCTAAATTGATGATAATCCTCTATCCGCACAATATTGTGTAACCTTTAACAGTTTGATAGGGAATAAAGAATTACGTAAAGTAACGCCCTATCTAGAAGGGTGTTCCTAATAAGAATAGTAAAAACTATTTAGGAATATTTTTTGAAGTAAAACTTTACGCATGGCTGACTTGGGGAGTAAGCTGGTGAATGCGTGATGCGAGCGTTACGAAAAGTGTGATCGGCCGATGTGAACGGAAGTTGAGAAAGAGATATAAGTTAGTGAAGATAGAAAGAGAGAGAGTTACTTTTCGTATTTCACTGTAGGGGCAAGAGAGAGAGGTGCGAGCATACATTTTCTTTCTCTCTTTCTCTCATAGCCAAGAAGTTTTACTTCAGTCGTTTAGTCTAAAGCACACTCGTTTTTTTTAATTCTCGACTCTTCAGTCGTCCTGTTCAGTCTGATCTTATTTAGAGTTTGCTTTTTCTCGAAATCGAGATATTTTTATGGCATACAAGCTGTTACCCGCGGCGCCGCCCGCATGTATGTCGGTTATCGCGATAAAAAATCAAACTATCCTAATACCGAATTTCATGTAAATCAGTTCAGCGGTTATTGATACCCTATAGAAACTTCCACCGTCTTTTCACCCCCTGTAACGACGTTTCCTGGGATAAAAAGTATCCTACGCATGTTTGTTCTTGGCACTCGAATGATCTCCATGCTAAATTTCATTATTAATATGGGGGGTAGGGGTGCTCTTAGATGGGTCACCTGATAGTAAGTGACTACCACTGGTTATGGACACCTACAGCTGAAATGTTACAACTAGCCATACATATTATAGAAATCAAATATAGCTCACCTAAGTG
The DNA here is from genome assembly GCA_902825455.1 of Arctia plantaginis. Lineage (NCBI taxonomy): Eukaryota > Metazoa > Arthropoda > Insecta > Lepidoptera > Erebidae > Arctia > Arctia plantaginis. The sequence continues at coordinate 3,169,663 of CADEBD010000288.1, forward strand.
AGCTATATTTGATAATATTTTGTGGCCGTGGTGCTTCCCTGTTTAAAAGGGTATATGCCTATTTTACTTTATTTTGTCTCCCGCTTTGCCAAGGAAGGAAGTAGATTTACTGTATTTCCTTCTCCACTTTTCTTCTGATTAATTTCTTTGCGAGCTCCAAGACACTTAATTTTTTTTCTGGGACTTCCCGAGTGTCATAACTTGGTGTGTTCGTGGGTCATTGCTGTTGATCCTGTTGTACAGGAGGCCGTGTTATCACTCCCGTCGAGAAGGCCCATTTGTTACGAATTCCAAAAACATGGCTTTTCCACGTTAATTAAATCACTTTAAAGATGTAGAGAGAACAGAAAAATAGAAAGTCTTGCGCGAAAACCGATTGATTACAAAAATAATAAATCAGCTTTTGCTCTATTTGAATATTCATACGTTAATTTGACTGCACGTAGGAGTAGTGGTTTAAGCGGTCACCTCGCTGCTTCCTACTGCGCTGAGTGTTGTGGGTTCGACAACACTTTGTGTGATCGATAAATTGTTGTTTTGAGTATGTGTGTCCTTTGTGTCCGTTTCATGTATGTACCCCCATGTACCCCCGCGACACAGGATTTATTCCTAGTGCGGGAGTTGTCTATAAAAGAAGAATTAAAAAAATTGCTTAGTATCCGGTATTTACCACAAAGTTAAACATGCACTAGTATCTTGTTGTCCTTAATAACTGAATTTAGTTATAGTCAGTCTATGGTATACATCATCATCATCATCAGCCTATCGCAATCCAATGCTGAACATAGGCCTCTCCCAATTCACGCCGCTTAAATCGATTTTCGGCTTCTCGCATCCAGCTCCTATATATACCCGAGCAATAATTGAAATTGCATGGTCTGCCGGATTTGTATTTGAAATAAGTATTCGATTGCAGTATTATTAAATACAGTTACTTCAGAGATGTACGAAGACTATTGATTACATCACATTTTTTTGTTCCTTTCTTTCAAGATATTTTAATTCATTTTAGAAATTACATCTCAAAGAAAACTCTTATTTATTTTAATTGTTATATGATCCAGGTAAACATTTAGGTAAATTTCTTCAGTTTAAATGTCAGATCTGATTGGGAAAAGGGTTGCACCCAGTGTTTTGATGTTATTTGCCGAAACATTTGCATTCACGGTCCATAAACTTTGACGATCTAAATAGTAGCAGTGGAATGTAGCCTAACCTCTGAGGGGTCTGAACCCCTAAGCTCTGTAAATCAGTTCTTCTCTGGTGGCACAATTCTGTTTTTTTTTTATATGGATCATCTGGATATTAAACTGGTACATTACGCAAAATCAAAATGCAATAGGTAAAGATTTTCGTCTTTTCCATTTTCTTTTAGTTTCAAGATTTCATACCTTTAGCAGAACTTTAGTGACTTATGTTAGAAAACCGATTTTTTAACATTCTGTATAATATAAATTCACTTTTTATGAAAATAAATAAAAATAGATATGAGATATGACTCCTATTCCATTTTATCCTTCTCCATAAAAATTCACAAGTCAATATTTTTATGAAGAAAGTTTCATACCATTTTTTTTTTGCTTTATAGACTAAAATAATAATATTGTACCACATTCATACAGGGCCATCTAGTCCCAAACTAAGTAGAGCTTGTACTATGGGTACTAGACAACTAATATAAATACATATATACTTCTTTTTGTAAATACAAACATATTATACATAGAAACACCCAGACCAAATCAAACATTAAATGTTTATGCACTTTAATGTTTAACTTGAGCGGGAATCGAACCCGCGACCTTTGGAAAGGCAGTCCGTTAAACAAACCACTACGCCATCCGGCCGTATATAAAAATATATAACCTTTTTTACTTACTTTAGTTACTATTTATTAATTTCAATTTCAACAATATAAAAGTATACTATTACTTAAGATTTAAAATCACACAATGGACTTCGAATGCTATTGTTCAAATTCAGTCGTTAACACTTTGTACAATCATTACAAGAGAACGTGATTTGTGCAGCTAAACTGTAATTCAACTTAACGCTACTTTACTTCAGTTTTCGCTACCGTTAGAGGTTTTAAAACGTAAAGCCTGCCCTAGATTTTAGCTCCAGTCTCTATAGGTAGATCAAAAATGAAAGTACGGAATGGGTGTATTCGTTATTTTATTGACGATGTTTTCTGGATGTTGTCGAATAAATGTTTTGGCTGAGAAAGTTACAAAAATTTTCGTTTTCAAACACACAGTAAATACTCTTTATAAAAACCATAAGTAATTTTTCAAAACTACCCTTAAAAGTGTTCAAGTTTGTATGAAGAATTTACCTATAATTATGACTCATTGGATCCTCTACGATGTCTGATTTTGACCACCACGCGGACGAAGTCGCGGGCAAAAGCTAGTCTATAATATATAATGTCTCCGGTTGACATGAATAGCCTTGCCACTGAGTTGACCGCCAGAATATAGATGAGATATCAGTATCTCACCTATTATCTGAGAGCCAATTCTAGCTTCTCGCACGCTTGCCCATTGATCAAATCAACACTATCAATATATTACAATAGTCGAGTCAAGTAGAAGTCCTTTACCATTTTATAAAATTATTTGTTTATCCCGAGTCCTTAGGTGCTACTCATATGCTGCGCCTCGAAGTAAAATTTCCATATATTACAGTAGGTAATTGTTGTACACATAACAAAAAAATCACCAGCCTGTATCTGAACCGTTCCGATCGGATGTTCAATGATTCATACAAAATGTATGAAGAGTATTCAGCCGATTTTTCCATTTCAATCCGTGCCTGGTTGCGACGGTATCTGCTCGACTGTAAATTTCTCACCTACGGGTCAGTAATGCTTGAACACAGTGAAGTTTCTAGATTTCTAACAAGGTTTACTACGTTTTGTAAACTTTTTTGCTAGATTTAAAAGGCAATCACTTTCTCTAGTATCAAATAAATCATTTGCTAATTATAAAATTATTCTCATGAGAAAAGATTTTTATAACTTGAGACACTTTGCTCACAGCTGTCGGATCTCAGACAAGGGCGATAGTGCATTTTCACATCAACAGCCTTTAATAGTCCACTGCCGGACATAAGCCTCTCCTTAGAAAGGAGGTTTTTGCCTACTATACCACGCTGGCCAGACGGTTTAGTATAGGACTTGCGTCAAGTTTTTATTCTCTGTGCTGTTGTCCTGCGTAGTCGGTCTCCCTTAGTCGGCTCTTACGACACCCATGGGATGAATAATGGTGGTGACACTCTGTATTCTGTATTCTTAATCCGTCATCACACGAACGGAAAGCGCATTCTATGGTAACATAATTATATACCACTAGATATTAGTATATTATAGATATATTACACACAGATAGAACAAGCGATGTTGCTCATCACACAAGTTTGTAGCTATGAATGGGAATCGAACAAACGACCTGTGGTTTAGCAGTCCGGACCACAAAAATTACAACATTATTTTATGGTTCACGATTGTAAAATTTTGATATACATAATGTGTTATTATAGAAATCAAATATAGCTCACATAGGACACGTAATATTTGCTTCCCTGTTAGGTTCTATGCCTATTTTATTTCAAATTGTCTCCCGCTTTGCTAAGGAGGGAAGTGGGTTTACTGTATTTCCAACTCCTCCAATTTTCTTCTGATTAATTTCGTTGCGGGTTCCAAGACAGTTTAATTTCTTCCTGGGACGTCCCGAGTGTCATAACTCGGTGTGTTCGTGGGTCACTGCTGTGGATCCTGGTGTACAGGAGTTACAGTGGTGGGCGTGTGGGTGGGATTACTCCCTATACATAATGTGTAAAAATAGCATATTTATATAGAATTCGTTTCATCAAAAATTAGATATGCCTTCGGTCCGTAAGTAGTTAAGAAAAAATCCACATAGGTCATGTGGATTTTTTAAATTTACTATGAATACAAGATTTAATTAGTAAGATTACATACATACATTGCATACCCTGTTCTTATTTGTTACCAATTATTCAACAAAACATTCAGTGGACATTTGACATTGACGGGATTACGCACTTCTCAACAGTAATATATTAAGTGTTAGGATCAATGTGCAGCCATTTCTTAATTTTTTAAACTTTCGATTTAAAATACTTTCAAAGGAATAATAAGTTTTGGTTAAGGATTGCAACGGAAGAAAGATCCTCTAAAAGGTACACTTAATAATAGTATTCTTCATTTCTCACACTATTCTATCTCAGGTAGCCATTTTTTTCTCCAAGTGACAGACGGACTTAACTTCGTACACCTTTGTCCTGCAATTGACGACACAGTATGAATTAACTAAATCTGTGTCAGAGATGTTATCGCTGAAAGTGATTTTAACACTTCACTTTAAGTGATAAGGTATTGTAAACGTCTAGCATTACCTTTTTATGTGGAAGACATTTAAAATCAATTACTTAAATATTTTGATCGAACTATTTTTTTTTTGTTTTACCCGTTCACGAGTGAGATAAAAATATATATTTGCCAGCCTTTACAATCCAGATTTATCAAAGAAATACCCAAAATTATGTAGCTTCACTCTGCATTCTCTATCGTGTATATCATAGAGAGTGCTCTGAGGAATTGTTCGGACTAATATCGGCCGTAACTTCGCCATCGTTCCACACGGCAAAACTTTCATCCCCATCACTTGGATAATTAGCACTCCACCACTGCGCGCTTTTCAAGACACTTTTTGCGTCGCACTATCAACCTGTGGAACAAGTTATCGTGTGCGGTATTTCCGGACCGATACGACCTTTAAACCTTCAAGAAAAGAGCGTACTCCTGTTATTATTTAGTGTTTATTTCTATATAACTGACCAGCAGTTCAAGGTGAGACCTGTGGTGGAGAAACGATTAGTGACTTTGCATGCAATGCCAGAGGTTTCGAGGGTTCGATTCCCTCCCAGGAAAAATAATTATGCTTATTAATGCAAAGGCATTCTCTATCGTATATATCATGGAGAGTGCTCCGAGGAATTGTTCGGACTAATACCGTCCGCAACTTTCCACCAAGCGCTTTTCAAGACACTTTTTGTCACGCACTACTAATCTGTGGGTCAAGTTATCGTGTGCGGTATTTCCGGACCGATACGACCTTTAAACCTTCAAGAAAAGAGCGTACTCCTTCCTCAAAGGCTGGCAACGCGCTTGTCACTCCTGAGTTGCAGGCGTTCATGGGCGGCGGTAGTCGCTTTAAATCAGGTAACCCGTCTGCTCGTTCGCGCCCTATTCCATAAAAAAATCTAAAATTAATAGTAAAAATGATCATTTCTTTTGATTATTGCCAAGCTTTTTTTCTTCTAGAATTAACACATGGCAAATGATTATTATTAATGTTAAAGGTAATAAAAGAAGCTGTCTTCTGCAGTTGTTGTTGTAAGTCTCATATTTTCGACAACACTTTTCTCCTGTTGCTCCAGTTCGTGTCCGTGCTTCGTGTTGTGTTTTTAATTTAATCATGTCATACAACACGGTGCAAGTAACTGGTATCATGCACGAGTTCCTTGCACGTTTGGTTGACATCCAATTCAGAACTGGAATTCGAAAAGGCAACACATCCCCAGCGTCAAATCAATTATCCGCGATCTTACAAAAATGGTAGTCTGATATAAGCCACAATAAATGACGCTTTAATGTCTTTATTATTAGTTTAGAACATTCTTGTAATGACTGCTCCTTGCAGGTAGATACAGTTGACAGCGTACAAGAGCCACAAGAAATGTACCAATATAGTCCAAAGGATCGGTAAATTGAAGTATATAGAACAAAAGACTGTTGGCCCTAAAGTTTTGAAGTACAGTCCATAAACCAGAAGCGCATACACAAATGACCTGTTGAAATGTTCTGTCACCCATGACATAATCACAGCTAAGCTCCGTAAATAAAAATTTAAAAAGAACAGCATTTAGAAGTCCACTGCTGGACATGGCCTCTCCATATAAAGGTGGTTTTGGTGGTTGGTTTTTTTCAAGTTTGCCTTCTTTTTGTTGTCCTGCATAGTTTGCTCCTATAGGTGTAACACTCCATATTCTTAATGCGTCATGTTCTGTGTCTGTGTGTAATTTATCTATAATGTGTATATATATTTAGAAATATTTAAGTACGTATGTTTATCAGCAGTTTGATTACCATAGTACAGACTCTGCCTACTTTGGAATCAGATTGCCGTATGTCAGATGTGCGAAGTTATTTTAAACAAAAGAATAAATAAACAGTCTTCACACTTCCAATCTGTCTATGAAGTGTTTGAAGGAGACTTATAATTGTTATTCTATGGCATTAATTGTTATTCTATCGCTTAAATCTTAAGATACATATTAGCTTGGAAAAATATGTCATAAATTTATTGTCTACAAAAATATTATTATCAATTACTTTTTGCCGTTTTTTAAATTCGATCGGCTTTCATTACCGTAAATGTAAAAATAAGTATTTTTTGTTAGAGAAAACACCAGTTTATGTCTAATTTACGTATTAATATTTATTAAAAAATTGTTAAAGGTATTATATTGCCAAAGCAATAAAACTGTAAATGTGTCATTGAATAAAAGAAACGAAAAAGATATTGTACAATTTTCACAAACAAACAGCTAACACTAAACAAATCTGTGAACAAATCGGTATAGAACCAGGAACTTCACCTCCCTTATCAATGAGTCAACAAATTAATTACACGATACACGTGTTCTATTGTAAATCGTCAGGAAGATGCCAAAGGATCCATTGTTATCTGCAAACGCAGGTAGACGAGCAGAACGAAAAGACTATTCGTTCGTGTTTATTGATTTTTTGGTGTTCTATGGTAAAAAATATCACTTGGAATACAACTAAAGGTGGGCAGGATTGGAGAATTCCAAATTGTTACTGGTTTTTTTGTATTAACGAAGACTAGAAAGTTACCGAAGCGTCTTTATAACTTTTAAAGTTTGGCAATGAATGATAAACGAAAATACTAACTGTAATAAATGCACTATTCGCTACATATACTCGTACGTTTGCATCTACTAAAGCTTTGATAAGGTTATACTGGTTTTGGCACAGAATAGATACTGCTTTTATCAACGCTTATTTTTATAAACTCTCTTCTGTTATTCCCGAACAGGTAGACAGATCCGTGTGGTGACGGATTTAAAATACGTATTGTCACCACCCCTGTTCATCCCGTGGGTGTCGTAAGAGCCGACTAAGGGAGCAAACTACGCAGGACAACAGCACTGTAAAGAGAAGGAAAATTTGAAACAAACCTTGTACCTACCCGTCTGGGCAGCGTGGTATACTAAGCCAAAACCTCCTTTCTAAGTAAAGGCCTATGTCCAGCAGTTGACTATTAAATTAATAATATTATCATTAACAGCCTTTAATAGTCCACTGCTGGACATAGGCCTCCCCTTAGAAAGGAGGTTTTGACCTACTATTCCACGCTGGCCAGACGGGTTTGTATAGGGTTTGTTTCAAGTTTTCCTTCTCTCTGCAGTGTTGTTGTCCTGCGTAGTTTTCTCCCTTAGTCGCCTCTTACGACACCCACGGGATGAATAGGGGTGGTGACACTCTGTATTCTTAATCCGTCACCACACGGACAACGATTAAACTCTTGCATTTTTCTATTTTTATCAAACATTTTCTTGTTGTACTCATGGGATTTTATTGTATTCTCTAATGCCAATGTTCTATCAGCAATCCACTTTTCTTCCTTTTCTATTGTTTTAATTTCATTTGGTAGAATATTGACATTTGTACCATCCAGTAAATATTTTGGTGCAAAACCTGTAACGGAGTGTTCTGTTTCATTATATTTCTGTATACATTCTCTTGCTAGTGTTGTCCATGTTCTCTTATTATTTTTCTCATTAATTTTACACCTTATTTTATTTACTATTGTTTGATTTAATCTTTCATTCAAGCCGTTCGAGAATGGTGTATTCACAGCTGTAAAAATTAGTTTAATATTATTCTCCTCCTCCTCCTCTCCTCCTTTCTATTCCGTGTAGTGACGGATTAAGAATACGGAATGTCACTACCCCAGTTCATCCCGTGGGTGTCGTAAGAGTCGACTAAGGGCGCAAAACAACGCAGGACACCAGCTCTGCAAAAAGAAGGAAAACTTGTCACAAACCCTATACCAACCCGTCTGGCCAGCGTGGTATAGTAGGCTAAAACCTCCTTTCTAAGGAGAGGCCTATATTCAGCAGTGGACTATTACAGGCTGATGATGTGATGTGATGTGATGTGATGATTATTCTCCTGCAAGTATTGCTTAAATTCTCGTGAATTAATGCCCGGATATTGATCTGTCAGGATAATTCCAATTTCATCTGTCTCTAGTACTTTCTTTGTTAGATTTATAAAGTCACTTGCATTCTGGGTTTTTGAAGTCGCAATAAATGCATATCTTGTGTAGTGGTCTACTAAAAGATGTAGGTATTTTTTTGTAGACCTAGATCCTCCAAAGCCACCAATAGTATCCATTGACATTATTTCAAATGGTTTGGTAGCTGGTCCCAGTTGTGACATTAATCCAATTTTTTTTTGACATCTTGATTTATTTTTTATGCATATTTCACATGTTTTACAAATATTTACGATATTTTTTGTTAGGTTTATAGCTGTATATATAGGACTTATTTTCTTCTGCAATTGCCTAATTCCAATATGGCATAAATCTTCATGCACCTTTTTCATAAGGTTTTTACTAAATTCTTCTGAGAGGATAATCTTTTCCTGTTTTTTTCATTTTTTTATAATAGATTTTATTTTTGTGTATTAAATTTTGTTTCTTTTCTTGTATTGTTTTATTTTTCTCTTGGTCTTCAACTATATCTTTTATTTGTATTAAATTAACTATTCTCAATAGTTCCTCTCTGTTATCTTCTGATTCTAATATAGGATTTCGGCTCAAACAGTCTGCTTCTACATTTTCATTACCAGGTATATATTTTACTATAAAGTCATACTGAGATAGGTAATATGTGAGATCACCCAATTCTTCATCTGTCCTGCATTTACATATTATAGATAGATTGCATCGAGAGTCCTTGTTGTGACGGATTAAGAATTCGGAATGTCACTACCCCAAATCATCCCGTGGGTGTCGTAAGATCCTAAGGGCGCCAAACGACGCAGGACACCAGCACTTAGAGGCCTATGTCCAGCAATGGACTATTAAAAGCTGTTGATGATGATGACATAGAGATACAGAACAAATGATCGTGCTCATTACAAAACATTTGTCCTAAGTGGAATAGAAACCACGGTCTCTGGCTTAGCAATCAGGCTCACTAACCACTAGATCAACAGAGCCATCTACTGTTTTTATTTATTAATAAGCACCTGAATGGCATTGTCTGCCATTTTATTATCTTGTATATATATAATTGGCATTGTTATTTCGTCAAGAGAGAATTATATACGACTTGAAACCGAGCCTTTATAGAAAATAAACAATGAAAAAAAAAAAATTTCACTAGTTCAAACGTTGAATGTTTTTGAAGACGGTGCAATGCGACATATAGTAATTGCTGCGCTAATTAGCACTGCAGAAGCCACCATGAGGTTGAATATATTAGAGATTTTTAGTCTAAGCAACGGTTTTGGAAATAAACTCGAGAACTGCAAGAATACCAGTCAAGAAGTTGCTGTTGTTATCAAACTTAATAACAATAGTAATCTTTATTTGCGAAAATATGATTGTAGGTTTTACATTTAGTTTTACATCCCAAATACAATAGTAATGGATGTAGTTCTGTCCACCAGTGCCGGTCCCCTTAACGGTTGCAGAAACTAATAGTGATTTTATGGTAAAACGTAATTGTAAAAAGTTAAAAAGTGGGTGAGAATGTACTAGTGTGTGTTTATGTAAGGGTGTTTCTGTGTATGTGTGTGTGCAAAATTAACCTTAAGGTAGACCCATTGAGAAGAAAGCTTATATAGAATTTTGGACAGTCCTATTTTTGTTAGAAGAGGCAAAACAAGTAGAAAAGTCACCTGATAGTGACTACTGCCACCTGTAAACACCTGCAACCATCGTTTTTAGTCCCTCCTTAGAGAATCGGAGTGAAATCTTATTCAAAGTTCTTAATTTAAAATTAAAAAAGTATTTACAGTTTCTGAGATTGTTTCCTCGTACACAAATTATGTTCCAAGCCCAATTCTGTTCAGATTTAAGTGATCCGTTAACGCAAGTTACGTGTCGAGTTATCGCTGCATCTACAACCGTTCAAGGAGGCAATCAGTTTCCCTCGACTGACAGATACATTTTCGAAAAAGGATAAAATGTTTGTACTGCCATTTTATTACCACCTAACCAAAGTTTGTTATTTATAATGTACGTATTTCATATTTAAAATACCTACTAACTACCAAATAAGCTACATTTTACGTGTGGGAGCCCCCTTTGGCCGTCACCCCACTGAGGTTTTACGGAGGGTTGGTGCGTTGGAATCGGACCGACTAAAACCACACGGTGTGTCACTCTGCGCCTTTAATAGGAGGGAACCGCAATTTTGTTACCAGAGGTCAAATAGGTAGGACAGCTCGACCGGTTTCATTCGGCCTCGAGCCTCAAAGAAAACTGCTGCTAACCAATTTTTTCGTTGTTTTTCACCGAATGAGTGAGTTTTAACGTAAACCCCGCACCCCCTCCCCCTCCCCCGGGCGGGGAAACACTTGTTTCTTGAGTTTCATATGTGGGCAACGGTAGTCGGATAGTAGGCGATGGTAGTCGGTGTGTGATCATAAAATTTAGTAATTATGATATAACAGTTGAGCATTTTTTTAAGGATAATGATGGGCAAACAAGCGGACGGGTCATTGGTACTGGTTGTAAACTGATGCATAGGACGTACATATAGGTACAAAATTGTTAGCATAATATGAAAAAGATCTAACAATAAGGTTAAATTACATAATGAAAGAATATTCTGAATACACTTTCATGTTTCAAATTAACCTAGTACATAATTCATACAAATAAATTGGCTAGCAAATGACGTAATCACAAGACACTCGATGGTGTCCTCGACGATAATAACAGACGTTCACGGTGGAACTACTAGTTAATGGCTCCAACTGAACATTGCCATACAATTTCTCTTAGAAATAAATACATTTATATTAAAATTGCGTTTTACCAGTACCTAGAGATAGTTATATTCGTAGACACGCTAAGCGTAATTATAAGCATAACGCATAACAAGAAGAAACCTAACACCTGCAATATCTTGCTGCCAAATAATACTACTCGTTTAAAACCTCAAAATTTCACGCTGCATCCTCAACGTCAACAGCCTTTGATAGTCTACTAGAGGCTGCACATAGGCCTCTACGTAGAAAGAAGGTTTTGGCCCACTATACCACGCTGGCCGGCGTTGGCTACTATACAACAAGGGTTTGTATCAAGTTTTCCTTTGCTTTGCAGTGCTGTTGTTCTGCGTAGTTTGCTGCCTTAGTCCTGTTAGACCCTTACGACACCCACGGGATGAATAGGGGTGGTGACACCGTATTCTTAATCACCACGCGCGTGTTCTTCTACATTCAGATCTTTACTATGTTACTTGATACAACTAGTACACTTTTTTTTTATCTACTGTCATTTCATTTTCTACGATGTACATTTTGTTCTACAAAAATGCCTTTTAAAGTTTAACTATAGAAAACTATTGATTTATTATATAATGTAATGGCTCTACCAGAAAAATTACAATGCTTCGCATAAAACTCGGGAGTAAAACAATTGTTTCGCTGTATTTCGCCGAGTGGTGAGTAAGAGTTTACCAACGTACCAACAACCCCCCCCCCCCCCCTCTCCTCTAATTATAGAGGGAAAACTCAAAGTTCGGTGTGACTCTTAAGTTACAGTTATCAGGAGACACACACAAATAATGTTTTAACAGTATAAAAACTTCACATACTGACTCAAACTCAAACTCAAACTCAAACTTTCTTTATTTCATAAAATTTTCAAAATTGTTTGAAATCGTCTTCCATGTAGACTCTAAAGTCATAGATCAACACACACAAAAGCAACAATCTCTGTTTTGTCAAATAGTAACCAAATAAATTTAACAAAATCAAACCCATACAAAATCTATGATATGCCTGTGCCGATCTACAACCGCCCGTTTCCAAGGGGTTGAGCCTTATGAGAAGAAAGGGCAAACAAACAACGACAAGACGCAAAAACTTGTAGGAAATATAACCCTTCATTGCTTTCGAAGTCGTGTAAAAGACAACATTTTTGTTGTTTCAACCTATTCATTATAACGACTGTATAAATCAAGAGAATCGAGTTCTGCAGAATGGACTGATACCAGTTATGAACAACTTCATTGTACAAGTTTCTTCTCTCATTTAACCGTTCCCAACGTGAAATGCTTTGTCTATTATATGATTAATATTGAACGGTTGTGACTGAATCACCGCTGTTATAAATTGTACTTTGATATATGTCATGTCAATTGAGAAAGACGATTGTGTGTTCTGAATTATAGCATGACAAATTCGTTCGTGTTGCGTACAGTCGAAGCGAGATGTGTTAGGACCGAATTTAAAAATATTATTAATCAAGGCTATGGAATTTCAAAAAAGATTATAGATTAAGAGTGCAAATTTTACACTCAAAGAGGGTTATATTTTCGAGTTTATGTATGTATGTATATTTCTTTGTCACGCTCTTTGCACGATTCGTCGTTCGCATCGTTAGATTCGTCTTATTTGTGTGTTATATGAAAATTACAAAAATAAAAATCTCCGGTTTTTTAATTTTAATCATACATTTCCATGCAGTTGAGTTTTCTTTTTTTCTTTTAATGATTAGCTTGTTAACGCGCTGCCTATTATACAGGTAATTATAATTACCTGTCCTTTAACCGTATCACGGCATCGGTCACAGCATACGGTCAACATTTTAAGTATATCAGGCCACAAACAGCTGCTATCTGATTGCCTTTTAATATTTAATGTACCTAACCATATCATTGCTCTATGAATATTATAATACTATACTTTTGTCTATAAATCCCTAAATACTCCACTACTCCATAGTTTGAGTTTTCACTTCATGCGGACAAAGTTTCAAGAACCGTTATCCATTCTACGTTCGTATTCCGCCATAACTATTCAAGTAATATAAAACTAATATCCTTATCATAGTATTTATTCGTATATCAATCTTATATCAAAGAAAAATCAGTCGATTCATCATCCCGCAATGTCGAAAGGATCGAGCTTTGGCTACCATATCCTTGCCTGTATATGTAGTTAAAAAAAGAAATAATGAAAGCCAGATCCCGCTGGCTAATGGATTCTCCGGTTGTTCGCTGTTTTTTATTAACCCATAGTAATCCTAAGTAGAATAGGCTTTATTTATGTGGACGGTGTTTGGGAGGAAGGTTAGGGTAACGGATATAGCGATATAAAATGAGATGGAAAAAATTGATGTACGAAATTACCTTTAAAAGTTAAACAATTGTATTTAATTTTTATAACATCTTTGGAGATTCGAAATTCATATTAGCTGTTGTAGTTTCTTTATTATATTTCTTTTGAGAGCTTTGAGAATCGTTGGGCTGCATTAAGTTGCCTATTTGAGAAATTACCAGAATTTGTTGCTCTTCCTAAATTCGTTTTGCCAGGAACCAGAACCGGGTTTCAACGAGAAACAGATAGACGTTTACACGTAATAGCATTTAATATTTTGTAAAGAAATATCGATTTTCTTCGAATAGGAATAAATATATTAGAATGTTCCAAGAACTTGATCAAAACACAATTTAATGTCGTAATAAAGCAAATCGAAGCTCTGCCATAAATTCATTGGAAACGGAAAATAATTTGTTCGAAAGCTTTAAAATGTAAAGGAAGCTAACAACGTTCAGCCAGATCGGAAGAAATGAAATCTATAAAACTTTAGGAAATCCTCTCAATGGTAATTGTCTCGAAAGCATCTCGCTGGCACGTCCTTAAACTTGAGGAGCCAGTACAAAAGGCGGACAAATTAATAGCGCTAAAGATGCGCTGGAACTTAGTCAAATCCTTCCTTAAACTCCGAATGTACTATTCAAATAAAATTGCTCAAGAGGACCAACAAGAGAATGAAATTGTAAGGTTCATTTTTGAGAGCAGAACTGGTGTCTAGTTGCTCTTTTGTGTGTGACACACGGAGCATTATAGTTGCCAAGCGATACCTGGATCTCATATCACTGAAAAACTATATACTCTTTGTTTTTTCAGGGTATATGAATCAAACGGGTAAGCGATGGGGTGATCTGGCTTTAAGTGACTACTGCCCTCAGGAACAGCCTGCCTAGACAACTGCAACTCAGGAATCACCAGTACGTTGCCATCCATTGAGTGATACCATCCTAGAAAAAGGGGAGAGGCTCTGGTTAACTTAACGCCGATTATCTGTGAAGCCATGGCATCACTTCGGTAGAGCTGTCCCAGTAATTTATTCTCACATAACTATGATTTACAGCTTCTAAAATATGACTGACTAGTTTTACCCCCATTGGAATTTCTTTATTAAAAATAGTAAATATTTCGCGTGTTCGAGTGCTTGTACCTATAAATAATGTTCTCATAACATCGCATACTCTGGCAATTGTAGCAACAGTTACTGGCATTGCGCCATCAAAACTATTGAGTATTTTGTGTTTAAAATTAAATTGTTTTGGTTTTGCTGCAAACATTCTAAGGAAAACAATTTGCATAATCTTGGAAAAGTTTATTAGAATATTAATATAATTTTCTTGTCTGTATTGTTAAACAATTTTTTGCAGCCGTTAAATGTTGTCATCACGGTTCAGCAAATATTAAGGCTGTATATCTCACACATAATGGCGGTTTTCTCATCTCGGTATTCATCTGCCTTGCCTTTTATATCAGCGTTCTGTTTCGATTTTACGAGTTCGGTCCGAGAGCCGCACAGCGTCAATGAGCAGGATGTAAACAGTACTGATATCTACATAAAAATCAGTGTTGAACAACAATGGGCTTTATCACGCGATGTTAAAGATTATACTCAAATATTTGTGAGTATTGATAAGTTGGTAGACATACAATAAGTCTTGTTTTGGCATTAAACCGCGATTTTGACTTAAAAGGGTCGATGAATGGTTGGTTCCCTTTGATTTTGACATCCGGTGCACGTGAACGATTATTCCAATAGAGTGGCCTTCCAATAGCAATAAAAAATATTCAGTTATCAAAAGCAGAGAGCGAGATTAATATCGTTTGTGCTATTGTCTTGAAAGCTATTCAGCTTAACGTATATTGTTTGTTTTTAATTGAAATATATTTCGATAGTTCGCCGCGCCGAACTAGGTTCTAGGTTCAAGTCTAAAATATCTGGAAAAAGTTATTAAGCTCAAGTATAATACATTGTAAATATGCATAAGAAACTACACAATTCATGTAAAAGTTGTCTAAAACAAATCCCAGATTGCTATGAGGCCGCCCATTTAACTACTGATTTTAAAGGTATTTTTTGTTTGAATTTTACATTGTATGTTTCCTATTCATGGTGTGCAAAAAAGGGTACTTACCTATCTGCTATTGTATCTAATATTTAATTTTTTGAAAAAAAATTAATTAATTGGTAAAAAAGTAGTATATTTTAAATATCTATCAATCAGTTAATGAGCACTATAACAGGCCATTACTGAACATAGACCTTTGCCAACGAGGAATGTATTCCTCGTTTGTATGATCTGAGGTCAGCTCCGCATCAGCTACCTTTCGTTTACGTAATCCATGGTCTTCACTATAGAAACATGCTAAACTCCAGCGGCCAACTCCGGTCGATGTGGACAGCCCATTGCCACTTCTGATGACCTTATTACGAATTTTATCCTTTAAAGCACCTCCAAGTATAGCTCGCTCCATTAAACGTTGGGCGTTTTTAAGCTTGTGAACTAGAGCTACCGTAAGAGTTTACATTTCGGAACCGTATGTCATGACAGGTAGGACAGTTACACTTAAAAATAATATAATATAAATAATAATATAATAATAATAACCTCACACACCTCACACCCGGCCGTTTGATCCCAAACTAGGCAGAGCCTGTGTTATGGTAACCAGACTGCTGATAAACATACTTATATATTTTTAAATACATACACATTATATATAAATTACACCCAGACACAGAACAAATGACCGTGCTCATCACACAATATTTGTCCTGGGTGGGAATCGAACCCACGACCTCTAAATGAAAAAATAGTAGCAAAAACTGTTCAAGTAAACGAGCTTACTGATAGCCGCGATGTTATTGTGGTGAAATCCTGGTGTGGTGGACCCTTGTAACGCACATTCTTGTGCTTCAAGGCAAATTTCAACTATTGTATTAATTAAATTCTCGTTTGCAACATTATGTTGTAGCCTAGACTAACGTTCGAACATCTCGCATTGTTAGCAAAAACGTAGTAATAACGAAAACGTATTAAGAACGTAACCGATAATAACTAATCGATTGGCGTAACAAATCGATCATCGCTTGGAGCCAGTTTTTGCTCAGCAAATAATTTAGATGTAACAGAAAAGAGGTAAAAACAATACAAAGTTCTTTTTAGCTAAGCAAAAGTAAAAGCGATTGAACTACTCCGAAAGAATTGGAAGGAGAAAGTGTATTACACGAACAAACATAGAAATTGTTTGCTTTGATTAAAATACTTTTGCAGTAACGAAAGAGGACGTCTCTTCTACTGAGTATATTATTATGTAAAATATGTAATTCATGCTTTGAATTAATTCTTTAAGATGAGACGGGTTTTGTTTATGTTTTTCATTGCTTAAATAAGTTTAAGTTAGTTAATAAGTTAAAAAACGTGTTTCATTTCAAACGTATATTAAAATTAGAATAATAGACAGAAATATAATCCAGATATAATAAAAAGCGGACATTAGTGTACAATTAATTGTAATTACTTTGATTTTTTTAAATGCCCACATTGTGAAAAATTCCTGTGTTGAATTGAAGGACATTACAAATAAAAAGAACACGTTTTTTTAAATAACAATAAATCATAACACCATAAATAGTTAAAACTCACCAGTTTCCTAAACCTAGATAAATTTCAACACTGAGTTATCTCATAGTTGTTCAAGTTTCAACCCGATCAGATAAGTCGTTTTTGTCCCCAACCCTCCGCCGGAGACAGGCAAACTTTCCTCACAACATATAATTAGTTTGATATTACAGTTCTACTTTAACGGCTGCTTACTTTTGTAAGCCCATAATTACCAACGCCAAACATTTCGTAACCCATTCATACCACAAGATTAACCCACTTATAATTTTAAACAGCTTTTGCAACGTTTGATGATTATTTCACTTTAATTTGTACGAAATCAATCAAACCACATTCTCTGTGAAGACCAACCGGTGTGAGGAAGTTAAGTTTAATGATAAATAAAAACTCTGTCCCAGAAACGTCGGAGGCTTTTGTATCATCTTATTTATTATGAACAGACATTTGGTCAATCAGCGAGTTGATATTAAAATAAAAGATTTAGCGATTATCACCTGTAGTTATATTTCAATAAAGGTTGTTTTTAACTGGATTTATTTCATACAAAAGCGTCCTTCAAAGATGTGGTATTATTATAGATCTTTATCTCGATATACGGGACCCAACAATTCGACATGCATTATTTATATTCGAAGGGAGGCCGTTCATTGAAATTGGGCGATACAAATGTTGCTATGACGTTGTCTTCGCTATCGGTGTTGATCTAAGTATTGCCGTAATATTTCATTAAACTAGTATATGATGCGGGCTACAGATATGTAGGTTACTTGTTATTTTCTAAATTGGCAGTCTATAGGTTTATTTTTAACTATGCTTGCCCGTGTGAACTCCTATTGTCAACAACAACAATGGTAAGAAATGTCCTACATGTTAATCTATTAAATTTTATCCATATCCATTCAGACGTTATTGCGTATAAGAATAAAAAACATCCATTCAGCTTAAAAAACATTAAAAATATTACTGACGTCAATTGATAAAAGTAACATAAAAATTGTTTTCTAGATCAGCTCCTCTACTTTAAAATATTTACATACAAACACCAGCCTTAAAATAACTACATCCTACCAAACTATTGCTTCTAAAAGTACTAATATTATTCCGTATAGTCTCAATTTTAGGTATAATCAAGAACATGTAAGTAAACTGTTCTTTTTTTTTTATTAATGAAATTAATACCACTTATACAAATGTATAATATCTACATTACTCGTATTTTCAAGAATAATAAAAATTAGTCCAAAAGTCCAAAAGTATTAGGGCGAGGCCTAGGTCCAGCAGTGACCACAGTATACAAGACACTGTGGCCACTGTTGGACATAGGTCTGACTGAGACGATGATGAAGATGAAATGAATTAAAGTCAGTCTTAAGTGTCATTAGTCAGTCTTAGGGTTAATTTGGATAGGGTATACCTGGTTCCCCGGCTATTAGTACCCGAGACGGCGTGCGGTTTTAGTCGGTTCGAGTCCGACATGCCACCGACAGGTGGTATCCGAGGGGATTTCCGCACGGAAAAAAAAAGGGTTAATTTGGAAGATAAATTATGGAAAATGATATCCAATATTTATTGTTGGAAAAGTATTATACAACTAATACACGAAATAACAAATTAAAGTAATAAAAAATGGTTTTCCTGACATCTTTGTACTTCAGCCAAGCGTGTACTCTCAAAAATAAAACCGTCGCTTGCAGATACTCGCGCTACAGTTGTAAAGGAACAAATCGCTCCAACTTGTGTGTTTGGCATAATAATTTTATCGAACGATAACCTAGGGATTCGTAGAGTTGCGGAAAATGAGCGTTTTTATGGTGAAAAAGATTAGCTTGTTACGAATATAGGACGTGTGAGAGTATTAGATTATTATGACATTTTTGATGAAATGTTTCACGTAAACGCTAGGTGTATCTGATTGGGGTTTCAGTTTTATCGTCTTGTGTATGGTTGTATCGGATATTGAGTTATGTCGAGTCTCTGTTTTTTGGTTCTATTGCGTCATGCTTACGGAAGTTATTTTCGTAAATCATTTCGTCTTTTCAGGACTAAGACAATAATGTTGGCTCAACACATAAATTCTCTTTAATATTCATGAGTAATGATATTTTAGGTTGATTGGCGGGTCATTGAAATTGTTTCTGAAATTTTTATTGTTAGATATGTTTTAATTGCGATAAGAAGTCTGAAAGGTTCAAGGTGTTAGACGGTGTTTCTGTCGAAGGCATAAGGCTTTACATAAACATACTTGATTGATTTTTAAGGTGTTTATTGTTTAAAAAATCCCCAACAGAAACATTAAGATAATAATAAATAAATAAATAATAATAAAAAAAAACTTTATTCTGTAAGAAAACACAGCATACAACTTAATATAAATTACTAACTTAATACAACTTACAATAATGTTAATTTTTTTTTAAAAGCTTATAACTATTGACGTTCGTGCATCACTATACTACGCTATCTGTGGTCATGAGTATTTAGTTATCTGTGAGACTGTGATCATATATGACGTGGCGCTAACGTGGTGATCACTATTATTTTAGGTTAGGTACCAGAGAGAAACTATGTTTTGCATGTAACCAAGCAGGTCTCTCAATCTTAACCACATAGATAGCTTGTGCGGATGAGAGTTGTACGCTGTGTCCCACAGAATAGGTGGACCCTCAGCATTTACTGTGATGGACATGGTCCGTCCCAGTACTGATTTTCAGTGCCCAGTAATAATATAATAATATATCTCACACATCTCACACACCGCCGTCTGATCCCAAACTAGGCAGAGCATGTGATGTGGTAACCCGACTGCTGATAAACATACTTATATTTTTAAATAGGTACATATTATGGATAAATTACACCCAGACAAAGAAGAAATGACAGTCAGGGCCGCTAACCACTAGACTAACAGGCCCGTCTCCCTTTGATACCACCTATCGGTGGCATGTCGGACTCGAACCGACTAAAACCGCACCCGGTCTCGGGTACTAATAGCCGGGGAACCAGGTATACCCTAGAAAGGAAGTCCCCGGTGCAGGCCCGTCTCCCTAATAACTTTATTGGACATAAACATTCTAAGTAAGTAGTGAAAACTTTTTCAAATCATTTTTTGCACGACGAGCAGATGGGTCTCCTGATGGAAAGTAACCATCGCCGCCCATGAACGCACGAACCTTTTGGCCCCATCGGCCATCATTTCTTTAAGCTATGTGCCCTACCCACGCCATTTCAGTTCGGCGTATGTATTTTTGATGCGTGAAGCTGTGTGGATGATAATGCGAGTTTATTGTAGCATACAAATTAGACAATAATCGTGTTATTTTTTATCACTTGTACCATTTATTATCAACAGTGGAATCACCTGTTAATCATCATCTGCGTTATAATATGAGTCAGTGCAAACGTTTCAACATCTGAGTCATTAACATTCGCGAAATTTACTCTAAACCCGAAAAAAGTACATTAGTGAAATTACCGTTTTTAGTACCCATCAAATTGTTGATTGCCGTTTCAGCTTGTTTTTAATTTTATGATAAGGAGAAATCTTACAAAAAACGTGCTTCGAGGCACACAATTAAATCTATATATATAAAAATGAAACCCGCTTTCCTTGGTCACGGCATCACGCGTGAATGGCTGGACCGATTTCACTAATTCTTTTTTTGTTGTATTTGTTATTATTAGGAGAAGATTCTTACAGAAAAAAATATTAAGAAAATCTCTCAGAAATATTGAAAAATATACATTTAATTTTGCATATTTAAAAAAACGCGCGTAACGAATGTCAATGGCTGCGTTCAGGTTTACTAAGTTCTGAGCAGGGCTGACTTTATCTACCAAAAAATTAATTTTAGACACACTTAAATAAATATGTCTTGCATTGTTTTATTATAGATTAAAAAAAATAATTGTTACTTTAAGTTGTTGCTACAAGATATGCTAAGATCTGACAAGAACTTAGTAAACTTGAACGCAGCCAATGTCATTCACGGCCATAGACTATATTGAAAGAGCATTGTTTGTTCGGAAACGTGGTTACTTAATTAAATTCTAATTAATTTTTGAAAATAACTCGCCACGGAGTAGTTATGTATAGATAAATATTATTAAATGTTCCGATTTTATGACGTTACTGAGGTAAAATATAGGTAGGTGCACCTAAGTGTGGTCTGAGTATATGAGTTTGATTTCAGAACGCATTATACAAACTTCGCATAACCTATTTAGTAATCTGTGGTAGTACATTGGCTTTATAAAAAAAATCTGTGGTAATCTGTGATAGTGATGTCCAATCATTTATTTAAGTATTTAAAATAATATTTACTATCAATTATTTTAATAATCAGTAATCACAAAATAAGATAATTAGTATCACAAAGAATATTTTTTCCTTAGTTAAATTATATGCTTGAATTTTTTTTCGAACTCGAGTTAGAGAAAATTCAACTCGAGTTGTGGAATAAACACTATTTTGAAAATATATATTTTGTTTTTTATTTAATTAAATTAGTAAGGTCCTTTTCAGGTATAGCGAGACCAGGAATTATGGATTCATTTTTATATGGAGGATATTATAGATTCCAGTTCAAATTGAATAGGTACTCATACCTAAGATAGGTCAGCTATACAAAATAAAGTAGTGCATCATTGCTACGCTAAGGCGGTACGAAGTTCGCCGGGTCAGCTAGTATTGAATAAATTACACAAATAAATTACTGGTGTACCTGTAATTATAGAAGGACTGGTGTACCTGGTGACTTATATTATAACTCCTTTGGAAGCTTTTTGTAAGAAATCTACCATAGGTCTGTGCCTATGGTAGATTTCAACGTCAACTAATGGTAAGAGACGACCACAGTCAAAAACCTACTAACAGATAGCCAGAGACCTTTGTTTGTTAAACAACATCATCGAATTTTAAGGCTATATAACTAATAGTAGGTAGCAAACTATCTCTATCCTCGACGCACCGTTTTTTTATTTTCTACTAGCTGTAATTCACGGCTTTGCTCGAGTAGAGTCGATTTGATCAATCTCTTTTCCCTTGCTAAATAGTAACCTTGGTGCTGTTTCAGACTATAACCTGACTCTGTGCCAAATTTCATTCGGATCCGATCAGCCATTCTGGCATATTTGAGTAACAAACACCTAGGATAGGTGTTATCTTCCTATTCTGTCCTATATATAAATATAGATTAGTAAAATTTATGTTCGATAAATATGAATATTTTATAGGGAAGATCTTATTTACGAGTATTACTCGGACTTTTATATACCTATCGCCAGTTCAAAATGAATCCAGTCCATCCAAAGGTTGCCTGGAAGAAATTGCTGTAAGCGAAAATGCCGCTTTTTGTTGCTACATTGCTACATTTGTTGTATGTTTAATTAATGTATAATGCACGTGAAACCCTGAAGTACAAATAAAGTATTTCGCTAACGTACTATCAATCTATCCACTAAAACTTTAACATTTATTATATTAATGTAGATTATAAATTTAATAAGTTACAATCGAGTGCCAACATCGGATAGCAAAAAAAAACACAAAAGCGCAGTAACATTTTTATAAACATAAATACTCTCGGCCAGTATAAATAAAAACAGCAGCTTCACGTACCAAAAATACATAACATACACCAAAAATCAAAGCAGAAATATTGCTATAACGAAAAAATAAATTAATGTGTTGTGTTGTAAATAATATGACGTATACAACAATGGACAACAATAAATCACTCACGGTGTGCGGACACAATCGGGATCGGAAGACGCCGGAACTACACTGATGAATTCCAAACCTCACTGATGCTTTTGTATACGAGGGATTTGGTATACGAGGTAACCGATAAATATATGTATTGTTTGAATATCGAAAATACTTTATAAAAAAAAAAAAAAACTTGCTATCTACATATTAATACGTCGCTTTTGAAACAAATATGGCGGGAGAATATCATATTTGGATCATTTAATGTTTTTTTAAACAATATGTGCCATAGAGTTAATAAGTACATAAAAACGTGAACATAAACTTTTTGAAGTGAAAACTTTCGTCGCTTTGGGCATTTTTGAACAACAAACAAAAGAATGTATTTTTTGAGAATGGAAACTTGTGACACTGTTACCGTTACCGACATCTCTGTATATAAGTATCTTCATATATTGGCCCCGAAGAGTGTGAACTTAGAAACACGAAGTAAGAAGTAATCTCATTAGCGAAGCTGCGGGAAATGGCTAGTTATAGATTAATTACACCCATAGAACAAATGATCGTACTCATCATCCAATTATTGGTCCTGGATATGCCAAGGAACAAAAGATCATCAAAACGGTCGAAATTTGACCACCTGCAAATGAAGCACAGTACTCCCGTCAAACAGAGCACACGAGTATAGCCCTACCAAGTGAATCACAAATAATCACAATACGGCTAAATAGTCACAGAATTGCACAAAAACTTTGCGCATATAGTTTAAAATATTATTCTGTGCATTGTCCGTGGCGATGAATCTGTGAGCCATTTCACGCTTGGTGATAAATTTTCTGTGTGCCTTTTATTGGAGCGTGTTCAATGAAAATGGTTGAGTGCGTGCATTCGCAGTCTTGACGTCATCGTCCGGTATCAAAGCTTTAAGGGTAAAATAGGGAAGTAATTAATTAGTAATTAATTTTGTATAGAACTATATTGTTTATGTATTTGGTCAGCCATGCTTATAGCCTATCTCCAATTTTAACATGAGTTTTGTCTGGCTGATATTTTAAAATGTTAGGAAACGTTAAAATTTCTTCTAAGCAGCAATTTCTGCTTACTGATTAACTCATAATACATGTTTATCCTGCTTGTGCTTTGTATTTTGAGATGGACATCACATCATGTCAACAGCCTTTATTGTCCACTGAACATAGGCCTCTCCTTAGAAAGGAGGTTTCGGACTACTGGTATACCACGTTGGCCAGGCGGGCGTTTGGTGGTGTGTAATGACAGATTAAGAATTCGGAGTTATCACTCCGAATTCCAAACGACGCTAACGGTGGTGTCATTAAGGCCGGGCCGACTAAGGAAGCAAGTCTACGAAGGACAACAGCACTGCAACAACAAGGAAAACTTGAAACAAACCCTATACCAAATCGTCTGGCCAACGTGGTACAGTAGGCCAAAACCTCCTTTCCGAGGCTCTCCTCATGCCTCATGTCCAGCAGTGGACAATTAAATTTTAACTGTAGATGAGATTGAAGATGTATACTCACGTATGTATTTCAGGGATACCCGACTAGCTTAGAACCGGAAGACCGCGTGACACAATCTCGAAATACACACCTGATTAAAACCGCATATCTATACTAATATTATAAAGCTGAAGAGTTTGTTTGTTTGTTTGAACGCGCTAATCTCAGGAACTACTGGCCCGATTTGAAAAATTCTTTCAGTGTTACATAGCCCATTTATCGAGGAAGGCTATAGGCTATATATCATCACGCTAAGACCAATAGGAGCGGAGCATCAATGAAGAATGTTTCAAAAACGGAGAAAATTTATTACTATTGAGAGACGCAGACGAAGTTGCGCGGGTCTCAATAGTAAAGTAAGTAAGTAGTCTTTAATAAATACGAAAACCACTCACGGAAGTATTTATTCTGAAAAAATAAAAGTAATATAACACAAATTTCAGTTATAAAGAGTTTGTAGCGGTATAAAACAACCATTATTCATGTATCACGATATTACTTCACACGGTCATACATCAAAAGGGCGTACTTACAAATATTGATAAATGAGCCGTGAAAAATAAACGATGGGCAACTCGGTCAAGTTAAAATAAGACTTCCACTTATTTATATTTTACACCTTTTTAATGACTTATGTATGAAATGGATTTTATTTTACATACATACGACGGGCCTGTTGGTCAAGTGGTTAGTGTCCCTGGCTGCAATGCCGGAGGTCGTGGATTCGATTGCCACCCAGGACAAATATTGTGTGATGAACACGGTCATTTGTTCTGTGTCTGGGTGTAATTTCTCTATGATATGTATGTATTTAGAAGTATATAGGTAGTTTTGAAAACTTAGTAACAAAGTTTTTTATTGCTTTTAATAACGAGTATTTACTGTAAGTTTAAAAACGATACTACTGAAAATAACAAAATTTTATTATATAATTTTATATATTTAAACGTTGTATATTTAAACGTTGTTTAATTTTATATATTTAAACGTTGTATTGCAAAACAAAAAAAATTAGGGATGGGTCACCCTTACCATTTAGGGGTATAAAAAATAGATGTTGGCCCATTCTCAGACCTACCCGATGTGAACACAAAATTTCATAAAAATCGGTCCAGCCGTTTCGGAGGAGTATGGTAACTAACATTGTGACACGAGAATTTTATATATAAGATATATAAAATTCATATAAGATTCAATATAAGATATAATAATAATAAATAAGTATATATGTTTATTTAGAAACGGCAAAGGCTTGTCCCCTTTTTAATTTTTTTTCTGTGCCGAAATCCCCTCGGGTAGGTACCACCCACCAGTAGTTATGTCGGACTCGAACCGGTCAAAAACCGCACGAGGTCTCGGGTACCAGTAAAAAACAAACCGATATGTATACAGGTTAATGCTATGTCGGAATTTATAAAAAAAAAACTCGATTAATTTACAGATTAGAAATAAAGTCAGTAAAGTATCGTGAGTGTGATTTCCGCTCAGTACAAAATATCTCAAACATAAAAAGGACTATTTAAGGTAGCCTGGGTGTTTCTGTGTGTAATAAGTATGTACACACATACGTGAATATATTTTTACAAAGAAAAACGTACCTAATGACATTCATTTATAGTCTAGAATTCATAGTATGTAAAATTCTGTGTTCAATTCGGCACTATAAAGCGCTTTGTAATACATTCCAAAATAATACAAATGCAACAATATGACAATTATTTTATTCCTTTATCCCAAAACCACAAATGTGTTTACAAATAGGTCCAAAAAAGACCACAATCAATACCAATACATAATGAAACATACTCAATTATCATAATAGGTACCGAAAACCGCTATTTGAGAATATTTCAACCAATAATATCTAGTTATTGAAGTGTATAATAAAATCATATTATGATTACTATGCGATACACTAAACGTCAGAATCGAAATTAGTGTTGTGGCAATGAAAACTAGGATTAATAAAAAATAAGAGAGATTTATAGAATGATTAGTTTAGTGATGTGAACAATAAAATTGGCACCAATAAGTACATTACAATAAAAATTAGGAATAAAAATTTAGACTAGAGACAGAGTTAATGATAAAAATCAGTAAAATAATGATAAATTAGTAATTTATTATTAGTATTTTCTATGTAATAATTGTTAAAATTACAAGTATTTAAGTGTAGTGTAGGTGGCAAACGAGCGGACGGTTCACCGGATGGTAAGCGACAATCCCGCCCTTTGAGCACCTGAGACTCAAGTGTCAAAAATGCGTAGCCACCCAGGAGCCCCCCCCCCCCTTCCAGAAAAATGGGTACAAAAGGGTTTGGCTTCCACTAACCTCACCTACTGAAAAGCAATATATCCTGTGTCGCGGGGGACTTTACAAACGTACATGAAACCGACACGAGGAACACCCACACTCAGAACAGCAATTTGTGGATCACACAAAGAGTCGTCCCATGTCTGGATCGAACCCACAATACTCAGCGTAGTAGTAAGCGGCGTGGCGACCGCTTAAGCCACTACGCCGTCCGTGCAGTCAATTTCGTCAAAGTCGAGTTTTGTGCCACGTGTTTCCTACCTAACATTAATTATAATCCTAATTTTCTCATTGTTAATTCCTAATGAGGCCGATTGAGGTAATAAGCTTATCTTTACTGATAATGTAAGCGAAACAAAGTAATATAATAGTCTCAAAATCCCCAGGGTTTTATTACGCTTCTGCCAGCCCTTTTAAGGGCAGGACTATTAGTATCCTTGAATTTATTTTTTTCTAATTTAGACCTGCAACTAAGTAAAATTTTAACTCTAGTGCAGTTACATGTACTTTACAGTATGAATCTGAACAATGGTCGGTTAAAACTTATTCACTTATATACAGAGGTATCCGGAACGGTAACAGTGTCAATGGTTTTTTAATATAAAAATATGTGATTTATGTTAAACCATAAAATATATGCTTTTGTTTGCTGTCCAAAAATGCGCAACGCGCCTAAAGAAGTTTTCACTTGAAAAACAGTGGCACTCCGGGAGTGCCAACAGAAGTGAAAACTTATATACCTATATAAAGGTGTCGGTAACAGTAACGGTAACGGTAACAGTGTCGCGAGTTCCATAGATTTTTCCCATCGCAAAAAATGCCCAACGCGCCTAAAGTAGTTATCACTTCAACAATATATGTATACAGACGTAACGTAACGTTACGTAACGTAACGTTTTTACAGTGTCGCGAGTTCAATGGTTTTTTCTCATCTCAAAAAATGTTTTCTTTTGTTGAACCATAAAATACAATATTTTGTTTTTTGTTCAAAAATGCCCAACGCCCCTAAGAAGTTTCCAATAATTGTAAAAATTCGATTGGACAAAAGAATGTCATAAGTCCATCACCGTTCGCCATTTGTTAGTTGCTATTTAAAAGGAATAGAGTCTATATTTTAATTTGAAGGGTCCATTCATTTATTTTGTATGGCCGACCTTCTTTTTTGATCAAATTTTTAGAAGATTGATGTTTAAGGGTGGGGACTGGTGTTATATCTAGAGATAAAAATCTTTAGAAAACCCTCCTTTCACTACTAAAACTGACTACACTACTCACTTGAACGCTGTACATAATATGTAAAACTGTTACTTAACAATACCTATATTTAATGAAAAATGAAAATAATGGTAAAGCATACATAATCAAATTATCATCATATTATATGTTTATTTCAGTAGAAAATACGAGGTGATGCCTATTTTTACATGTAAATTTATCAAAACTAACAAAAATAATTTATCATTTACTTACAAGTAATATGCCTGGATAGAACAAAACAGTTATTTTTTAATTCTTACAAACACCTACTGCACTTTTAAATATTGTTCAGAACCGCAATATTCTTTGATGCCGTGCCGCTATTGTATTACAATAATAAGACCCTTCAATTCCCCCAATGAGACCACCGAAAGCAGGTAGAGACACACAAGTTGTCAAACCAGTTAATGATAATATCGATAATCTGTTTAAACGTATGCTGCAGGACATCTCTAGTAGCGCACGATACAGGAACGGTTTAATGCAAAATAAAACTAAGAACGGCGACACTGTGATTAATAACACTTATTTCGGGCTACAAGAGGGTTTGCGAGGATCACGCTAGTACGACTCGGATGTGCCCTATGCGTTCGCTCAAGCTAGACAGCCATTCGTTCATCGCTCGTCTCCCGTACCGTTCCCTCAGTCGGTCGACCGCCTGCGTCGCGTGTGGACGTATTGAGCGTTATCGCGTTTGATCACCTCGCGTAATCGTCGTAAAAACAAAAAAAAAAAAAAAAACTGTAACTGGTCTGTGTTCAACGTAACATCCTCTTGTAAAGGGGAATAAGGCTTTAGTTTACTGGATGTATGTCGATTTTAAAAGGTTAATTGTTTTTAGTTGGCAAGTGCAAAATGTGATGTTATGTGTGTTCAACGAGCGTACCGTCCTGTGTAACGTTTCCTCTAAGTGAACTACATGGATATAAAGTGCTTTTAAAATTGGGAATTCGTAATCTTAGTGGTTCGAAATCGGATTTTTGACTAAGGTTAGTATAAAATACGTATAAAAAATTACTAAGAAGTTTATGTCCAGATAAGATTGTAGTGTAGGTGTTTGAGCTAAGAATGACTAATAGTCAAGGTGAACAGTGTATAAACAAGTTAATTCTAACATGTAGCATTTTGGTAAATAAAGCGTGAATTAATTTAGCCGTGTACCTACTGTAATAAGATTAAACCGATACAAAGACTACGAAAGACTTGTGCTAATACAACAAACAAGTGATGATTCAAAAAATCAGAGAAATGAGGAAATGCAAAAAACATTTACATAAATAAAACTATTGCTTATAAAAGAAAAAAACAAGGCGAAGAATAATATAGCGCTCTATTTCATAAATGAAGGTCAATTGCATCGCGGACACGACTCATCAAAACGGTCAATAAAGAATTCTGATATAAAATGAATACCGATATATTAAGTATTACTGCATTCCGATTTCAACTTGTATGATTATTTTGGCTCAAATCCAAGCACTTGATGGTTTTCGGCAAAGCATTCAAAGTTCCTTACTTATCATTTCCCATGTTCGACGATGTATGCTAATATTGAGATTTATTGAATAGTTAGGTGAATTTATATTTCAAATACCGATTTGTTATCTCCCCATCTTGTAAAAAAACAGCAAATTATCACTCCGATAAGTCTACAATAATCTATTCACAACACGTTTTAACTTTATTATCGTTTTGTACTAGTTCACTTTGTTTGTCAATTCTATTTATTTAGTGTTCAAAAAATAATCATGCTTCTAAAAACTAAGTTTAATTAAAAATAATATTTTCTCCTATCGTTTCAATGGGTAGAGCGTTCGATAAAATAAACATTCAACTCGTTTCGAGTAAAGAGTTTATCTGTATAGACATTAAGTAGAAAATATTGTGTAAGCATATGTAATAGTACACCGTTGGTCCGTGTGTTTGTTTATCATACAGTTTCTAAGAATGCAGTGTCAATGTTATTGAGCTCGGCTTATTCATTTACTGAAACGTGATAATGTAAACAATTTCTTGCTCAATTAGTGTTACTGAGCATTGATTACGAGAACAGAGTTTTAAGTTGATTGCATTCAAGCGTTTGATTATGTTACATAAGCAGAAACTCAAATGTCAAATAATAAGGTCATTTTGTTCGAGTTTCAAAAAGGATTTTAATTTAGTTTAATCTTTTTTTTTTGGTTCTTTAGATACGTAATATAGCAATTTCGATAATATTTAGATTAAGTTATTATTAGGTTCCTACAGGGGTATATATGGTACCGTAATTTTTTAGCCTACCAAAATAGTTACCGGTTTTGTTTATCCGTACATTATAAACTTTGACTTTAAGTGTGTCTATTCAAGACATCTTTTCCCTTCGAACTTCAAATTATAAAATAATATGATTATGATTTTCTTTATCATTTGACCCTGCAAATCTTTTTTGGAGATAATATTTCAGGAAATTAAATTTTCCAAATTTATTTTGAAGAATTTCAATAACAGCCGCTGCTCACATTACCAAGATAACAAAGAAACAAAGTTATTTCAAACCAAATAAAAGGAGCGGCCATTATAAAAAGTTTACCTTTTTATGGCTTTAATTAAATGTACCATTGTCTGTTCCAATTGATCATTTCTGTGGGTAAAAGAAATTCACCATATTTTTTTCATTTTTTATGTATTTAGTTTATCTCAAAAAAAAAAGTATCAGATAAGTTAATTCGACTTCAAAATTACATTAAATAAAGAAGTAGAATGTAAAATGATTTAAAGACATAAGAATTAATTTTACACTGAATGTTATTAAATAGTCCAATATATAATTAGTTCCATTCTGAAGTTGCATTATCATCAGGGCTGTTTCAACCATTGCAAAATGGAAATCACTGACATTTCGTTTATACGGAGACAACGTTTAAATTTTCAAGTTACGTGAAATATGTCTATCCGTCAGCCTGTTACCACAACCTGTATAACCTGGTCAAAGTGTTAAGCAATTCAAAGGCATATTACGTATCCAAACCATCATATTAATTTCGGTAAATGTAAAAATTTCAGCTTCAGCAGCGTCAACCTTTACGCTTTGTGGATTTCTCAAGTCACGTAATGAAATGACTAAGCACATTAAGAGTGAAGTGATGATAAAAATGAAAACATGACCTGTCTAGTGGTTAAAGATTCTGACTGTTGATTTGAATATCATGGTTTCGATATCACTGAGGACAATATTATGTTATGAGCCCACAATCGTTTATGTCTGGGCGTAGTTTATCTATAATTCCATACTAATATAATTGCGAAAGTGTGTCTGTCTGTGTGTTATTCCTCCAAGCTTAAACCGCTAAACAGATTTAGTTGAAATTTGGTATATAGATAGTCCGAGTGCCGGGAAAGAACATGGGTAGTTTTTATCTCAGAAATCATCCATTAAGGGGATGAAATGAGGGGTTGAAGTTTATATGGGGAATCAATAAGAGCTGAACAGGTTTAGATGAAAAAGTCATAGCCTACTGTTTACCGCGATAACCATGCGCCGGCGGAGCCGCGGGCAGAAGCTAGTCTGTAATACGTTTATATTTAGTAATATACCTAATAATTATGTTTATCGTAGTCTTTAATTGTTCACAGCCTAATTTGTCATCAGACGGTTGCGTGTAAGATGTCTCAACTTTTTATAAAAATATTGTAATATTTAAAAAAAAAAGCCGTGCGGTGTCGTGGGACACCCGATAGGAACGAAGTTGTGACGATCGAGTAAAACTGATTCGACACGATTTTAATTACAACGCCATCTATGAAAGCGGCTATTACCTACATATTTTTCAGTTGGTTTCTAATTAAAACAATTTATACATTGGTAAAATCTCCTTGAGAAATGATGTCGAATACAATATTTTTTGCTCAACCTAAGAACATAAATTTTAATTTTACATAGATGAAAAGTAATGATTTCCTATCTATTCGATAGATGGCGCTGAATGACTGACAAGTGACAATTCAAAATGAAAAGTGTCGTTACAACTTTTCGTGAGAATTTTTTCCGTCCCAGTCCCCTTTCACAACGCGCGATAAGGAACCTCGTTCAAAAATGTACTAAGATAAATGTTGAATTTGACTTCGAAAAAATGCTATCCAATCTAAAGGCATTACTTGAAAGCTAGAATAGCTAACCTAATTAACGTTTGTACAAAAGCAATAAACAACAAAAGCATTATAGCGGCTAGATATACTACTTAGCTTAGAATTTGTAGTTTAGACCGGTGACCTAAATACAATTGTACTATTACCTCGTTTGTGCATTTGCAGAATCCATTCAATTTCAGGTCGTGAGGACAAATAAACGGATGTTAAATTTTGTGTAAGAGATAGCGTTGTGCTTTACAATTTCTGGCATAGAATTGAATTAATTTATTTAATTACATTGTTTATTAAAGTATCATCGACTTGTAACATCACTATTTAGTAGATTAATATGTCGCGTCACTAATATGTATTGCACTATGGCCGCACTACTTCCTACCTTATTTCCTTTCTACCTGTGATACTGTCTGAATTTGTAATGTTACTAAAGTAATTTAATAACTGACTGACCTGTTGTTCTAGTGGTTAGTGACCCTGACTGCTACGCCAGAGGTCGTGGGTTCGATTCCCACCCAGAACAAATAATTGAGTGAAGAGCACCGTCATTTGTTCTGTGTCTGGGTGTACTTTATCTATAATATGTATGTATTTAGAAATATATTAGTATGTTTATCAGCAGTCTGGTTACCATAGTACATGATCTGCCTAGTTTGGGACCAGACGGCCGTGTGTGTGATGTGTGATAATATTATATTATTATTATTATTACAATCACAAGTAAATCCAAAAAGATATTTCATTTAAATGAAGACCTACAGAAACACCACATTATGTCACATATAAACATAATACCGACTTCAATGCGCCTACATAATGATGAATTGAAATAAAGTGTTTATTCCTCATTTCTTAATTTGGCACCTTTGCAAATTTATAAAAACTGCCACTCCGATAGATTTTACAAATAAAATAAGTTATTAATTTATATTATAGAAAGATTCATACATTTTCTGTTCTAAATATGAATAAAGAAAAAAAGGTATGTGTTCATCATACGGCCATCTCTGAAACAGAATAAATTAATTATTGGTTTCTGCAAAAAATCTATTTTGTCATTGAGTCTTAAAAACTTTGTATTCAAATTAAGTAGAACAGTTGCTTTATATTAATTCAAATGACTAGACGAGTTTTGGCTGGACTTTATTAGACAACGCCTTTAGCGATTCGCAGACAAGTGACTCATGGCCAAAGAACAATTTCTAGACATAAATGATTTAGCACTAATGTTTTAAATAAACAATTCGTGTCTATTCTTATAAAGGATCGAATGCGGTGGAAATATTGATTTAACACCTACTTCTAAATTTTAATTATTGTCTATTGAACTAAACATTTAACCTTGAGTCTGCTCTTTCTTCACACAAATCGTATTCAATATGTATAAACTTAACCCTAAAAAAGCGAAGAAAAACAAAACAGACGTGCTAAACGTAACGTGTTCCGATTTTAAAGATGACTTCACTTTTCATGACCATAGTTTATCATAAAAATAAACATGATTATAACTCAGTCCAAGGTCTGATTATAATTAAATATGCAAGACGTGTAATAAGTTGCATCAGATCCAAATTACCGCATTTATCTTTTATGCATGGGTACTTCATTACTTGTATAGCAATTCAACGTTAGTTTTATTCCATTCTAGCTCGCATATCGCAACTGTATATGCTTTACGCAAGAAGCCCTTTTCTATTTAATTTTTATGATTGTTTTCTTTGATTTTAATCTCACTCACGACGGCGATTTGTAATTCTAATTTTGTTGCTTCATCTTTGCTTTTATGAATACTGGATACCGGTTTTTTTAATGTAAGTATTCTTGCTTTGCAGATTGGCTTCGTTTTCTTTTGCAGATAGAAATGAACTGCATTCTTTATTTCTCGGTTTTAACTCAATTGTGTAAAGGTAGTTGATAAAGAGGTAGCAACCTATTGTACTAATAATTAATACTGTTTGTAGGTTATGTGTAAGTCACCTAACTTGACTAAATCAAAATAATCAGAACCTGTTCTGAATATTAATGTTGCTTTTAAACTAAGATTGGTTGCAGACACAACTGTCTGCAACTAATTTGGGTTTGGAAGCTACATTAAAAATGCGTATAACCTAATAAACTTGCTATCTTATATGCATGCAAATGCAATGCACGCGTACGAAATAAAAGATTATAACTTACAAATAAATATGTATAGAGAGTAACGCAATTGCCCTTAAAACATATGCAAATGTTTTTAATATGAGTTCGTATTAATATGTGAGCATAAGAACAGTTCCATTGCTGAGAACAAGGCTTCGATTACACTATTGTTTAAACCATAGTCCACCACATTGGATTGTCCAAAATTTCCTTTCTAAGGAGAGACCCATGTCCAGCAGTAGGCTATTAGAGGCTGTTGATGATAATGATGAAGATCGAAAAGTCAACGTTCTCAATGTTTTTGTTTTATTAAACCGATGAGAGGAAAATTTGATATTCACTATAACGATCGGCTGATAATAAAAATGACTAAATAAGTAAGTGGAGGTACATCATCCCTCTGTTTTTCTTTTGTTTTATATTGTATTTAAGCGATATTTTCGCTATTTGTAAACTTATTACAGTAACTCTTTTTTAGTTTAATTAATTTACTGAAAGTAGTCTAATTTGAATTGTGTGACAATATTAACCTTCAAGGGACTAAAAATGTAACTCATTAAAATTTATCGTGATGTTAATGCCTCCACATGTTGAATTAACTTAGAAAATAATGTTGTCTAGATATAAACATAGACTGGTTCAAGCTTATAGAACAAAATAATGTTTAAAGTACAAAGATAATGAGTTGAGAGGTAAAATGAGTCAGTACGAATAAAAAGATTGCTTTGGATAACACACAGAAAGTCGTAGGCGGTCCATTATCATGAAGTAAGACGAAGAGTTGAAAGTTAAAATATCCCTAGATTAAAGATAAGCTGTGATATTACTGTACTATGCATTATAGAGACAACGACTTCTATAGAGCACTCGGTATTAATTAGACTCATACAGAACTTTGTAAAATGTTTATGTTAGTTTTTAGTTTGGAACTCGTACAACTGTAATGTAAGGTCTGTTTGAATTGACGACGTCTTGCCAGTATTTGCTATTAAAAATTATATAAGTTTTGATGTTTGTTTTCAAATGTTATAAGTTTTAATTTATAATGTGGGTATACTGTAGATACTTTGATATTTAAAATCAAGTCTAATCAGAATAGGTATTAATATTTTTATTTTGACATGTCATAGGGTCTTCCTCTTGCTCTTGGTATAGTTTGGATCATGAGAATATATTCGTAATCGGACGAGATTAAGCAATAAATACTTCACCATTAATCCTGGGTAAAAGGGTGGAGAGACAATACTATTTGGTCCCACCACTGATAAACTGGGACCAAAAAGGAAAAATATATCTCGGGAATACCCGATTAATTCCAGAACTGAAGGCACTTTTTCAAGAATGAAGTGTCCTACTGGAACGGTGAGAAACCTGATATCGTCGCATCGGGCATCCAGAAAATACACAAATGAGTAAGGTCTTCAACATACCTAAATTATCAAAGCCTACAACTAATACACTGTGATTAAATATGTACATATCAAACTAAGGTTGCGTTCCCTATTTAAGTTTTAATGTCGCACCGCCGCGCCGTCGTGTCGTAAGCTTCGTATGCCACAATGTGTATAACTTTTGTTCTGGAAGCTCTTCATATTTAAATAAATTTAGCCTTAATGCTCTTTATACAGTCTGACAAATAAATATTGCAGGCAATGCAGGAGGCAACCCTGTCATATAAATATAGGGTTGATTCCTCTCGTAAAATTTTACAGTTCTTCTGAGGTAAAGTGTGATGTAAAAATAGATTTATTATTCAAGTTTCTTATTCTTTTAAACAATAAGGAAATAATTTCATTGGTTTTGATAGTGAGAAACTGAGTTGATTTAATAGCCTACTGCCGTATGGACAACATCAAAATAAACCAACACTTCAACAACAGAACACTGTATCTAGCCTACATAGAGGTGTCTTAATGTTAATGTATACGTTAATAATATGTATACCACTCATTATTGATATAGACAGCTTCGAGGAATTGTTCGGACTAATTCCACTCAAAATTTTCATCCCCCACCAGTTGGATAATTGGCGCTCCACCACTGTGCGCTTTTCAAGACACTTTTTGCCTCGCACTACCTATCTGTGAAACAAGTTATCATACGATACGACCTTCAAACCTTCAAGAAAAGAGCGTACTCCTTCCTCGTAGGCCGGCAACGCGCTTGTGACTCCCGAGTTGCAGTCGTTCATAGGCGGCGGTATTCGCTTTCTATCAGGTGACATGCTGCTCGTTTGCCCCCTATTCCATAAAAAAAACTAAAATAACTTGACTAGATGCTGTCAGAGCTTTAGACAGATCCTTTCTGGTTCTAGCCTAGAATGACCACGCGTATATATTTAAATACAGTTTTAATCCGGGCACGTTCAAGAGTAGTTTAAATAGATGTCTCCGAGACAAATATCGAAATATGAAACACCCCTTGTGTTTCATATTTCGAACGCCTAATAAAGAATTCAAAAACAGCAATATTCTCGTATAAACCCACATCAATATATTCAAGAATATACATGATTCTTATACAATGGTAATATAGTTTTAATATAAGCTCTGTCAGTTTTCATATTGTATAAATTTCATTTTTAAAGAAAATACAGAAGGTCTGCGGACACAGTACGTTAGGAGAAAGACGATAAGTTACATTTCCCGGGTTCCCACGAGGTATACCGAGTAAAATATTACTGTGTCTTATCTCTACAAGACTATTTGTAATTGTGTCAGAACTTGAAACAAACGTGATTGAGGAAATATTTTTAATTCTCTGTATTGTTGGATATTTATAACTAGGTATATGTATTTTTATATCATTCATGTTAAACAAAATCTTTTAGAAAGGTGTATGGGTTGTATGACGAATGAATGAATAATTAAATCATATTTTAAAATTAATGTGTAATAATTCAATGACTGTCTGTTGGTCTAGTGGTTAGTGACTCTGACTGCTAAGTCGGAGTTTGTGGGTTCGATTCCCACTCAGGATAAATAATTGTGTGCTGAGCACGATGATTTGTTCTGTGTCTGGGTGTAATTTATCTATGATATGTGTGTAATTAGAAATATATAAGTACTAGCTGACCCGTCAAACGTTGTTTTGCCATATACCTACATTATTTCTAGGAAATATTGAAAAAAAAAAAATTAGGGGTCACCCTTGTCTTTTAGCGGTATGAAAAATAGATGTTCTCCGATTCTCAGACCTACCCGATGTGCACACAAAATTTCATAAAAATCAGTCCAGCCGTTTCGGAGGAGTATGGTAACTAACATTGTGACACGAGAATTTTATATATAAGATGTTTATTAGCAGTCGGTTACCACAGCACAGGCTCTGCCTAGTTTGGAATCAGTCGCCCGTCTGTGAGATGCGTGAATATATTATTATTATTACTAACTTAAAATAATTAACCGACAGCCGGCGGCCGTCCGAAATTTCCTGTACTACACAAAACCTGTATTGTGTTAATCAGACTGAATACCTTTTTTTAAATAGGTACACATATATAGATAAGTTACACCTTGAGAATGAAAACAGTTATTTATTATTTATTGAGAACAGGGAAGACTTACCTACAGGTAAAAACGATACAATAGTCACCTGAAAGCCAATTACAAGTCTTCACGTATAGAGTTATATTAATAATTTGATAAATTCAATTTGATTGAACCTACAACTTGTAGCTGAGCAGTCAAGATTGTTAACAGGATTCTTTATCCAACAATGTCTATACGCTATACAAATAAATAAAATTGAAGTG
Organism: Arctia plantaginis; assembly: GCA_902825455.1. Classification (NCBI taxonomy): domain Eukaryota; kingdom Metazoa; phylum Arthropoda; class Insecta; order Lepidoptera; family Erebidae; genus Arctia; species Arctia plantaginis. The sequence continues at coordinate 3,207,548 of CADEBD010000288.1, forward strand.
TCTGTTTGTAATGTCAAAATAATAGATGTTTTTTTTTGCTCACTTAGTTATTTGCACGATACTTATGTCTAAAAACCAGTTTGAATATTTTTAGTCTGTCTGTTTGTGCCGGGTAATCTTCAAAACGGCTGGACCTATTTCAATAATATTTTATTACTAGGAGCTGTCTATATAAGGAGTAACTTAGGCTATTTGTTCTCTCAGAAAAACCCTTTAAAATTTTGTCCGGTCCTGGAATCAAATTCCACTCAAACGAAGTAGCTTTTTAAAAATAAATACAAAATCCATCAGTTACTAAACAAATATTTTACCGATAATTTGTTTCTACAGATTACACACCAAAAACGGCCAGTTGTTTATTACACTTTATATACAAAGGTGTGTTGTAATTTTAAAATTATAAAAATGATGTAGAGTCATCATGTGTTTATTAATAATTAAGTCTACTTAAAATTCCGGTATCATCAATCATGTTACACATGAACAAGGTATATTACTGGTACAATTTATAATCATAATCGCGTGTGGCCTTGACTTAATATTGTCTGATATTTTTGTGTTTATTTCTACTTAATTGAGTAATAAAGTTACACTGAATAAAAGCGTGCAACATTTGACGAATTTTACTAAAGATAGTTATCGTTCTTCAGTTCGTTCGTTTCATTCTTTTCTGTCAAATTTGATCTGTAACGTCTTCTAGCCTTAATAATAGTAACTTAGACATATCTCAGACACGGACAGATAATTTTATTTTAATTGTTCTCTGGTAGCCAACTATTCACCTTTGCAAACATCCTAATTTATAGCTTTAATAAGAAGCTAAAATTTTAACATTACAAGCAGACACTTTAACTTAATTCATTTGTACGGAAGTATATAAAGTGTAGCTAATTTATAAGTAATCGCTAGCTTCATTAAAATACTCCACGCTCCACGAAATGGTTTCTCGAATACATAACATTACCTGATTACCACACTGACTGATTAGGTCATACATACAAATACGATTATAATAATTATAATAATAGTATTCTACCACATACACACAACGCCATCTAGTCCCAAACTAAGCAGAGCTTGTACTATGGGTACTAGACAACTGATATAAATACATATATATATATATATATTTGTAAATACGTACATATTATACGTAGAAACACCCAGACCAAATCAAACATCAAATGTTCATGCACACAAATTTTTGACTTGAGCGAGAATTGAACCCGTGACCTTTGGAATAGCAGTCCGTTACACAAACCACTACGCCATCCGGTCGTCCAAATTTGTCCGGTCGTCCAGATTATGTTTTCAATATTTGTAATAACGCTTCATTCCCACTCCCATGGCCGCCCGTTCCCCTTGAATCTATTATTAGCCGCATTACGACAATAACATGGCTATAAAAATTAAACGAGCAATTTATGAAGACGTTTCTCACAATACATGTGTTTAGTGAACTTGACTGTACTCACTTACACATAGACACTGAAAGTATAGATGCATGCAAATAAACAGATTAAACAAGAAGTTAATATTAATCTTAATAGCCTGGCGGTAGCAAATACGATTGCCACTTAGAGGATCGTGGGTTTGATGCTCACTTAATAAAAATATTAAGCATAGGTTTAAGCAGGTTTAAGAGTAAAAAAATATGCTGTAAAACCTTTACCTTAAATCAATCTTAAAGCTGATCTGACAATAAGAGTTAGTAAGAAAGTTATTTAAGTTAAACTTAAGTATTTAAGTAAAAATTATGAAACTCTAAGTTAATTCCTAACGTTTATGAATTATTTAATCAGCATGAATAATATAATGTCATTATAACTCAATACAAATAAATAAATATTGATAATAATCATGTAAGTTATTACTTATTTATGTAAAACACATTTGACAATAATCTGATTAAGTTACCAAAATAATTTTATGATAATATAAATACGTATGTTATATAACATGAGATCTTGGATATCATTACGGCACCTTTTAAATTCTTTTTTTGAAATAATATATTTAATTATCTTGGATGTAGATCTTTAGTTCTATTCAAATAATTTAGTTTATAAAATAAAGCAAGTTATCTATTTTATTTGTTCATTTTTACGTAATCAGAATATAATACATGATGATGGACCTGCGTTTAGGTATCTTGACTGGTCGCGGGTTCGATTCCCACCCAGGATAAATGGAGTGATGGTGGTCATCACGCATTTTGACGTACGTTTATTAAAATAAATTCCCGCTTAGCGGCAATTGGCTTTCTCAATACTAAATGGGGAGGGGCGGGCAAAATGGTACCAATTAGTTACCTTCCTCCTACCTCCGAGCCTTTTTCCCAAACTAGGTTGGGGTCGGATTTAATTCTACTACGATACGGCTGGACTTGGATTTTTTACTGGACTGTCGTACTAGATTTTGGACTGTCCCACTTAAGTACCTAATAGGGGTTAACCTATTTCCTTTCTAGCTTTAGGGATTAGATGGGATTCATGTTAATATATAAATAAAGTTGTTGAAAAATTGTTTAGTTTTAAATAAGTTTTACATCTATTAACTCATTAGTAATTGTTAAAATTTACAAGTAAAATTATGATATGCCCCAATACGGGCAAGTTTACAACCCAATAAATCCATTTATCAAACAGTAAACTTTATTAGCCTAATTAAAACTATTTAAGTCATATTATTCTACATTCTACATATTCTCCCACATATTACAAGCTGTTCGTTTCCAGAAATCTTTTTGCAACCCTTTTTGTGTAAATTAACCAGAATCTATAATTTAATTTAATAAATATAAATGAAGACCTTTAAAAACACGCTACATGTACAAACAACTACATGTAAACAAGAGAATTAGTTTAACTAATTATAGTTTAGTATAAGTATTAAAACATTAATAACTAACAGAATGAAAAATTAAAAAACAGTTTCAATATCCACCTCCTTTTTTTTCCTGTGCGGAACTCCCCTCGGATACCACCCAGCAGTGGGTAATGTCGGACTCGAACCGACCAAAAACCGCAAGTATTAGTAGCCGGGGAGGCAGGTATATGCTAGAAAGGAAAGCCCTGGTCAATATCTACCTCCTGACTTCGTTATAAGACCAGCATTATCTATATGTTGCACTTGTCATAAAGAATCCTATGATCCTAAACTCAAGAGGTTTACCAGAGTCCACTGCTGGACGCTGACCTTTCCTTAGAAAGGAGGTTTTGGACTACTATACCACGCTGGCCAGACGGGTTGATATAAGTTATCCTTCTCTTTGCAGTACTGTGTAGTTGCTCCCTTAGTCGGCTCCTGCGACAGCCACGAGATGAATAGGAGTGGTGACATTTCGTACTCTTAATCCGTCACCACACGGATTATTTTTCGTAAATTATATTATTACTTACTTTTTATATAAGGTTTCGATTTCGTATGGGCCATGGCAAAGGAAAGAAATTACAATAGGTCAACAAATATATGCATATCGTGCGTAAAACATATAATTTAATTAAACTTAATTTAGAAACTTCTTTCTATTTGAAGTCGTAGGAACATAGCTAGACATCAGACCCACAACACTTAAGGGTTACTTGCGCATAGATCATAAATTATTCCAGGACATAATCTATCTTGTGCCAAATTTACCCAAATCCACCAACCCACAAGCCAAGCCACTCACACTCTCACAATCTGTTCATTCATTCATTCATCATTAACAGTAGTTAGGGAACGTAAAGATTTAAATTAACTTTACATTGGTGTCCTCAAAGTGCCAATAACCATGAAGCTAAGAAGACAAGTATGTTATTAACCTCTAAAGCTAAACTAGTATCAAGTAGGGGTGGTCCCGCATCGCCTACAACCTTGAAACCTAATACGTTATTGATATAAACACCCCGAGAGCCATTAACGAAGCTTCTATTTGTGCCGCTTTTAGCTTTTGTTTACTATATGCTAACGGAATGCACTAACATTACAAAGAGTACTGTATGGCATAATAGCCGGAGAGAAACTAATACTAGAAGAGAAATTTATTTTACTCGACTTATAAAAAGGAAGGATAACAGTCCGTGTGGTGACGGATTAACCGTATTCATCCCGTGGGTATCGTAAGAGCCGACTAAGGGAGCAAACTACGCAAGACATCAACTCTGCAAAGAGAAGGAAAACTTAAAACAAACCCTATGTCCAGCAGTGGACTGTTGTAGGCTGTTGATGACGATAAAAAGGAAGGAAATTTCCTAAACGGTTGCATTTTCGTTATTATTGTATTCGTTACCTCATGACTCCGTCATTTATAAACCGATTAGCTTACCTATGAAACATCGTTTGCGGCTTTCAAAAGGTAATAAATATTCCTCGTTTCTGCAACATTTTTCATTGATACTCTGCTCCTGTTGCCCGTAGCGTGATGTTATATAGCCTATATTATATGTTGAATAGCCCATTTATCCTTTTATAAATGAGCTATCCAACATTAAAATATTTTTCATTTCAACCAAACAAACAAACTATTCAGCTTTTTTAATATTCATCATCATCATCAACAGCCCTTAATAGGTGAATTATTTGTTGGACATAGGCCTCTCCTTAGAAAGAAGGTTTAATATTAGTAGAGAGATAGTTTTATTTTTATTTTGGTAGTTTTTTTTTAAGTTTATTATATTCATTGGCATGTTTCATAACACGATTAAATGCTACTTATTTATTTTTTACCTTAACTTGTGTAAATGTATAGATTCCTAGAAAGATCGGGCGAATCAAAATGACGGAGCAAAACGCAGTCCCTGCACTACTCACTGACAGAAAGCAGGATAACATAGTAAACATAATGCTATAAAAGAATACCAAAATATGAACTCCAAATTTAATTTAAAAAAATATTGGAACGTGTCTGTTGCGTAGTTTTTTTTAATCCAATAAGCCCAGATGCAAGACACCCATTTCTAATGATGGAGTGTATTTATTTTCGGCCGGAAACCACACGGTGATACGACCTATCCCAAAAATACATTTTTTTGTGAATAATTAATAGTTCAAACATTATTTTCATTACATGACCCACGAACCAACAGGTGTACACAAAAAAAAAACTGAAATATGTTTAAGTTGAGCCTCGAGAGATCATGACTGTCTTTTTTTTCTTTTTTCATATGAGTCGGCTTTTTTATAAACTTTTTGTGTTAACACGTGCTAGTTTGAGTAAACATTTGCGGTAGTTTTGAAGGGAGACCCAAATACAACTGGCGGCAACATCGACTTGAAATATATGGGCGTTTGAAATACTGAATGCTCTTTAAGTGTTTTACTTACATTTTAAGGATTTTAAAATGTCAAGTACTGTCTTTTTTTGTCTGTTGAAGTATTAGTTGTTTTAGTAAATAAATATATTATTTTGTTCTTTTAAGATGGATGACGTAGTCAAGTATGGTGAGAAACTTCTTTTTTTTTTTGAAATGATCACGTAGATGTATTAATCATGGCTGTAGATATAAAGCTCAGTGTTTTACATTGGTTTATATATATTAAAGAGTACTGACGGTAAACACTAATAAAATTTAGTGTCCTAATTGTCTTAATAAAAGTAAAAGATGTCACAATTATTAAAATAAACATAAATACATTTAAAAAGAAAAAATAAATTTTGTACCAAATTAAAAACAAAGATACAAATAAAAATGTGATTTAAAGTATTTTTCTTCGGTGAAAATCGTCATTTAACTAAATCTAGCAAACAATTTTACCACAATTTCCATTAATAAATATTCATGATACTTAGTATAATAAAAATACTATAAAGACGGCCGAGAGATAGATAAGATACATCAATCGCATTTTATAGTACCACTTGTCGTCAATTTATAGTAACGCTTTACATTTCGAAATGACTCTTAAAATAAAGACAAATATCTTCCTACCCGCGTCATGACGTCACCCTGAACACACCCTAATCTATTTCATGCCCAATTTATTAGTTACCGATCGCGACGGTAGCACTAACAAACAAATTAACAGCCCGTAACTAAACATTCGTTACATAATTGTTATAAAAACGGATAACAATGTAAAACATTGTTATTCAACGCTTCATTTGCTGTTCCGCGCGTTTTTATAACTTTAATGGCCACCAGACAGCTGTCATGGCGTCCTGAATTCTATATTTAAATTAAACATTTATTTTTATTAATTTTATGAGTTAAGTAAGGTTAGTTTTAACGGCTGGACTTGGTAGTTTATTCAAACGTTATATATTTAAGTCGTAAAGTATTTTACGGAGTTCGTTTAGGATTCATAAAATCTAAAAGATGGAGTAGGTTTTATATTCTTCTTAGCTAAAAAGATAAAATGCTTTTAAGCTAAGTTCCTAAATTAGAAAGGTTTTATTGTATTTTATTTATAATCTTGTATTTTAATACACTTGTTAATCTTGGCATAATCTGTTTGCTTTATAATGACAAATTCTTTATTAAAGGCAAGGCTAAACACAAACCAGTTTATGAAATAAAATTAGTTAAAATAAGTATTACGTTAGCGTTCACGGCGTTCAACGATATTAAATAATGCTTTCTCTCAAGCAACTGTCACAGCAAACAATTAAATTTCAGTGGAACACATTTTATTCATTAGACTACTAAAAGGCTTCTAAACGTTATCTATCTCCCTCGGAGCCTATCCTTAATGTTTCAGCTGTCGTACCATCTTCAGATAAACTAGGTATAAAGCTTTATGTTTTCAGGACAAAACGTCTCATAATTTAGCACAAAGGTTTTGTAGGAAATTGTTTGTTGAATTTTTTCGAACCATTATTTTCTGTAGTAACATTGTAAAAAATTGTATAATAAGTTAGTAGTAACTTTGGACTGGTATTATTTTAAATTTTGTTTTCTTTAGGGCCAAGAACATTTTTCATAGCCTAACCATGGTAATCTCCAAGGTGTTAAAAAATTAAAAAGATGTAACTTTCGGTTTTCAAATAAAGAATATTATTTGACCTATTTAAAAAATACCACCAATATTTACCGATCACTACAGGACAAATAGTTCATGACAATCATTAGTTACGAATATACAACTTTATTATTTTAGAATTTATGAGAATATACTAAAAATATTAGTAAGTAGTAAGTCTTATGTCACGTATCAACGTCCATTGGACTTAATAAGAGCATAACAGAAGTTTTGCATTAAAAAAAAAATGTAAGCACTAAAATGCTAACCGAAACTATCGAAAATGCATTACACGGCTTTTTTCACTCACACAGAGGCGTGGCACTTTTATGTCAGTTTGTTTAAAGTGTATTTTATCCGGAGTTTTGCCACCATGAAATATGCAGCTTAAAAAAACATAGGTACCTATAGATGTTTTATGTGCAGTAAATTTAGACATTCAAAGCGAAGCATGTGCATGTTGGCAGCTTGTAAAGAATTATCGAATATCTAAGCTAAGCTGTTTCAACAGCTATCCTTTACCTTCGCCTCCGCACCGGTAGTGATAGAACCTAACCGATAACCAAAATCATGAATATTCCTAAGCAGCTTTCTATTCCACTGTAACTGCTTAACTTCAATCAGTACAAAGAGGGCGTTATATTTCACACTTCAATCATATCGTCACTTCAAACACACCTGCAGCATATTCCTGTCACCTTCATTTCTAGGATGTTAGATAGAGAGACGGAATGGTAAACGCAATGTGACATGGAGACGTAAATTCACAGAATTGATTGGTTTAAATACCGGTTTATTAGCAGCATTAGGTAAGCGAGACCGTGGATGAGAATTTGTAGATGTATCTGAATGCCACCGTGCTTGTAGCGGTTAATAATGGTTTATTTAAAATATGTTGTAAGTAACATTGAGCCTCATCGGTTAATTAAAGATACTTGTTAGTAAAACAACTTACTGAAAACATTTTGATATGAAGAGACAGAACACATGGACCCTTTATCACATTCGAAGGCGATGCTTTTACAACATATATTATAAAAAATCAATTCCAATATGTATGTCGTAAAAATACACACAAGAAACTCAAAGTAGTATACTGTCTAACTTTTTTGAAAGCTAGAATTGAAAGCTTAGAAAAAGGCAATGTAGTCCGGATCTCAGAAGACAATTGAGAAGGAAAGATCTTCAAGTCACAGCTTAGTTTTAGATATTGTGTGGTCATTTGTAGTCTCTAGAGGAATATATATATGAATTGACGATAAACATAGGTATACTCTGATTATGCTCAGCAGAAAACGTATAATTGCTGACACAGAGAGAAGTTATTAACAAGAACAAAGACGCAAATAACAATCTGTTGTTAGTATAGGACGTTGTTATAAAGGTATTTTGCATGAGTAATTGAAATACGATTACTAAATGCTTATACGATATAAGATTCCACAATGCTGACATCACTAGCGATATCACACACGTACTTACCTACAGCGACTAATTTTCTTACATTACAGCTACTTATTTTTTCTACTGAGCGCTTTTCGAGACACTTTTTGCCCCTCACAACCAATCTGTGGAACGGGTTATCGTCTGCGGTATTGCCGGACCGATACGACCTTCAAACATTCAAGAAAAGAACGTACTCCTTTGTAAAAGGCCGGCAACGCGTTTGTGACTCCTGAGTTGCAGACTTTCATGGGCGTCGATGGTCACTTTCCATCAGGTAGTAACCCGTCTACTCGTCTGCCCCCTCTGACATAAAAAAAAATCTTTCGATCGAACAGCGAAATCTTTAGTAAGCTTGCTAAAATTCCTTTTAACCTATTCAAAATACGCTCTTAGTCTCACACCACACACATACGGCCTCCCCTAAATATGCTAAACGCAATTTACTTATCGCTTGCTGTCCCAAACTTATAAAAAAGAAAGTATTCCTTACATGTAGAATTCGCAATCGGCCCATTTTCAAAACATTCACGCGAAAGAATTTGCGCAGAGAAAAGTTAGTGAGAACTCTTGAACATGTTGAGAACAAAGAGTGAGGAAAAATATCCAAAGTAGTCTCTAATCGAGGTTGGGGCATGCAAATATGGCGGATCACGTTGCGACAACTTATCAATATGGCGCACGTGACGTGGATTATAAGGAAATGGCGGGAAAAGAAACGTGCGTACGGGAATTGAGGTGTGTGACCTTGTCTGTTAGTACTTTTAAAATATCTAATTTTAGGGGATTTTTTCATTTTGTTTCTGAAGAAAATGAACCCGTTTTATATGGTAGCAATGGGTTATTATTACGTCACGTTAGTTACTCCTATCCGAAACATCCGGAACAGTAGCGGAGATAGCTTTCTTTGATGTCTCGAACGTTTTGACAGAGAACTCATTCGCTGTGCATACTCAATTTCGTAGAATTTATGTGTTATCGGTAAATATACGCTTTGTTTACTTGCTTAATAGTATGTAGTAAGAAAATATTATTAAGTATACATCATAAAACGTTACTTACACTTTGTCAGTTGTTAGTGGGTATAGAAAAATGTATAGAATACTTTTAAATCAAAAAAAATAATGTACTGTTCCCAATTGATAACTAAATTGCTTGCTCCAAAAACCAATGCATAATAAATACTTTTTCTTGTTAAAAACAAAATTGTATCAACCTATAACAAGTTGAAGTGTCTTTGTAATATAGCATAAACAGCTTTCTACTCAATTCATCTCATCGTAATCAATTATCTCAATACTTATCGAACAAAAATTAAACATTTATTTTAACTGTTTCTTACGGCTAATATCCAAAATGGGTGAACAGATTTTCACAAGACTTTCAATTGCAGTTAGTTGATAGGATGAGAAATAACATAGGTTACACAAGTAATATAATGACTCAATCCTGGAAATAACGTTTTCGAGTAAATTATTAAAATAGAAGGATCGTTTTAAACCTTGAAATAAACTGTTTTATACATTATTCACTTAGCAGTAATCTTAAAATTAAAAGACATCGTGAGAAACGAGGGCACCATTTGCATAAAGAACGCATGACATTAAAATTCATAACAATAAGTTCCTAAGTTCATTCAATAGGAAACGTAATTTTATTCATTAAAACATGTTCCCTTTTGAATAAATACTGTGTCCTCTAAAATGAATTTATCCTGACTATAAGAGGCAGAGGTGATTTCGTCATAGACAAAGATAAATGCCATTGAAATCAATCAAAATTCTTTTTATCAAAGACTACGCGAGTCTTGCGCTAGCGTAATAAGAAGTCGCAGTGGTGTTGTAAATCAGTCACAGTTTTGATTTGTAAATCATATGATTTATCACATGTGAAGGTGATTTTATTCCACACAATCAAGAATCAGAGAGAGAGGATTTGGGATCCGATAACCTTACTCACTCGGTGAACAGCAACGACATAACTGCTTACCAGCGATGTTCTGTGTGGTATCACTCCTTCCGAGCCGATAAATATGCTGAAGCATAAATCTCCTATCGAAGAATGTATTTTTCATTCCTTAATTTTCTGGCCTTAGAATGGGATTTTCCTTCAAATATGAGTGGTAAAAAAACGAGAAGTATATCCGGCCAAATAAAAAAATCTCAATCGCTTCTTAGCTGCCAGAGTTCTGACTTTCTAAGATATTAAAAATAAAAAAATTACAGCCTAGCTAAGAACCTTTTTTTAAGTCATTTTAAAAGTCGAACAACTATTACTAATATCTAGGGTATTCTGTTTAGAAAACAAATCCACATGTGATATATTCGCACCAGCACAAACAATTGTTTGTCGTTGAATAAAAAACTCGTACGGAAAACATATATATTTTTAACGTTTTCAAAACGTCTGCCGATGTATTTAAATGGGTATCACAAAGTTAAGCCTATTTTTTTGGTATACAAGTTAATGTTGGCAGTAAGGGGATTATTTATTTCTCTGTATTTCACGTATGAAATGTCGCGCCGTGATTTCTTGTTGGAAATGTGTAGCTTTTGTTAGAATTTTCTGCACGATGTAATGTATAATATATGTTTTGTATGATGTATGAATGGTTCAGTTACCTTCGTTTCAGACGAGGCGGTATATTATATTCGTTTACACAGAATTGTATACTTATTTAGTTATTTATTTAATACACATATTGCTGTAGGCGAGGCATTGCTTTGGCATAAATTGGCAGGCTCGACCGGAGAAACACCATAGCCTCAACGGAAAACCGGTGCTACGTAATTTTCTCTTTGCTCTTTACTATACATAGATAGGACAAAATCACAGTGAACGCATCACGCATCACATCACAGTGATACGCTACATATAGACCCTATTTCGCCTATTTAACAGTAAAGCTAGTAATTTTTATTTTAAATATAGCTACCATTCTGTACATAATAATTAAAAAAAAACTTGATTTACTGTTCAATAGCGTCTAACCTACCTACCTGGCAACCATAACCTACGTACGCAAAAATCGGAAAATAAATCACAGTTCACTGTGATTTGGTCCCATGTCTACTCTTTACCGTAAGAATGAATCAAAAGATTGATGAAGGAATGATTTCCTGATGAACCTGTTAATGGAAAAATAGAGAAGGAAAACTCGACACAAATCCTACAACAACCCGTCTGGCCAGCGTGGTATAGTAGTCCAAAACCTCCTTTCTAAGGAGAACCCTATGTCCAGTAGTGGACTATTTAAGGCTGCTGATGATTGAAAAGTAAAGGATTGTAGGTATCAGTCTACTTCTTGCTGGTCTGTTAAAATCATGGAAAGATCCATAACTTTTAGTGTGTTACAATTAGCTTTAATTTAGCAATTTGGTGCTTTAAGTAGCATGAGCTACTTAAAGCACCAAATAAAATGATACCAGACTATGGTATCATTTTATACTAGGCAGAGCCTATGGTAACCAGAATACTGATAAACATATATATTTCTCTCCGCATACATAATAGAGATAAATGACATCCAGACACAGAATAAATGATCTTGTTGATCACACAATTACTTCAGCAGTTAGGGTAACCACTGGACCGACATGCTCGTTAAATTACTACACTATTTATTTGTATAAGTGTTAGTCGTTTATTTGATCTATCAAACTATTTGTTACTAAATAAAATTAGTAAATAAAAACCTTTTATACCTGTTACACAACAATCGGGCGGTGCATTACACTTTTTCCATAAATCTACCACAACATCAAATGTTAGCTTATTAACATACAGTGTTTGCTATTGGGCATTTCCAGATATTCTTATTTTTTTTTATCTATGTATAAATTATATCGATATAATCGTATATTTTTACAAAAAATAAGACACCTTTTTATAAATAAGTATTAAACTATAAAGGACTTACAACGTTTGATATTATCTTCTAATAATATTAACACACATGTTCTGTTGTCTATTTGTAATTCTATAAAAAAACATTAATTTTAAAAGTTTTATAGCACCCACAATAATAATAATGCTTTATTATCTACATCGGTTTCCTTTGCCACCATTACGACAGTCTTAATTTAAAAAAGTTACAGTATCTATCCATAGACACATTCCAAGATTTCAACTGTCATCCAATTCAGTTCACTGACAGTTTGATGAACGCACCCGATAGCTCCCAACTTATAATTATGTTAATTATTTCTATAGTTTTATTAGTGGCCGTTAAATTTTAATTATAACTTGTTTAATCTTTACATTCGTTAGTAGCCTCGGCTCTTGGGTAATAAGTGCTTTTCCGGTGAGATAGCTGATTACAAGTCTGGTTCGTTCCTTGATATCTCTTGCGTGTGCTTCAATGTAGAATGAATAGACAAGACGGTTAAATTAATGGGTAATTTTATTCGTATTACGTTAGTATAGTGACCAGTGATTGCTTTTTTTATTACTGGTACACGTTGGCTAAAGAATAACTAAGAGATTTTAAAGTGTAATGGCCAATGTAGAGCGGTTGCAGTAAAAAAAAAGGTGGAGAGTCATGTTAAAAGTAGGGGTATATATAATTCTGAATGAAACTGATTGCAGAATGAAAATAATGCGCAAAAGGCAGAATACCTGGCTGAATATATTGACTGCACGGATGGCGTAGTCGTTTAAGCGGTCGCCACGCCGCTTCCTACTACGCCGAGTGTTGTGGGTTCAAACCCCACATGGGACGACACTTTGTGTGATCCACAATTTTTGTTCTGAGTCTGAGTGTTCTTTGTGTCCGTTTCATGTATGTTTGTAAAGCCCCCCGCGACATAGGATATTTTCCTAAAGCGGGAGTTGTCTAAAAGAAAAAAAAAAAAAAAAACCCATCCTGCTTGACTTTTGTGTACGTCGGGAGTGGCTCCTACGACGGGTTTTGTCAATATGAATCAAGTAAAGCATTGCCCACTGCTTTTTTTTAAATAATGATACGCTATTAAGTATATTATTAATAATGAGAAAGCACGTCACACTACGAGTAAACTCATTTCCGTATCCGAAAGGGCGCTTATAATACGCCTTCATGACACTTGCACATTTCCCATTTATGTACAGTCAGAATCTTAAATTTGTGTCGCATCTTCAAGGCTAGATGTTAGAAAAGCGAGTTTTAGCAAAACTAATTACCTTAATAAAGTTTCTAGCAAGATTTATTTTATAAAAATGATAATTCATTTTAACACTCTTTTGTACGAACCTGTGAGTCAATTTTAATAAAACCGCTTTATTTATGAAGATTAATTGCCGCAAAATTTCAGAGTCGATATTCAAAGGTTTAATTATTGAAGATTTGAGAAATTAAAGGCTTTCCGGTGCTAAGTTTTAACGTGAAATTTCGGGCCAGACCATTATTTTTGAAGGTAGATATTTAGTATTTAATATTCAGGTTTACTTTCAATAGTAATTGAATACATTAACAATGTTTGTTGTCGATGTTTTCTTTATTAAAAACTTTGGACAGTGCTTACTTATTGGTTTTGAATTGTGTAGATTATTTTTTTAAGTAATTGTTATTTAGCTGATGTCCATCTAAAAATATGATATTTATTAATTATAAAGAGTGATTCTGGAGACTACCCTCAGCCACCAAGCCACCAAGAGTGTGATACGTAACTCGAAAGCTTAAATTAGTAAAAAAAAAAACAATGGAGTATTGGTGTTTTTTTTTACTAATTTAAGTTAAGCGATTTTACAAAAATATATAAATTAAATCACATTTTAATTACCTGAATGTTTTCCTTCAAGACTGGATGAAGAGCTGAACAAACATGTCTGGCACATATAAAGAACTCAACGCCTACGAATAGCTTTTGTCTGGTTGATAAATGTAGGCTTTTACGAGAAATTACCTACGAAATCATTACAAATTGGTATAGAGGTTGTGAGACATAGTTTTTATTCACAAACAACTACAGTCAACCAGGAAAAAAAATTAAGTACACCGACACATTATTTTAACCAAGATTTGTGTATTTGTAAAGGTGTTATTAAAAATACATAATACAACACACAATAAAAAAAGTTCACGACGTAAAGTTAATCGTAAAATAAAGTAAAGTATGTAAACTGACTAATGATAAACCGGGCATATCACTAGTTGCGATTTCTTAGAGACAACATTTTATAATACGACATCTGCCCAGATATATATTTTCTTATAGTTACATTTTCCAACAAAATTTATTTTTTAAATCATAAAAATTTCAAAATATTGTATCAGTAGAATGGCAATTAGTCGACATAATATAATTATTTTTAGAACTTTTTAATTTCGATTGTACATTGAAAATCCATTCACACATTAAATTGAAACCTTAGTAATTTATCATTGGTATGTACAGTCAGGAATAGATAAATGTTGATTATGATATACACTCTGATAACTTTTAATTAACTTTACACCCGCTTCCCCAATAATGTTTATTCATTTCAACAATTAATTATTACGAAACGTTGAGAGCTTTCAAAACTTTTGTTTTTACATTTGTATTAATTTTGAATTCGTGCTGGCCTTTGTTATCAGCTGCTTTTTAAATTAGAATTTCTTAATGTAATCTAATTATTTAAACTCTAGTACTGTGTTATTAATATGGTTTGTATAAAGGGTTTCTTTTGTATGTTTTTGGTATTTTTCCGTTCTGAGTACCTCCAAGTCCGTCTGTAATGAGGTAGAATTCTTTTTGACAGTAGTAATAAAAAACAATTATAATTCTAAATTAAAACATTCAGTCAAAGAGCCTTAACGGTATCTATAAATTAAAAAACAACTGGCCAGCTACAATTCGAAAACAGCCGAAAACCGTTAAGAAAACAAAACATTCCATTTCCAAATTCGAAAAGAGTGAACAAAGAGCTGTCACTCAAATGTAGAATGGACACGCCCAGAGAAGGTTCAATCAGAGGCCTCTTACATTCGTAATTACTCATGATTCTTGCCCAGTTCTGAAGTAATGACAGGGTACGTTTGATGGTGCATGCATTCCGTGAGGCTATAGAATAAAAAAATAATCGTGAAGTGTATTATTAAAGTGATAGTATTCATTACTTTTTAATTTTGTGGAATCATTGTCGGCAATGCAGTCTGATGCAAGACAAATAAATGCATAGAAGATAAAAATAAAAAACAACTCGTGTACTTACTGCCAAAAAGCAAAATTTCCTGGATAACACTGGTGCCCGAAGCCGCAGGCATAAGGTATCCATAAAATCTATACACCTGTTTAAGACGCAATGTAACCTCTATCTTACAGTATATTATATATTGATCAGGCGTATAGATTATAAAAGGAAATTGAACAGTTATCCACAGCGACCTAAACCTCAGTACTCATCGGCTCAAGGCAAATGATGTTCTTCAAGTAGAAATCGCTTATGAGCGTTTCAGACCAAGCGCAATAAGGGATTCCGTAGTTCCGTAGCAGTCATTTTCTTTTTTTAATTTTATATGAAACTTGAAAGTAGGTACATTTTATAAATTGGTCGACTGTTAGTCTTAAACGAACTAGCTCTTAGTCCAACATATCAAAATTTTATTAGACAGATAGATCGAGGTTTTATTATACCACTTTTCTTTTACTAAATACTCTCTAAATAACTTAAGAATCAATCGGATAAGGTCTTAGACGAATAATTTATTTCTGAATATCAAAGATATACACCCAGGCAGTGATCGTGCATCATCACACCATTGTTTGTCCAGGGTGGTAAACGAACATACGACCCCTGGCTCAGTAGTCAGCATCACGAAAACAACGGTCCAGTCAAGTAATAATTGTATATACACATCAAGACCGAATCAAAATTAGAACTCAAGCGATTTAGCGACTGACTTCATATGAATCACGCTTCTGGTCTAATATTAGCACCTTGCTTAATCTATGAGTCATGAGGAAGCGATAAATTCATAGGTACGAGAGTACGAATCAGTGTTAATCGCATTGGACGCAATACAATGGTCGCCACTGCGGGGCGCGGCTGCAACACGATCGAATGTTTAATTGAATGTAGGCTATGTAGAACGCACATTGCGGGGTTAACGACCTTGATCGATGGGTGATAAGATGCTTTCGTTGAGCATATTAAAAAAATATTTGAAACACATTTCCATTTTCAAATTATTAAGAACGTTTATGTCAACACAACTTTTAACTGCCGTTTTGTTATACTTTTTCGTAATTATTATTTTATTAGAATATAAAGTGACGTGAGTTGTTGTTTTCATATTTATTAAAGACTAGCTTTTAGCCTGTGGCTTCGCTTGCATAGGAGTAATTTTTATATCCCTTTCATTCTTCATTTTCTGGACAAAACTCTAAATCTCTTTTGCCATGGATCCTTAGCAACTAACTAAACAAAGTAAATTCAATAAAAATGTGGTTCTTGTTACACTGTTCAAGGGCATCATAAAACACTTTATAAAGTTGACTCATTAAAATTCTATTAATAAAAAACCTATGTTTTTTTTTAAATTTGGTCGAACGTTTACAAATCGTGAATTAACAAAAAAGGAAGATTGTTTTAGAAACTTCTTGATTAGGTACTTTGCTAAGTCACATTGAATCTTAATGATCTAAATTCAAAAACTGTTAGATTATTACCAACCCTCTCATGCAAGTGTCGGTCTGAACGACCCAATGCAATATTCGACGCAGAATTTGACATACTGAAATAGACGTCAGCTGGGTCGACACAATGCTCTGATCCAATTTTAACGTACATCTGCCGCAAACGTCAAAAGCTTACGGAATAATCACGATGTTGGTAACTTGCGATTTAATAAAACGTTTCGTTTATTAAAATATTTTTGTACGAATTGACAGGTATTATTTTGGAAATACTAGGAGAGAATAAAAATGATTAAGACAATGTTATAGTAGAATCAATATTATAAAATGCTTACTTAACATACTTTATGCTAACAAGCTACTTAGTTCAGTTATTTTTTGACTAAAAAAGTAAAAAAGGAATCAAGTCACAGAAATCGTACAGAAAAGTACAATAAAACATTCAAATAATATTTTTCACAAAAGGCTTAATTTCAAATTTCTTGCTTCGACTGCTAGTTAATGTCTGTCACTAACGACAAAATAAAAAGGTTTGTTAATTGAAAAATCTTGTTTTTCTTTTAAATAAACATGCACCGTACCGCGTGGGGAGTTGCCAAAATGGATTTTAATTTCGCTGAGCAAAAAGTAAAGGAAAATAATCGAGTGAAAATCTGGGTAAGATTGCGGCCTCGAGGATTGACGGTGGGGTGGAAAGAGGCTTAGAGATTAATATGTAACAGAAAGGATTGCCAACTCGTATTCATTTTGATTACATTCTGGAGTTTTATCTACATGACCACAAGGAAAAATGTATTTAAATACGCATGACTTGTTTGAAATAAAACTGTACTTACGTTTTATGTGAATATGATATTGTTTTTAAAAGAAATTAAACGGTGTTGATTTTTATTTCATCTATGTTAAATAAATAGGCATAATAATATTATACCTTCATAAATAGTCACATTCTTAAGCCAAGTACAGCATAAATCATCCGTTAGACCTCAATCAATATTATAATAAAACAAAAACGTTGGCCGCACAAAATATAGGACGCAGTAAGTCTAAAGAGCTATTTCTACATTGAATTTAAATCAAAAATGATTTATCGAATTCATCCCCTGAAGGTGACATCTTCAACCACACCCCTTATTGGCTTTGTTCAAAATAACTACTATAAATTTATTTTTAATATGTAAAAAATGTTTTTCATCCATTATACTTAGTGTTATTATCATTCCCGATTTCCCCTAACGATGGTTTTACCCGCCGGGTGTTACAAAAATGGCGTCAAATACCAACGCGCGTGATAATTTTTGGGACACAAATGCAACCGTTGTTGACTCTAGCTCCCCATTATTACATTTTACGGTTTAACAAGCTCGTATTTTTACTTATCTCATTCTCTGAATTGTCATTATATATTTTTTATGAAGGGTGACAACCCTAAGCTTAAAAATCACTAGGGTTGCTGTCACTGTGGTCGCCAATCTCGCACAGAGCCTTATAAATTTTAAAATGCTTAACTTTTCTTATTATAATTATAACATCTTTTATTACTGAGTAATATTTATGAGTTTTACTGCTGACTCAAAAAAAATTAAAGCCGCGTGTCTCACGAGACGATTCATCGTTCAAAATTTTGAAGAGTTTTTTGTAAGATGAATGTAATATGCTTTTCACGTGATCGAGCACTATGGCAACTAACATACACGTCTAAATATTTCTTGTAAGCAAAATAAATTTACTTTTAATGATCGGATTCTATTGTTTTTTGTTACAACTTCAATATGAACACTTTTGATGAGAATATTCGAATTCATCATTCAGCTGATAAAAACTGTATCTTAATTAAAGTCAGTCTTTATCACGGATTGTTTGATAATACTGGCTATAAGTTGTCAAAAGAAAAGTGTCTCTACAATATAAATCGAGCGTTAAAAGACTAAAGAAAACTTTATTTAGCAAGACGATGTATTTTCCACCATTAAAACAAATATCACTATTTTAATTGAGGCAAAAATTTAAAGAAATAAACAAAAAAATGAGAGCGGTAAGTCAATATATATATGGAAATTTAATATATGTTCATAAAAACAAAGATACCTTCTTGAAAAGAAGTGATAAATATGCTTTAAATACCAGAAATAGAAATAAACTTGTTGTACCTGCCTCTAGGCTCCAAAAGATAAACAAGTGATTTTGAGGTCAATGTGTCTGCTTCTATAATAAAATCCCAAATGGTAGGGAAGATTTTAGTATAAACAAATTTAAATCCACAATAAAACATAAACTTTGTCAGAAAGCCCATTACTCAATTACATATCAAGACAAAAATGCTTGGGATTTATTTAGCACAGGCTACTTCTTAGTAGAAATGTGAAGTGGGCAATTGTCTTTCTTAAATTTTCCATTGTTTTAATGTTTTACTTCTTTTTTATACCATATCTATATCTTGTTTTCTCTTCATTGCCTTTTTAGCTTTTAGCCCTTAAAACTTACATACTGGTTCACATTATAACAATGTTGTGTATATTTAATGATGGCATTGTTAGCTGTTACCTGTTAGATTAAAAAAGAGTTTGTTTGCCCTTTCTTCTCATTAGGCTCTTGGAAATGTGCGGTTGTAGATCGGTACGTATATATTTAGTTTGTTAAATATTTGAGAAAGAAGCGATTGTTGCTATTGTGAGTGATCTATAACTTTAGAGTGTACACAAGAGACGACTCCAAATATTTTTTGAAATTTTATGAAATATAGATATTAGAGTTTGAGTTCGATGCCTAAAATGATCTACATAACCTTTTCTTTTCCATTTATTAAACTAAACGATCTAAAATAACTAAAACAATTATCATCACGGTATTTTTAACACCGATATGACCATCGACAAACGTCACATTGAAACCGATAGTATCGCATGTAAAAGCGCTGCATACAAATTAACAAAATTTTGTTACATAGGTGTCGTGCCGACATCGTGCAATCTAATATGAAAACGCCCATTAGATTCGAGCGTTTCAAACGCAATACCAATTATGTTACGATACTGAAAATTTCTAATTGATATCGAATTATAGTAAAAGTTTACCGAGCGTTGGTTTTATTGTAATATTTGTTTGTGGTATTGGTAATTGCTATTGATTTTCAAAAATGTAATGGCTCACATGTGTTTACAAAATCTTATCGAATAAAGTTGATTAGCGAAGAGCTTCTATTTTATTTTTTTGAACGGCTGTAAAAACGTCAAAGTGCGTGTTCTAATACAATCAAAATTCAGAAAAACAGGCTAGAGTGGTTATATGGTTCATGACGACAGTTTGACGACTTATTTTGATCAAAATAGTTATTGGATGTTTGTCTATCCAGGTTATCTTGTTATCCAAAATAAAAATACCAAAATACATTGGCTTAACGGATATATATTGACAGTCCTATAGGAAAAAGATTAGAGCAATTTCTTCATTCTAAGCCAGACCACAGTTGAGCAGCTAATGCACCGTTAACAGAGCCACAAGACCATTACCACCGAGAGGACCATGCAATAGGTTCATAAAGGAAAAAATCAAGAATCATTCTCATATCTTATCATCTCATATCTCATATTTTAAAAAAACACATAATTCAAAACTTACTACACATAAATAACGCTTTTCATCTGTGTTACTAAATCTAAAAACGTACGTCACAAAGTGCTTTAGTAACTTTCAGCCAATGCTATACCTAGCGACATTCAGAATTGTTTTACACCATTTTTTTTTTCATCTTTTTAGAAAACGTGAAAGCCATATTCATTCTGTTTTTAAGCACTGTTACGGAACTATTAACATGTGTCAAGCAAAGCACAAAGTGTCGGTTCGTGTGACCACGTTTTGACAACAATTCCACCATACAAAGACCAATTACCGTACCTCGGGTCGATCAAACGGGTATCGTTGAAAAATGGGTATTAGGCTGAAACGGCCGACGAGCGATGGAAGGGTTAGGTCCGTTTGTGAGATTTTTTTACCGCATGATCGATGTTTTGGGCGGACATTTTCCGGGTAAAAGCTTGCGGACATCAAAAGACGCTTATTGGTGATTCTTTTGAAACTCATCGATTGTATACTTTGGATGATAAGATTTATGTAAAAATAGAAAATACCAGCTTAGAAGAAAAATAAAACAATTGCAAAAAATAAAACAACCTGTACATACGCTACAGATGATGTCAAATTTATTAAGGGAAATATTCAGAGCACCAAATATTACTTACTAGTCGTTAAACCATAAAAATATCCAAATAACATGAAAGAAACAGTTGCTAGTTATTACGTAACATATGAAATATTTTGTTCACAAAAGTGCTTTCGAGATGATAAATTAAATTTATTCCGCTCCAACCGTTACCGTTTCGTAACGTTATATATATAAGGAATTCCAATTTCATTGACAACATTGTTATTTTCATTATATTAGGCTGTAAATATAATTTATTTTTCAATCCAATACAGTCACGGTAATAATATTTAACTCGTTAAACAGGTTTTATAACGCATTTATATATATTTTGTTTTTATGTTCTACCACATTACGCAGAACTTGTACATACATACTTTTTTTTTGTAAATACATACATATTTATACATAGAAACACCCAAACCAATTTAAAAATTAAATGTTCATGCATAAAAATGTTTGACTTGAGCGGGAATCGAACCCGCGACATTTAGAATAGCAGTCCGTTACACAAACCACTACGCCATCGGTTCGGTCGTCATTATTTATATGGTAGATATATCACTAATAACAATTGATCGACAAATTAATGCATGCTAAATCGTAAAAAAGCCCTAAAATCGATAATGAATCCAATTTTTTTAAAGAAATCTAGCACATGTTTTCGTTGATAGAAAATTTCGAAAACTAAAATATTTAAGGACTTTTACAAGTGATGAAAACGTCGACAGCGCCATCCCCAGCGAAGTAAAGTTGTTTATTTAAAACCTTTGTTTGTTTTTATCTTTTCTGAGATTCTCTGTTTACTGAGTACGACTTTCAGCAATTCCCATTTGGATTATATGTTAATCTTGAAGTTGTAGCTTAATATTAAAATGGCAAGTTTGGTAACAATGTTGAAAACGAATCCAGTGTTTACCGTTCTGTTTGAATTGGTGGGAAGATGTAGTGACAAGAACTGAGAAAAATATGGTGCGATGGTTTGGGCATGTTAAAAGGATGAGTGAAGAGCGAATGACTATAAGCCCCCTGTGAGTGGTAAAGTTGGTGCGGGCAGGCCCTTAACGACATGTATTGACCAAATCGGCAGTCGAGATTTACAATTAAATATTATTAACACTTACTAACTGCACGGATGACGTAGTGGTTTAAGCGGTCGCCACGCCACTTACTACTACGCTAAGTGCTGTGTAGTCCCTTGTGGGGATCGGACCGGACTACACTTTGTGTGATCCACAAATTGTTGTTCTGAGTCTGGGTGTTCTTTGTGTCCGTTTCATGTATGTTTGTAAAGTCGTCATAGGATATACGAGTACTTAGTCCTAATGCGAGAGTTGTCTTTTTTGTAAAAAAAAAAATCTTATGACTAGTAACCTTAAAAGAATCACCTATCATAAAATAATTCTCACACTTAGTTCACAATATTTAGTATATTACGTAGTGTAGGACGCCCACAGGCCAGGTGGAGTAACGAACTGCGCAAAAGGGCTGGCAGGAGCTGGATGCGAGAAGCCGAAAATAGATCTTAGTGGCGTGCAATGGGAGATACCTATGTCCAGCAGTGGACTGCGATAGCCTGATGATGATGACGTAATAAAAACCTGTAGAGAAATTGGCAATGACTCTTATCATGCGTTTCTGAGCGTTAAATAGTTTCTCTCAATAATGTTAATTGTTCATTATAAACTGATAGTAGCGTCTGACATAAATTCCACGTCCTATAAACTGTTATCTCAACTCTCATACTGCAATAAATAATTAGGTATTTGTACTTAGTTATAATAACTATAACTATTTATAATTGTCTCATCACTAGTTATAATATTGGTTCGGCCATCTGTCGAGTTTACGATCAATATTATTCGAAGGGTGTCAATTGTGTTGAATGTGTATTTTGATTAACAATTCGTGTTCTATCTTGTGGAAGAACATGTGGGGTTGTGATTCTAAATATCAACGTACTATAATGGTATTGTTACTCACGGTACTACGACGAGACGTTTGTTGTACTATTGATCGTACGTTTAATACTACGCATCTAGTTGTAAATGTCAACAAAACGTTCAACAAATTTTTCCTTCATTATAAATTCTCTTTATGATAATAATAAAAACAATTTGGGACATATTACTAAATAGCTTGAGCTTAGATATAGAGCAGCATGCTTATAAATAGATACATATTAAACATAGAAATTGGCAGACCACTATAAATATACCTTTTTATACATACATAACTTTGCAGTGAGTACAAATCAAACCTACGATCTAAGACCGATGCAGTCGAATACATACTCGCTGCACCATCATCATCATCATCATCAGCAGCCTTTACTAGTCCACTGCTGGATATAGGCCTCTCCTTAGAAAGGAGGTTTTGGCCTACTATGCTGCACCATATAATTCCTTAAATTGTTAAAAACTAAAGATAATGCTA
Organism: Arctia plantaginis; assembly: GCA_902825455.1. NCBI lineage: Eukaryota > Metazoa > Arthropoda > Insecta > Lepidoptera > Erebidae > Arctia > Arctia plantaginis. The sequence goes on from CADEBD010000288.1 coordinate 3,231,167, forward strand.
CCATATTTGAATTACAACTAATCTTGAAAAAAAGGAATTAATCACTAAGACCTAATTAATCTTAAAGCACTAAATAATCCAGTTACGTCTAGGTTTAACCGGATATATTCGGTAGTGATCGTAACCAGTTATTGCTGTGTTGTAAATTTTACTTGCACCAATAACGTGCGAAGTGCATGTGACGTAAGCCGTGTTAACCTAAATTGGACAGCACTAGTATCGGATACGGAAATAAAAGTTAGCTTTTTTAATTGGGACTTTATGTCCTCCTGAATGGGTTTTTTATTGAGTGGCAACGAGCGGATGTGAATGGTAAGAGCGAATAGCATGGCAGTTCGAACAGTAATTAAAACGGTTTATGTTTTAGATTTGGGACTAATTTTATTGGAAATGAGTTTTAGAAATTAGGATTAGAATTTTTTTGTTTAAATTTGAAAGTAATCGACGCCAATAAACATGAGTGGAGGCTAAAATAATTTTATTTGTGTGTTATTATATCGATTAGTCGTGTTGTTTTCATTTACATAAGAAATTTCGAAGTTGAATATTCGCTATTATAACGCTATTGAATGATCTGTTATTTATATAGAATCCATCTGACTGCATTTTAAATCTACAATACACAGAGACAGTATATTTCCATCATAACAAATGTTCAGCAAACAAATCGCAAACGCATCTATGAAAAGACTAAAATAAACAGGTTTGCTCAGAAAAGATTTATGCACGGTACAGTCTGCACGGGACTGCGCGCATATATACATGCATGCATGCATACAATGGAACACAAAGCCGCCTGTAAAACAGTATTATCGGCATTTTATAGAGAATGCATTGCCTTTGAACATGAGTTTAGCAAGGAGGTTTTATTTAAAGTAACTTAGTCGGTGCCGTTTCTTTTTAATGCTGAAACTGGTGACTTTACATGTTATGTTGGCATAGATTTTTTGAATATTGGAATAAAATTGTAAGTTAAATTTTAGCGTGCCTCTCTTTGAAGCTACAGTACGGTGTTAAATAAAGGTTTATAGTTGTTGCTATAGAAGAGCGTGAGTATAGGATGAGATAGGATGTGCTTGTACATTTTATAAGTCCTTTGAAGTAAAATGTTCAATTACTTTTCAATACGGAGTTTTAATAAAGATATTAAGAGCCTACGAATTCGAACAAAACCTACGAGAACGATATGAACAACAGAACTAAAACGTATAACGAAACTCATTCTCAATATCGATACTAAAAATTATTAATTATAAACTTGCGTCATCGAATCTATTTAAGATAACTGAGTAAATGGTTTTTATTGAGAGCACATGGCGGGCAACCGCCCCGTAATCGCTTCTAATACTACCTAACATATCACACGATGTTGGTTCGTATTGCAAATAATTACAGCAAAGTCTAAGCAGCCGCGTCCTGTTTACAAAAAAGAATGTTACGTAAACATATGGTTAGCAATATCCAGTTATGACTTTAGATATGCGAAATACACTTGGTTTATTAGACAACATCTTCGCATGATAGACATTAAGATAATCTTTGGAATATGCTCTGATGCCTTCAAAATTCGGAAATGTTTGTTTCGCTTGTGTAAAAGTTTTTATATCTTTTTGGTTAAAGTTGTTGTTTTTTTTTTTTATGGTCGTTTACTGAAGCCATGAAAATGTACCAGACAAACTCACTAATATTAGTTAATTATGATGTAGTAAAAGGAATTGTACGTAGTTGTCTGTGGGAATGAAATATTTAACTTATAAAGTAGCAAAATAACACTGCTGGTGATAAGGATCGCTAATTCTAAAATCTAGAAAGATACGACAAAGAGTGTTTGAGGTTATTACTAGCCCTTCGCCCTCTTTACGTTACGCTCTGTTATGTCTGTCAATTTCCAATTAGGACTTTTTTTTACATATAAGATGTAATAAATACACACTGTAAGTAATAATAATAAATTCACATACCTCACACTCGACAGTCTGATCCCAAATTAGGCAGATCCTGTGCTATGGTAACCAGACCGCTGGGAAACATACTTACATATTCTTAAATACATACATATTATAGGTAAATTACACCCAGACACTGAACAAATGACTGTGCTCATCACACAATATTTGTCCTGAGTGGGAATCGAACCCACTAACCGCTAGACCAACAGGCCCGTCAATGTATGGAAATGTAGCAGATGTTATGTAAATATGTATTAATTTATATTATGTGTCTGTTTTACAGATTATTTATACGTATTAACGCTTATTTATATAGTAGGTATTGCTGGGATTGCATTATAATCAATACTACTTTGTTATTTACTTTTATCAATATCAAATACTGTTTTGCTGTATAAATATTTTATGATCTTTTACATTTTTCATCTCTCTATTCCATAGTATATTTGTCCTTCCAAAGGTTGCTTGTAAGAAATAGAAATTTTAGCGATATAGCTGCCATTTGTACATGGTCATTATTATTAAAAATTATTTTATGTATGAAGTAATAAACTGGTGTACAATAAAGTTTATTCTAAGTAATATTGAAATATGGAGTATCAGAGATCTTTAATTAGAGATGGACTTCGAACTTACGAGTATCCTTGGAAGGTATTGTCTACTGAGGTCACGATGAGTACAAATAAATACAGTTCATATATATTTTCAATGTTCATTTCTGTATATTCACAAAGATAAGATCAATAAGTAAAACAGTTCTTAAATCGCCACACATAAACACGGAAATCATCAATTGTAAAAGAAAAAAACATATGGGCATACTAAACGACATCAGTTACAAAACACGTGTAAAAGTTATTGACTCTTAGAACAAACAGTGTTACCGCCAACATCAAAGTGTTTAAGTACAATATTGGACGTCTCGTATCTAACTGGCACAAATCGCGGACGTCGTCGACCGATAACGTCGATAGATGTCGATAGTTCGGTGATATCACGCTGATAAGTTAGTCATACCCCACTGATAGCTGGACAAACAATAAGTGTCTGTATTGCGAAACGTACTGAGTAATTTGAATGTTTTATTTGTTAAGTTGGATCTACTTGTGTTACGTTTAAGCGGCCCCAAAAGCGTATGATAAAAGTTGATATGTGATGTAAAGGGGAATGCCCACTACCCATAGACACTTTGGCCCTAGGTGCACACATATAAAAGCATATGGAAATGATAATATACAATTTAAAGAATGAAATGTTTAAGGAATTGGTATTAAAAAAAGTCGGGATTTTTAAGATATAAAATAATTTTAATTTTCAGAAATAACTACAGTTTTTTTATCTTATTCATCATTTTATTGTTATTCTCACATACAATATCAAGTTATATGTAGTTCTTAGGTATTTTATGATCATACATCATTTGTGTCATACACAATTAGTACATCATCCAGGAATTGAGCTGGAGGAAAAATATTTGTTTGATGTCGTGCCCAACCCAAATACCATATTACTGTCATTATATGGGCACAACATCCTACCGTTCGACGGCCAACAATACAGTTACAACAATACTTTTTGATTGCACTTCTGCCAGAATCATTCATCATTCTCCTGTTCTTAAAGACGTACTCGCAATATCGATGTAACAGTGAGTCAATGGGAATCATTACAACCAGGAAAAAAACATTGATTTTCTGTAATTGGTGCTCTTACATAATTAGGCAGCAGTTTACTGTCTGATGTATCTAAGCTTTGTTGTTCCGGATGCAATACATCGCTAGCTACTTCAGATTGCAACGAGGACAGACTAGATGGTTCGGAGGTTTCACGGTCTACAGTTGAATGTGATGCTGCTCTATCAGTCCTTCGCCAGCAATTATGACACACACAAGATGATGATGGCAACTGAAACAATAATTAAACCATAAATGAAGTAAACAAAATCAAATTAAACTAGATAAATGGTTAGAACAATACAGCCCACTGGGCTAAACAAATATGTTAACATGAAAAAACTTTTACATCATATACTTTTATTCCAGTGCAATGATGTGAACACACCAGCTAGTTTGCGGCTAATCCATAACCAATACTTTATATTAAATGTGAAAGTGAGATTGTTTGTTTGTTACGCTATCACACAATTCTTTCACCAATGGAAGTTATATTATCAGCGAATAATATTTTATACACATAAATTAAAAACTGTTATACACTTACCTCACGTGGTGCAATCTGTTGCACAATCACATTCCTTATGAGTTCCTCACGTGGAGAATCAGAACAGAGTGAGTGTGATCTTATTCTCAAAAGTGACCTGCCACAGCTGATGCACACAAGTCCATGGCCAACAATCGGTGCATTCTGCTGTTCACTAGTTGGATTTCGTATTTCATTCCAGGCTGCAATCCAACCTAATAATAAAGATGCCATTATTATTAGATATTGATATTATTTTAAGTCATCTCAGCTAAAAAGCATTTACTATTTACATTAACTATTTACCTGCTGTGGTCGAACCCATTGTTGTATTAGATTTCGAACTTCTTCTATTTCGTTTATACCACAATTGACACAGCGTGAATGTCCTCTTGAAAGAGTTACTGTGGGCTGTGAAGAACTCTGGCCGGTGTTTTTCAATGGATATTGAGTCCAAGTTCGTGCGGGAGTTATCGTGAGAAGCGGGAGCGGGATCCATGTTCAGGCCGTGGTCAGTAGGGTAAGAAAAATTGTCGGAGTCCATTTAGAAAGCTTATTAGTTGTATTGTAAGAAAACAAACAAATAATAGAAATGCAAATGAAGTTGTGATTTCACGTAATGGTGACAGATTGTGTCCTTGCTGTTTCAATGCATTCGATGTTGCCACTTAACAGCCATAAAATCGGAAATGGTTAGCGATTATTTGTAAAATATAATTTCATATGAAATAATAATCTACGAGGTGCCTTTAAATTCTGTACGCTTTTTAGTGTTTTTTTTAATTATATCTATCTATCTATATTAATGTATTTTATTATATCTTAAAAGTATTTTTAAGAACAGATAAGAATGACAATTAAATTGTACAGTAGCGTCTTTGCTATGATTTAAAGAGTTTATGGTAATTCAACTAGCAATTCGCTTATATTATTATTATCGTAACATCATAATCATTAACGAAATAAGGAATATTAATATATTATTAATTTATTTTACGGGCTCTTGAGAAGACTCAAGGCATCCGCCGTGTTTATCTGCTGAAAAATTAATTTAAGGGTTTTGCGTATGAAGTTTTTGTGTATTAGTTTAAATTAATTTAACTTTTGTTACATCCTTATGGGCGATTATGCCTAAAATAAACAATAAATAAATAAATAATATTAGCACTAACACAATGAAATCATAATAATTACCGAAAATCGAATAATATAGCTATAAAATAATGGCTGTGTTTGGCAGAAAATAGCGCTAGGAAGCGCTTACTAGCGCTGACACAGTTTTCGGCCAGGACACGTTTTCTAACTTCAGTAGCGCTGACACAATCCGCCATTTTGCTTATTTATTTTGTTTGTTTTAAAAGTAGAATTTATAAGATGTTTTGTGCAGAAATATTAAAATAAATAATAATGTCAGTCCAAAAAATAGTAAAATATATGTGTCATTTGACAGCGCTTTCCGCTTAGCGATCGCCATTTTGCTTACAAGCGCTTCCTAGCGCTATTTTCTGCCAAACACAGCCGACATCATAAATAATAATAATCGCTTCATAAATAATCGATTTTTTGAACGAAATTAGTAATTGGGAACACTTAATATTTTGCCAGAAACTAATGAAATACGGATTAACGTAATTTCACTTTTATCTTTTCGGTACTTTTATTTTCTGTTTAAATGTTGCAGACCTGTCAGGATAAATGAATACCCCAATTAATAAACAGAAAATAAGACGTTTTTTTCTAAAAAAAGCAAATTGTTGTGCATTTCATGGCCGAAAATGGGCATTCCCCTTTGACGCACGGATGGCTTAGTGGATTATGCGGTCGCCACGCCGCTTACGACTACGCTGAGTGTTGTGGGTCAGATCCCCACATGGGACGACACTTTGTGTGATCCACAAATTGTTATTCTGAGTCTGGGTCCACTTTCTATCCGTTTCATGTATGTTTGTAAATTCCCCGCGACAAGATATGTATATTCCTAACTAGCTGGTACCCGCGACTTCGTTCGCATGGATTTTAAAAGCGCTGCCTTAGTGGGTTCGATTCTAGGACCACGGAATAATTTTAAAGGCTTTTTCTGAGAGGAAAAATAGTCAAGTTAGTTAGAAGTTACTATTTATATAGACAGCTACCTGGTAGTAAAATATTACCAAAATCTGTCTAGCCGTTTAGATTATTACTCGGAACAAACAGACAGGCAGACAAACAAAACTAGTTTTTAGGCATAGGTATCATGCAAATAACCGTGTGAGCATAAAAAAAACCTATTATTTTGACATTACAAACAGACACTTCAATTATATTTATTTGTATAGATGCAGAAGTTGTGTTTAAAAAAAAATTGGATAAGGGGTCTCTATATTCCGATCTTATAATTTTGGCGATAGCCCTCAGTTTTTTTGTATCGGACACTAAAATAGTACGTTCGTTAAGATGACATATAAAAATACTTGACTTGATGGATTGACTGGTTCATCAACGCGGGCGGAGCCGCGAGCTAAAGCTATCATCATCACATCAACAGCCTATACTAGTCCACTGCTGGACATAGGCCTCTCCTTAGAAAGGACGTTTTGGCTACTATACCACGCTGGCCAGACGGGTTGGTATAGGGTTTGTTTCAAGTTTTTCTTCTCTTTGCAGTGCTGTTGTCCTGCTTAGTTTGCAAAAGCTAGTTAATATATAAATGTTGTTGTATAGAATAAAAATTGAAGATAGTCTATAGAGAAAATGTTGTGTGACGACCCTAGGAACAGACATAACGTGCTATTTGAATTAATACGCGTTCGGGATATGATAAGGAACAAAATTAAGGTATCACTAGATTGACAGAATATTAAGAGTGAATGACACTGTGATATCCGATGTGGAACAGGCTTTAGAATATTTACGTGTAAGCTTTTAACCAGATACGGTTATATCTCTGAGATAAGACATAGATTAATAGCAGTAAGGGATATGCAGATACGACTATTAGTTACCGTTATTTTAAATAGGGTTATAAAGATAGAGTTACTTCATAAAAGATAAATAAATATTTCGGGTATCTGACACAACGCCGTATAGTTTTATAATAAGCAGAGCTTGTATTATGAAAGTTAGATTGACTGATAGAGCACTTTTTTTTGTAAATACATACATATTATACATAGAAAACACCCAAACCACGAAACAAATATTTGCAGGTCATACAAACATTTGGTCCGACCCGGGAATCGAACCGGACACACGCTACGCTCACATACGCTACCACTGCACCACCGAGACAGTCAAATTAGAGATCCACAAAAGTATAAAATAATGAATGCTACATTTTCACTAGAACTAGAAATTTAAGCTACTGAAGACTTGCATTTTAATTTTGTAATCAGCTAATATGTAAACAAAAACATTATAGTTATTAGTTTTCCTATAAGTTTCGCTCGCATTAACTTCGATTTTATTAAAAAGTATCCTATGTGTTTTCTAATACTATAATCTATTTTATCCGTGTGGTGACGGATTAAGAATACGGAATGTCGCCACCCCTATTCATCCCGTGGGTGTCGTAAGAGCCGACTAAGGGAGCAAATTACGCAGGACAACAGCACTGCAAAGAGAAGGAAAACTTGAAAGAAACCCTATACCAACCCGTCTGGCCAGCGTGGTATAGTAGGCTAAAACCTCCTTTCTAAGGAGAGGCCTATGTCCAGCAGTGGACTATTATAGGCTGTTGATGTGATGTGTGATGTGTGAATCTATTTTTGTTCCAAATTTCATTCAAATTCGTCCAACCGTCCTGATTGAGTAACACACATTGAAACACACTTAGTTATGAGGCGATTATTGGCAGGACACGAAAGAAATTATATTTCGAATTGATAAACGAGTCAATTCAATGTTATTTTTGGTGACTAAACATATCGCAAGTAACCTAACTGATGTGATTTGGATCCATTAAGTTTCAGATTCAAGATATATTTGAAATCATTATGTAGGGCCAATGACACAACTCCATTCTTCCTCGTCCATCATAAAAAAGCTCTCGTGGAAATCCAGGCTAACAGAGTGTATTAAAATCACATTAAATTCGCTCGCATATAAACAGTTTTCACATGACAAAACATTTCCACACATTTCTTGTAGTTTCATGTTGATATTATGAATACAAATGTGCGTCTCTTTGGTTATTTAATACACATTTGCATTTTCTTGCTAACCTTACTGCTATTATAACTGTGAAAGTTAAAATGAATGTTTGTTACTTAATAATGCCAGAACAGCATAACTGATTTGGGTGAAGTTTGGAATAGAGATAGGTTGGAGTTTGAAATAGAATGATGAAATTGTCAGTAGGCGAGTTAATTTTCTAACAGAAGCTAGTAATAACATAACTCGTTAGTAATTATAAATTGCCAGGAAATACTGTTCTAATTATAACACGTTTATACCGTATCGGCAATTTTTTGGGTACAGATTTGCATTATTACCATATTGTTGTTCTGCAGTCCATCAATCGCTCTATTGCTGTCCCCTGATGAACATAGGCGTCACCGTTTACGCGTCGTTGGACGTGGTCCTTGGCCTTTCTTCCGCATCCAATTCATCCCAACTAGACACAATGTACGTGTTATAATATGAACCTCACACATCACACACACGGACGTCTGATTCCAAACTAGGCGTAGGTATTATGGTAACCGACTGCTGATAAACATACTTAAGTATTTCTGATTTATACTCGTCACATAGGTACTGATCGTGCTCATCACACAATTATTTGTCACAATTAGCAGTCAGGGTCACTGAACACTGGACCAACAGGCCCGCCCGGTGTTGTATATCTTTGTTAGGAAGAGACTGAATTGGTATTGATTTGACAATGGCCGTGAAGTGAGACTAAACCCTCCTTACTTTATTTTAGGTATTGTATTCTTACATCATCAACAGCCCCTGACACGACAGTCCACTGCTGGATATAGTCTTCTTATTAGAAAGGAGTTTTGTATATTAACACACAACACTGTTATTAGTAATTCAAACTAATTGAGAAATGTTAAAATCAAACAAAATTAAAGAATGTAATTTTGAGAGCGAACTATGCTTAAATCAAATCTCCTTTGATCCATCAGATGCAATAAATTTACTAATTTGTTACGCCTAAATCACGCTCGCAACATGCAATACTCCAATATAATTAATATAGACCAAATAAACGCCACGTTCCAAGAGCCCTTAATTAACAGCATCATGCGAAATAAACTTAGTATATAATAATATTCTTGTTATAGCCCCATTCTCACGTCCTAATTGCGTATTGTGATTCACGTGGCGTACTCGAGATAAGGCCATTTACTATTAGAACTCGCTTTTAAATACAGGTAAATGTATTTCGAACTGAATTGGAGCTGGTATGTTAACAGTGTAAACGAATATTCTCTATTAAGTGGTGAAAGGGTTTTGGTTTTTCAAATAAGTGTCCATTCGTATATAATCTGATACTTTGCAGTTTTAAAAGGCAATTTGCTAATAGAATAAAAGTTTTTGTGTCACACACTGCAGTCTAAAGTATAACTAGGCAGAGCCTGTGCTATGGAAACCAAACTGCTGATAAACATTCTTAAATATTTGCAGAAGCAATTGTATAAAACCCGTACTAAATACGTATTATATATCAAAGATTTATTATTTTTTAATTTTCTTTCCTATAAAGTTTATGATATTTTACCGTTGCCAGCTTAAAAAATAATAATCAAACTATCATAATAAAGCTTATGTCGGGGCACACTGTCAATACCCACAAAAGGTTCCTTTATCTCAAACAAACTCCCACAAGGGTGCCTCTATAAGAAATTCCCATTTTATTTGCCCATCCGTTTCACACGTTTCCCGTATCCTGTGTTACGCCTAGCTAATGTACACAATCAGTTTTATCTGAACGTCTATTTCGATAACGCTAGTGTTGTACCTATTAGTAACGGGTGCTACATGCTGCTATATAATATAGCATGCTAATTATATCAATGGGTTTGTAAAATAGCATAACGTTGTCGTTACTTTTGAATGTGAAATATATGTAATTAAAGTAAAACTTAAAAAAAGTTGGACAGTTACTGAGCGTTAAATTATCTTTATGAGGCCTGAAAAAAACTGGAAACTTGTGAATGGCCATCCCATTCACAAGTTTCCAGTTTCCCCCACCAACAATAAAAACTCCGTGAGATTAATATCCGTGTGCCATCACTCAGATAGTAAAATGAACGGGTGTGATGAGTTGATTCTCCTTTCTAAGGAGATGCCTATGTCTAGCGGTGGAATATTGTAACTTCACTCACTCAGTGAAAGACAACGAAAGAATTGTTTAACACCGGTTTTCTGTGAGGCCGTGGTATCACTCCGTTCGAGCTCTAGAGATTAACGCGTGGAACCAAATTCGCTTCTCTCTCCAAACCAAAACAACTCTTCAGGCTATACAAAATATTTCACCCTTTTTTCATGAAGTTAGTAAATAATAATAGAAAAAAGATGAAGACAAATTTTGAACTTTAAATTAAGAAGGTTTATTTGTCCAAGGGCAAGGGCACTATGACTATGATCAGTGTTGTAAATTACAGACAGCCTTAGTGATGTGACATGCCTGGGATATGTTAACCAAATGTCCCAAAAATAAAACAGAACCCTGCCTGTTACCGCAACAGGATGACTGTTGGTCTAGAGGTTAATGACCCTGACTGTTAAACTGGAGGTCGTGGGTACGATTCCCACCCAGGGCAAATATTTGTGTGATGAGCATGATCGTGTGTTCTGTTTGTGGGTGTAATTTATCTATAATAGGTATGTATTTAGAAATATATAAGTATGTTTATCAGCAGTTTGGTTACCATAGTACAGACTCTGCCTAGTTTGGAGTCAGACAGCCGTGTGCGAGATGTGTAAGGTCATTATTATTATTAATTACATATCACTCTAATCATTTTTCTACTCAGAGTTTATAAGAGCAGTCTATCCCTTCTACATTAAAATCTACTAATAACATGTTTTTTATTTTCACTGTTTATAACGTTATATTGTATAACGTTATTTTCAAACGAAACGTTTGCTTAAAGATTATTGATGACTGAGTTCAGCGATAGGTAATAACATCCACTTTTATGGGACACTTGTGTGAAACAAAATGAGACATAAATAACCACCCGTAAAGTAAACCTAATTTGAAATAACTACTACTAATAACATTACTTATCCATTATTACAGTATATTATAAAACATTTCTATGACAAAATAGTATGTACAAACTTAATATGTTTAATATTTTTCTCTTCTTAGTCATAGTTATTATCATATTGTCATAGTTTATATGAAATAAACACCAAAATCCATTGCCCCCCCTCGTTCGTCGCAGTCGGATATCTAATGCAATCAATACTTAATATGAACTTTCATAACACGTTTAAAAGTATCTCTTTAACACGATTTCGAATAAAAATGTACGTTATTAAATGTAATAAGTTGTAATTTATAACTTAAAGTGTGTGTCGAGAAATTTACGGAAATCACAGCTCTAAGTAGTTACAAAGTTTAAGGTTGCCAACAATTATATTTGTGACAAATTGAATATTACTCAGTTTGTAAATTTTATCATCATCATCAACAGCCTTTAATATTCCACTGCTGGACATAGGCCTCTCCTTAGAAAGAAGCTTTTAGCCTTATATACCACGCTGGCCAGACGGGTTGGTATAAGGTTTGTGTCAAGGTTTCCTTCTCTTTGCAGTGCTGTTGTCCTTCGTAGTTTGCTCCCTTAGTCACCTCTTACGACACCCACGGGATGAAAAATAATAATAATAACAGATTTATTTTTAATAACAGAAAATGTAATTAAATTAGGAAGAACCTTAAACATTATTTTTAACTTTGACCGATATCATTCTCTTTTTGTTCTCTCCTCTATTCTTTTGATTCACATCTAAACACAGATATTCCTCACTGACTTCTACATGTAATGAATTTATGTATTCTTTTTTTATAGATATTTTGTATAAATTAAATATACACATTTGTCAGTAATAATAGCAATGAATTAACAAATGAAAACATTCAAAGCTTCGTGTTGAATATGCAAATGAACCACACTTTACATAAAAAAGAATATTTTGACAGTCCTAAAAAAATTGTCAAGATCAGTAATAAAATCTAAATGAATAATGTTCTTCATTGATTAAATCTTCTCCATCTAATAGCCAAATTGCCGGTTCAGCGAAACGGTAATTATTGATAAACAAATCCTGTTTGGGTTGGTGCCAACCCTGTGCGTACCTATAGAGAGGTGACAGCAACGGTCTCGACGCCGTAAAATCTCACCAATTAGTGCGTTTCCTATCGAATTAATAGCTTCTCGGTTACAATAAATGTTCGGTGTCCGGTTTTACATAATAAATTAGGTTTTTCTTTGGTTGTTGTAAATTACATTAATGGTGAGTTTTGCTTGAAACTTTTTAGAAATTGTAAGATATTGCTATAAGAAGTTGTGTTTTGGTAGCTTGTACTGTCTATTAAAATGAAAAATATTACATTATATTAAAATTTATTATTGTTGAATTCGCATACTATCGTAATAAGTTACTTATGTATACTAGTGACGTTAAAACAGTAACATTAAACATATATAACGTAACACGATTCTGTATATTCACATATCATTGAATGCTTTGTTTGTCCTGGACCTCAATATTATCAAAGTAGTGCGTCTGCTCCTCTGCCCCCTCTATCATAAAAAAGGTTTGTTTTGTGCCATCAGTAGCCCCTTCTTTTGTGTCAGATTAAGACTTGAATATCATAAAATTAGTGATTAAATTATCGAATATATTAGCAAGACGTTTATATTCTAAAACTAGAAATTATTTTAATAAAGTTTCGCAAACTTACTAACATATATGTAAATGCAATAATCCCTTTAGAAACTGATCCAATATCCATTTGAAATCTTTATGCAAATCCTCTAATAAAGTTTATAAAGTGCTACCTCTGTCATCTTCAAATATTTACTTTGCACCTTATCGTGTCGCTTTAATCGTTAATTTATTCCCAAAGGTACATGGAAACCATGATAAAAAGGAAAGCAGAAATACCGGTTATTAACTTGTTTTTAATATTGATGGAACTAAAGAAAAAAACATTTAAACGTGAAGTTACATTTAAGTTAAAATGCATAACAGATTCAAATTTTAAACGTTCAAATGAAATGGCAGAAATAGCGCTTAAGTAACATGCGACGAAATATTCATACTTGGATGGAACATCTTTAATATTACTTAAGATTCCATGAATGCAAATATTGCTCTGCCAACGTTCGCGTTGTGTGGTTCCATCGAGTGCGACTTCCTTTAATATTAAATCTTTTTAAAATCGCATGACTTGTGTCGCGCTTATATTTAGAGGTTGAAACGTTTACTATCAATTAGTAATAATAATTAGATTAAGTACTTTTTTACTATTTACCACATAGCTTTATTTAGTTCAGCTATTGTAGTTCATCTGTTCATTCATAGTTCATCTGTTCATCTTCTACAATAATCATTTTTAACAAAGTAGATAAGGTTGATATTAAGGGATCCTTAACTTAGTGTCATCCACGTAAGCTACTTCAACGTGAACTATCTCTGACAAACGTTAATAATGCTGTTTTATTTATTATTATTATTTTCAAGCTGGATGCGAGAAGCCCAAAATCGATCTAAGTGGCGTTCAATGGGAGAGGCCTATGTCCAGCAGTGGACTGCGATAGGCTGATAATGATGATGATTTACAAACTGTTTTGTGTGCTCTGCACTCTGCAGTAACAATATGTCCTAAATCTTCAACATTCTCCTTATAATTAAAAGAGACCTAATGTACTAGACCTACTTATAATGTACTAAGAGTACATCTAACACTTAAAGAATAAAGAGAATCGGTGTTATACTAGATAGACTAGGTTGATGAAACAACTTCACCGACCAACAGACTCATGTTATGTCTAGCTACTTATCTTTCAAAATTAAACGAGCTTATTTCAGCTCGGACACTGGTTATGTTCGTTTAATTTACCCATTAATCTAATTTCGCTGTCAGTGTAGCCCCGAGCTACAACGGTAACTCTTGCCAGTAGTCAAGCCGTCGTGCGTTTAGTGCCACGACAAGGCCAAGTCGTTATTACGAATTATTGCATTTTTTAACTTTCGACATACTTTTTATACCTCCCCATTGAAGTTTGAGACGTCGGTTTGAGCTTTGTCGTAAATATATGATAAAATTTGAGTTTTAGAATCAAACATGAATTTACTTACTGAAATTTGACTAATTTGTAATGTTACTCGGTTGGCACAACCGGTTTACAATGTGTCTTTTGTAGTAGTTGTCTGCGGTATATTCTGAACGACAGTTATGCTATTGATTGAGGGTATCGTGTATTCCTCTCTCCAGGGGATCTCCTGATAGTCTTAATTCTGTTGTTTTATGACTGAACTTCTAGAACGCAACAATTTTTATCTTTCCTTTTTTAATATTGTAAATGGTCAATGGTCTTTATCAGTCCACTGCTGGACATAGGCCTCTCCTTAGAAAGGAGGAGCAGTGGACTGTTATAGGCTGTTGATGATGATGATGAATGGTCTTTATCAAGATCTAGAAGTACTCCTGTAAAATGTACATTTTAGCTGTGTTTCATTACGATGGGTTAGGCAATTTACTTTCAAACAGGACATAGCAAATTGTATATTTATTTGCAATATACAAAAAATCTAATACCCAAAATACCTACGTATGGCGTGAGAAATAGCTTGGATTGCATGACTTGATGTGTGTCTTGGACACAGCCGTCTGATTCTAAACTAGACAGAGCCACCAGTAATCAGACTGCTGATAAACAAAGTTAAATATTTTAAAATACATACATATTATAGATAAATTACACCCAGACACAGCAAAAAATGATTGTCTTGGACACGAAATTCTTTGTCATGTGTAGGAGTAACGACCTCTGTCTCAGTAATCAAAGCCATCCAAAAAAGTCCTCAGCCTCCATAACTCCTGTATTCATTTCGATTACTACATGTTCCCATAATCTGCGGCAGAATGGAGCTATAAAAGTCCGTGGCAGCGAAACGGCAGATGCAAGCGGTTTACGATGATTGCGCGTCAGGAAACAATAGGTTCTTATTGTTTATAGAGGCAGCGGAGTTCGAGAACTGTACCCATCCAGTTATACGTGGTTATATAATTGTATAGTGAACACACTTTATAATGAAATATATAATCTATATATATATAAGAGATTTCCACGTATATAGTCACTCATCACGATATCCCTGGAATCATTAGAGCCAAAGACTTGAAATTTGGTAGGAATATTCTTTTCACCGAGTAGATGTCAACTAAGAACGGATTTTAAGAAATTCAAAAAAAATAACAATAATAATGTAAATAGCAAAACAACGTTTGCAGGGTCAGCTAGTATAGGATAAAAGTACGGTACGATAAAACAAAGAAATATTTACATTTAGTACAAATTTACGCTTTAGTAATTAAGTCACGTTTGTATTTTCGAGATACCGGGAGCCTCTTTAAAGGTAGGAGCCTCTTTTACTTACATACCAGTGGTGCTTACAATACTATTACTAACATACTACTCCACATATTAAAAAACGTTTTTAAAATGTATTTCGTGTATATTCGGTGGTTCTATTTAACCGATTTGTTCATTCTCTTTTTAATAAAAGGTATTGATGAACAGGAAGAACAGAAATCATCCCTTTAAAATTATACTCAAATGGTCTTTCCTTCTGCAATATTCCTATGTTCTCATAGTTTTCTATCTGTGTACCTAAAGTTCTAATTTAGGTACGAGGTATGACTTCATCTTGGACGGGCCTGTTGGTCTAGTGGTTAGTGACCATTACTGCTAAGCCGGAGGTCGTGGGTTCGATTCCCACCAAGGACAAATATTGTGTGATGAGCAATGATCATTTGTTCTGTGTAATTTATCTATAATATGTATGTATTTAAAAATATATAAGTATATTTATCAGCAGTCTGGTTACTATAGTACAGGCTCTGCCTAGTTCGGGATCAGAAAATTATTATCATAATATTATTGTATCTTAGTACACTTACTAAAACGAACTCTTACTATTGAGCTTCTGTCTACTTAATTTGAGGAATGTTAGGTATGTATGAACATTTTCAACTCGAATTTTCATTGAATACCATTCGCAAAAAGGTTTCTTCAGAGAAATACGAGTATATGTTCTGTAACATTGGTGTAGATTAAAAACAGATGCTTAAATTTTATATTAGAGTTAGACAGTTAAAATGAACAAAACGGTAATAAACCGAGTTTAAAGTTAATTAACATAAACATGTATGTTATGTTAAATATAATATTCGTGTTTTAATGTTCACCGGTAAATTACTCGACCCTCAAAGTGATAGGAATGAGACCAACCCAATTCCGCTACTGCCTTTCTAGTGACGATTATTAAACTCTAAACCAGGTCGTGAACTTTTTTAATTACAACATTGCGTATGTCAGGTATACAGAGGGCTGTGGTGGGGACTAGTATGTAGAACAAATAGTTTTTTATGGTATTGGTGATGCGGACGGATCCCCACATAACAAGCGACTATCGCTGTACGTGAACCCCTGCAAGTAAAGAGTCACTGAGTGCCAACCAGACATGGAAATTATTGCTACTTTTAAATCATATTCATTTGAGTAAATGATTGGTCTTGGTCACAGCGATTTCACATGTGATTGTGATTGCGTCGTAGACAAAGATAAATTGCATTAAAATCAATTAAAATTCTTTGTATCGAAGATTACCACTCTATTTTTTTAGATTTAGACTAGTCATGCGCTGGTGTAATAATAATAATTAAGTCGCAGTGGTTTTGTAAATCGGTCACACACGTGATGATATGATTTTTAAAGCATATGATATATCACATGTGATTGTGATTTTATTCCATCCCTAGTGCCGACCCTCCCCTATTTTCCGTGAGGGGGGGGGGGGGGAATCACTCAAAATCAACGAAAGAGTTGCTTAACACTTGTGTATTAAACGATTATATTTTAGTTAGTTATGTAGGGCTCTCGTACTTAAGTTTCTTTTTTATCTTTTAAAGCCGCGTCTTGAAGAGCTCGCAGAAACATTTCGTACAGTGTTCGCTACAAAAAACTTCAAATATTGTATACATCCAGCCACGTGTATGGAATAATGATTTTGGCAAATCTTTGATTTAGTAGAGTCACTTATAAATAATCTCACGTCCACTGTGCTAATATCTAAACGAACATTATTCAGTGCAATGTATCCAATCTATATTAATGTTACGGTGTTTGTATGTTATATATTTCTTTTCTAAATACTTTATCATATTTGGGTTTTAGCTAAACCGATATTGTAGGTGTCTTAACTAGGTCATACAAAACATGAGAAATAAATTTTCAAGTAGGTTTATGAGTATAAATTTTTTGGTTAGCCTAAACGATTTGATGAATTTTGGCGTTTAGGAGTGTCGTTAAATTCATCTCAACTATCAATTTTCATAATTTTCATATAGCCAGTGACACTGAAAAAAATATAAAAATTAACATCGCTGGCTTGTAAATATTAAGTATACGTTGCCACGCAGTCGGATTTGTATGTTTTTCTACAATAATTAATTTTTTTCTGAGTTATTCAAACGTTTTCAGACAAATAAGTTCTTTAAAGGATTATAATTTTCCCAGTATGTTACAAAGTTCCTTCGCCAATTAGGAAGAAATGTTTTATTTATTAAAATGTTCTATTTTATTTCTTTACTTAGATATTCATTCTGAGAAATTTTGTGAAGGTAACATTAATACGCCCCTTCTTATCCCCTTGGAGATATAATGTAAGTATACGTATGTACAGAGATAGTAGGTACGTACATGTTGTTCAAGAAAAAGTAACCGTTTTAAAAACATATTCTCTGTAAAACAAAACAAACATCTTTCGATTTAAAACATGTTTTCTTTCGGTGTTGCCACAAAAAAATTAACAATCCGTATTTTCTTCAGTCGCCACAAAAAAAAGTGAAACAATTCATGATTTTTATTCTCAACACGAACCCGCAAAGGATCTTTTATTGACTAGTCGCGTAACCCGACGCCGCACGTCTATGCGAATCTCCACGGAGCGTATGAAATCTGTGGTGTAGAATGTAATATTACACTTTGTCAATGATATCGAGTGTGCAGACGGGTGAAAAATATTTAAGTATTTTACCTACAATCTTCTTGGCTTTTATTTGGTTATTGATGTGGATAATATTCAAACTTGTATGTTCTAAAGATTATACAGGGAAGAATCCCTAACGTTCATGGACAAGTCGTCGATCATTCGGTCTACTCTTTATGGGCGAACATTCAAATGCATATAGGTCGGATCATCTTTTAGAATTACTACTTTAGTTTAATGAGATCTCCGATTTATTCCTGTTTCTACCTCCACTTGAGGAAGCAACATATGTGTTTTTTTTTTAAAATAATAAATAGTTTTTAACCTGACATGAATATTAGATTTGTGTACGTAAGTATCATAAAAAATTGATTTAGACAGCGATACTAAAGAAACCGAGCCAAAGATAAGACTGTGCTACTTTCTTTGTATGCATTTTGCATCAACTCTTAGTTTATGATAACGCTCGGAAGTAGAGCGTCCTTGTTTACAATACCTACTAACAAGACCTTATTTCAAATTGCTTTGCCCTATGCTATGCTAGAGAATTGCCTTCAAATTAAAAAGAAAGTAACTAAATCTAGAGCATTGGGTATTGGATTTAGTATAAATAGGCAAAAAAGAGCCACTTTGAAATAGGTCACAGTCTCATCCTCTGTAATGGGTGCATCGTTTGCAAATAAAGGATTCAAGCTGTAAAAAAGTAGTATTATTCATCTGTGTATCTCATTTTCATTTAAATGTTTGATTTGAAATATCTTTAAAAACAATTAAGCTTTCTTCTTTTGGATAAAAAAGTGATCTTTGCGGGGATATATTTTTAAGTAAAACTTTGAAAATCACTACCTTTTTTCCTGTGCGGAAATCCTGTGTGAAAATCACTACCTGACACGCGCAACTCCGTATATTAATATTAGTATAGATATATGCCCGCTAAAACAATTAATGCACTTCAATTTTATTTACAAAAAAAGTATTGTGCTAAACATGCTCAAGATCTACAGATGAAAACACAACAATATTGACTAGCAGTGACCATTATCATATTGGATAAAACATTTTTTTTTTTCATGTCATTATGTCATTCGTTCACATTGTCTCATCTGTAATTATTCTACTCTATGTTCCCAGGAACCACATGAAAGCGACTCGTGGTTCGCTATAATGTCTCGTCTCCACTGACATACTCTGTTCCATCTGTATTTTATCAGAAAACTAGCGAAACTATCTGCGTGTTTTGCCAGGAATGAAGTTGAATATACTAAGTTATATAATAGTTATCTCTATGAAATTTGCGATGGTTTTGACTTTAAATTGTTGAATTAGTTACTTGAGTATTTTCATGATTAGTTATGGACAACGGAAATAATATAAGGAGTAACGTTTTCCTTGATAAACTTTTTAAAACGAGAACATTGCGGACTTACAAGTGTAAAGCTGAATACCATAACAATTAAGAATTAACTGTTTTATTGGCACTGATATTTCTAGTAAGACATAAATTATTACCTAATGAAAGTTATTAGGTATTGAGATGGGATGATTGGTATTGTTTATTTTTATAGCAGTGACTCGTACGTCGTTTTTTCTCATTTTCTACTTGATACACATATAAAAATGTTTCGAATAAAGTTAAACTTAATAAAAATTGTTTTGCAACTAATATTATTAATGCTAATGAAGGTTAAAAAAGACTTATTTTTAGAATGTCGCATCTGTTATAATGTTGCCTAGTCTTTGACGTAACAATGAAAGCGGATCGCGTCTGTATCGGCGCCATGGTCCCTGCATTTCGACGTATCGTATTGCGATGAGCCTGCGAGGTGGTGATCGTGCAGTGCTGTACATCTGCGATGGCTGTTAACCTATTTGAGTAACATGAGCACTATGACACAGTAAGGATAACAATGGGCTCATTGTCGTGATAGGAAATTGGCGGAATGTTAAACATTTTTAAGACAGACTAAATTACGGTACTTTATAAAATTAGGAGAATAATTTGATTTAAAAGTTTTGTCATTTTTACTAAACTTTCTTTTGCCTATGATGGTTTAGTAGATATGTACATACAAGGTATCCCATTGTGTTTATCATTAATAATACGCTAGGTATCGTGATAAACAGGTATTACCTACATTTTTATTTATGGAAGAGGGGTCAAACGCGCTCATGTGCTACCTGATAGAAACCGACTACCGCCGCCCATGAATACCTGCAACTTAGAGGAGTCAGAAGCGCGTTGCCAGCCTTTGAAGAAGTACGTACTTTTCTTGAAGGTTTGAAGGTCGTATCGGTACGGCAATACCGCAGCCGACTTTAGAATAGAATAGAATAGAATAGAATAGAATAATCTTTATTGACTTTAATACATACATACAACTTCAACGTACCTTTAAATTGCCTGAGGTTTGACTGACTAAGCTGACTGACCATATGCCTATGGTCACAAGTCTCACTGGCTCAATGGTGGCTTTCGAATTCGTGAGGTAAAAGGTTCTTCATCCAACATTTTTAATGTGTGTGGATGAAGAATAATATCAAAACAAAAAAATTTAACATTTTATTCCGGTGTTAATAAAATTATATATGGTGGAAAACGACGTATCAGTGTGTCGGAATTAATCTTTTTTTTTCAATACGTACATTAAAAAGTATCTTAAAATATTAATAATCATGATTGCTCCAAACTATAGTTTTAAATATGTATTTAAAACCTCCGTCTAATAATCTAGAAACGTGATTAATATATATTAAGATTCAAAGAATCGAGACAAGACAAAAATAAATACATAAACAACTAACAATTAATTCACGATGAACTAAAGGAATTAGGAAACTGAAGTACTAAAACACTAAATCTGTCTAAAGTAAAAGACCACCTCTTTTATTCTGTAACTGAATAGAGTTCACTACCATTTCAAAAGTTCATCTGGACATGTAACTACGAGTTAATGGATGACTATTTTTAGCTACAACGCTTGTTTGAAACACTAAATTTTAAAATAGGTTTAAAATTTAGTGTTTCAAACAAGCGTTTGAGTACAAGATTGTATATATATTTTTTAAAAGGCTTAAAAAAAGTTGATCTTCAAATGTCAGTACTTTCCAAGATCGCACACATCTTGTAAGATATTATCGGACGTGGGCGTGAGAGAGATGCCCGCTATTGTGTTTGGCTTTTATGTACTAAGATGCATAAAAACATGTTGAGGCGAATAAAATGTCTCGTATTTTGAACAATTCTTAAGGAAAAACGTTTGTTATATACCATACTACGTAAGGAATTAGATATTTAAATTGTATGTTAATCTCAAAACCTATTCTATGACAATGTACTTTAAAATTAGTATGTATATTTAATTTAAAAATGTGTTTACTGCTTTATTTAGCAATCACCTTCCAATATTTATATATCTACTTCTTTGTTTGTTTCCTTATTTAAAAAAATAATGATTATCGTCCACGAATAGGGTAATCGGCTCTTAATATGTTTGCGAAAGAGATAGCAACAAAAAACGATACAATAATGGAACAAGCAAAGAATCCAATATAAGTTAGTTCTAACTTTAACAAAAAAAAACATTACAGAGTCTTCACAAATAGAATCTTTTATTGAAATCTAGAACTACAATGACTTACGTGGAACTTACATGTACTATTTTCCTTCTTTACCGCGGGAAACCCCCCACGAGTGAGGTCACGTTACCAACACCTTGAGGTGTAGTAGTATTTTGAAGTGGAATCTACTAAAACTACATAGTTTTCAGCAAAAAGTCTATTACAAGAGACCCACAACCTATATAATACTTATGTGTTAGGCGCACGCCAACGATAACAGATAGAGTGTAATCGCTAACACATGGAACACTATCACTGAATAATTTAAACTTTTACACTATCATAAACAGAACTTATTACTTCCATAATATTTCTCCTCTAAAACCTAACCAATTCGTATAAACTCTTCTGTGATATCTCCGACGTAAGTACTCGATGACAAGAGAGAAAAAAATCTCAATATCAATAAGAAAGGAAGTCGTCATATCTTTAAAATAAAAAGGTTTTAACTTGCCAACTTACCGTCAAATGCCTTCCACATGTCAATCACTAAACATGTGAAATACATCAAATTGTCAGTCCATTACGCGAAGTTCTTCAGACGGTTACATTATACATATTATATCTTGAAAAGCTTTCCTCTCTTGCTCTTGTGTACACCATACAATACGTTGACCTCGCGTGTGTGAGTGCTTGAAAGCCTTTTGCATGAATGAGAAGGGTTATATAACTTTTTTTTTTATAAAGAAATGGGGTTTTGCATTCAAAACCCACTTATAAGCCTTAAGTTAAGTCTGCGTGTATAATATGTGTATTTAATGTATACATTTTACTCGTTTGCAGGTAACTATCGCGGCCCGCTTGTGACGTTCGTAAGTTAAATATATTTTTTTAATTTATTTTGCTTAAGATATGTGACTGCTAGTATACGATTAAGTGAAATGTGAAAACGTTTAGGTAAACTTAGTGAATATATGTATTTATTTATTTTATACTTTATGCACAAATGTGACAATTTCTCCCAGTCAACCTTAGGGCGATGCAGAGCCAAAACATTGTAGATGGACAGAAATTAAAAATGTGATTTTATGAAAAATATATCATATATCTATGCTTTACCCAGATAATATAATGTGTATTGACGTTGTAATTTGTTTTCACATAACAAGTGGCAAACGAGCAGACATCACATCTGATGCGAAGTGACCACCGCCGCCCATGGACACTTGCAACTCAAGAGATACAAGTACGTTGGCGGTCTTTGTGAGCCTCGCTCTTCAGAATTAGGGAGAGGGGGGAATTGGCCCTCCGTTAACTACACTCATTGGGTAAAAATCAAAGGAAGATAAAAGCGCATGCTTATTTCAAAGAGATTGTAAATAAATACTACCTCTCGTAATCAGGATAGCAACAACCGCCTCTTATTTAGGACGAAAGTCCGAGTTCGCATTTTAGACACCCTAGCAGATTCATCACATCCTTAAAGTTTTATATATTATTTATGTATATATGTACGTAACTGTGCAGGTATTGTAAGTATGTGTATTTCAGTATGTATGTATTTCTTTCTTATTCCTTATCAGGAGGGACCTAACAAACATACATGAAACGGACACAAAGAATACCCAGACTGAGAAGAATAATTTGTTGATCACACAAATTGGTGTCCCATGTAGGGATCTAATCCACGACACTCAGTGCAGTAGGAAGCGGCGTGGCGACCGCTTAAGCCTCTACGCCATACGTGCAGTCTCAAAACAAAAAAACTTTATTACTAGTGCACCCACTCAGACATTTACCCACCATCTAAAGTAAGACTGGGTGAAAATGCCTATGGCATTAAGTCCGCCATTGTATAGTTAATTGATTAATTTGTGCAGAAAGAATAAATAAAATAATAGTAAATATAATTATATCCTAACTTAAATTAAAAATGTGAAAGTGAGTTAGTTTTTTATGCCTTAACTATTCGACTGATCATCAAGAAATTTTTTATAACTTATAATTATTGCTGAGGATTAAAAAATGAAATTCTAAAATAGAAACAATTGAAACTTAATCTTTCTCAGAAAAACTGATTATTGTTTTTTAAACTATATTAAGCCAATTTAAATTTCTGAGTATAGTAATCTACATATATTAGAGCCAAATTTTGCCACTTTTAGAATTCTCCTTTCTGAGAAGCACTCGAAACTTTTAATAGCCTACAGAATTGGAAATGACTAGAATATAGAATTGACTCACGCAAATTCATTCTATCAATTTCCAGACTCAAAGCAATTATTACATTCAAGTGGATTATCTACAGGGAATAGTCATTTCTTCTTTAGATTTATTCAATCATAGATTTTTAGAAACCCTTCAGAAAATTTTGCCTCACTTTTTATACTTTTTGTACTAAGAGTTCGTATTGTCTGGCCTTAAAACAACACAACGCGCCCGTGCTAATAACTTTTATTGTTAGATTTTAAACCATTAAGAGATTCATTATAGAAAAAGTACGACTCACATAACGGTAGCCGGTTACTGGTCCTTACGAGTATAATGACCCTTAAGTTCGAACGCTTTTATCGTTTTAGATATAGGACGTTCATTGCTACACAAAGGCCGTTTTCAAGGAAGACTAAAGATTGACAATATGCTATGATTAATAATAATGATTACCAATCATCTCGATATTGACTAGTTGACCCCCGCGTCTTATCTATGTCTCTCAAAAGGGACAAATTTTCCAACATTTTTCATCCATGCTCGGCTCCAATAAGTCGCAGCATAATGTTATGTAGCCCATAGCCATCCTTTATAAATGGGCTATCCAACAGTAAAATGTTTACTTAATTCGAATCAGTAATTCCTGAGATAAGCGCGTTCAATCAAACACAGTACAATATTAGTATAGAAATATATAGTAAGTTAAGTAAGGTAAGTTATTTAAACCTTTTGAAACAATTGTCTCTCAGTAATTGTGAGTCACGGGAGAACTTTCATCAAAAGTTGTCACCAGTCATCATCCATCACTTTAGGAAATTATGTAAAAGATTAATAAAGGTGTTCAAGTCGTTGTTTCAAATGCGATTTTGTTTCGCAACGGCAATTTGTTGGTACGAACTGAGAGGTTTTAATTGGTGAATTTATTTGGGAAATGGCGTCAGTATTTCTCATTAAGCTGACTGTCATTGGCTAATGAAGGGATATATATAAATAGGGGTGTTTTGTTTTTAATTCTAATACTATTCTTATTTTAGTACAGAGTGTATAACTTACTAGAAGTTCTTTTGTTGGTTTTTACTTAGTGTTTGAGGTTATCGGAGACTGAACCCCCTCTCCCCTTTTTTGTTTGTAGTGGAAGCACTTAAAATTGGTGATTATTGAGGTGTTCATGAGCGGCGGGAGACGCTAACCATCAGGTGTCCCGTCTGCTTGTTGGTTTTCCATAAGAATGGAAAAATATATAAATAAATAGCACTCAATGAGCTTTGAAGCCTAAAATAATGGATAGAAACATCAAAAATAAAATATATTTTAAATATAGAAAACAAAAAACCAGTCATAAGTTAAACTTTCCCGGATCAGTTTCCCGTTTAACCGGAATGTAATATAATTTGGTCAAATAAAAAACACTAATTACTGGATTTGCTTTAAAACTTTTTACAAATCCTACGCAACGTAAACTGAACTTTCACAACCCAACTTTGGTATTAAATTTACAATACCTCCATAATCACTTTCCATACGAAAGTACACCTTAAAGTTTTAAAAATAAGAATCATTTATGGTATTACATGTAGAGTTGTTGAAACCCTTGTTTTGACAACTCATTATTGGTACGTTCCTAATTGGGCAGTTCGTTTTGTACTCGGCTATCGGCTTGATACGACCGAATTCGGTACGCATCCGATTGTTGATGTTTGCCAAAGATATTTTCGCGTTTGCTCAGCTGATTGCGTGCGATGAGGTCACCCCGCGAATCCAAATTGGATGACGTCAAATCTGATTTAAAACGTAGTCAGTTTGAATTTTGAGCAGGAATGGAATCAGCCATCAAATGTTATAACTCATAACTTTGTACGATGTTCACTCTTGTTACATTTTATTTAAATTTGAAAAACAAGTTATGTATTAGTAAACCTCAACATTTGCTTCTGTTAAAACTTTCTTAGAATTACAGAAACTTAATTACAGTTATTGTTAGGAATTATGAAACAAAAATATAGTTAACTTAAACTTACGTGTGTAGCAAATACTGAAATATAATAAAATAATACGAGTTATTATTTCAACATCGAGAATAGTTAACGTAATTATTAACCGAAGTAAATTTCTTAACAACTAACAAATTAGCACGAGGTTTAATTTAAATCTACGATGAGTGTCGTGTAACTCATCGAACTGCATCGATTAAAAGCTTCCACATCGTAAACTATACCTAAGAAAAGAGATATTTAAAGAATTGACGAATACTTAAAATATCCGAAAATTTAAATACAAAATTAATACCCGGATCTGTACAACAAGCCTCATTTATCACAACTCTATTCCAAATTCGCTTATACAGTTAAACCTCTCAATTTCCATATACACTGAAACTCATTCATAAATCCCCAATATTCGATTACTGGCCACTTAACAAATCAGAGCACGCGTTCCCCGCTTCCATTCTCAAAAAACAATATAATTTTCCGCGCTGTCCCATATGTATGACACATTAATTTAGAAACAATACAGACTAAAATCGAGCACTTGAATTGAGCCCGAGTCGTTTAATTTTGTCAAACAGACCTCTACGTTTTGACATATACTTGTAGTGTTGTGCATACCTACGTATAGGCGCGTGTTACGAATAACGAGTTGTGACGATACCGGAATAACTGATTAGAAACAGGCCGCACCTGTTGTGCGTTTCATTTGCTGTTTTTTGTTCATTAAATGTTTGCGTATTTCGAAATATGTGGTTTTCATTAGAGTTATGAAATAGGCAGCAAGAAATGGGAGAATAAAAATATGTTTGTTTCTATGGAATTGCTTTTTGGCTGACGTAACACATCAAATACGACTGACGTGCGATTGTCTCTACAATGAAAGTTTGAACCCATTTCTAATAAAAGCTTGACCAACCTGTTGGTCTTGTGGTTAGATATACTAACTACTGACACAGAGGCTATGTGATGATCACAATCATTTGTTCTGTGGATGTAATTTATCTCTCTTTGGTTAGTATAGAATACAAAAACCAGGTTTACCTAATTTTTCATCGAAAAAAGCATTTAGCTAGTGACGTTACTAGTATATTACTAATGGTTGTACCTTGAATTGAATGATTGAAATGACTGTTTTAGAACGCCCATTTATTATTCTTACGACCTTACATAACACATTTAAAAAACCTGTAAAATTTACTAATTTTGATACACAATTTGTCTCACATATAACCACCCTGAAAATTATGTAAATCTCCACGACTAACAAATGGATGTAAACATTGAAAATGTTGACGGCAATAATTGCGACACGATTATTCAATTTGACGTTTTGCAATCAGCGGGTACAAACGAGCAAACACTCGTAATCAAACATCCAAGAATCGATTATCAACTCGATTCAATTCGGCTGATAACGCTGAATGTCCGATTCGATGCGAATTTATATCGTTCACTCGTGTAATTATTGAATTTTATGAACGATTCTGTTTGTAGCGTTAAAGTGTTAGTTTGTGTATGTTGCAAACTAAGCTGCATTTATGAGCGGTATAGGTATGGCGGTATGGGTATGGGTATAGGTATGGCGGTATGGGTAGGTATGGCAAGCTAAATGACTTCTACAATTCGAACTAGTTATTCTTCACACACACCGCTTAGTATAGGATTTCAATCTTAGAAGTTTAATATTTTCTTTAAATTTACATTCTAACTCTATTTTAAAAGAGGAATGGGTGTTCTTTGTGTTGGGTTCATATATATTTGTAAAGTCTCCCGCGACACAGGAATATATATTCCAAATGCGGGAGTTGTCTTTAAAAAAAAATGGCAAAGACATCGCGTAATATATGCATAAAAAAATCGATTGATCGAGTCTATTTAAGAACCTACTCTTTTCAAAGTCTGTATTTTGACCAATGTTGTATACTGTTCCCGTGTCTATAATAAATAAATAAAAAGCATTTTTACAACAAAACAAACCAAAAACAAAAAAAAATACGTTCAATAATATTACATTATTGTAAGTATTTTTTTTAACCTAATATTAAGTGTGCAAATTATTCGAATGTAATTGACCAAACATAGATAATTATAATGAATAAGACCCTAGAGATTTGAAGTACAATAACGGAAGTGTAAACTATGACATACATACACACAGTAAAACAAGTTCCCGTATTAATCCCAAGAGAGTGTGAGAATCTAGTGTTGTACCTAGAGCAGATAGTGATGTAGATTGAAGACGAAGTTTGGAACTGTTTCGCGATGTCCTGAATGTCTGTGTATTTAATATTCTTGAGAATAAGGTACCGCTTTTAATGTTTCTTGAGTTTCTCAGTTATAAGTGGTTTGGTCGTTTAATTATAGTTGTGAACTTCTTGTTTTATTTACTCATGAATTTTAAATTTTGAGTAACAGTATAAAAATTACGTGAAATAAATCACATAAGGCTGATATTAAATAATATGCTATCTTAACTAAATGGCTGATAAACATAGCTATAAATTTCTTAATGAATACACATTATACATATATAAAATACTTCACTTCTTCTTCTTCTCAGACCAGCCTAATGACGGGTATGTCTAGTTTTCCAGGGCTTAAGCACTGAAATTCATGCAAACAACGTATAGCAAGTGATTCAAGAAACCGCCAGATTATATTCACTTACTAGCTGGTGCCCGCGACTTCGTTCGGAATTTGAAAAGCGCTGCCTAAGTGAGTTCGATCAAAAACTTTCACAAGGCAAAATTTTATAGGGTATTTCTGAGAAAAAAAATAGCCTAAGTTACTCCTTAGATAGACAGCTACTTGGTAGTAAAATAATATCAAAATCGGTCGAGCCGTTTTAAAGATTACCCGGCACAAACAGACAGACAGACGAAAAATATTTAAACTGGTTTTTAGGCATAGGTATCGTGCAAATAACCTTGCAAGCAGGAAAAAACCTATTATTTTGACATTACAGACACTTTTATTTAGACAGATTATGTATTATTATGTATTCTAAAATGACTCACGAGTCTCATGTTTAAGTTTCATGATTAATGCCTATTGTGAACTGTACTCTACAAATCACTTGTATTTAGAAAGAAGTTCATAGTCAAACATTATGTCAAACGGCGAATACAAAACAAAATTTGTCTAGACTACTAATCTATAACCACGATCGGTGTAACTCAATCAAGATTAAGGGAAATTAAAATTATGGATTACATTGTATTAATGAGAATAAAACCAAGTTGTTTTAAACGAAATATAAATTTTATTTTATAATCTCTGAAGAACTGTGCAACGATTTTCAGATCAGAGTTTCTGCAAGATTTTCTTTCATTTGAGCTTAGAAATATCTAAAAATATTTTACGGCCCATATCTCAGTCCCACTAGAAACTGATATCATCTAGCTGGGTACATCACTAAAATACGAGACTATTCCCCAGAGCGTCGTAACTTACTCGCCTTTTATGACACTATAGAATATTTTAAGTGCATTAAGGCGTCCGAAACGTAAAGGGGCTCTTAGACAAGGGAGAGAGATCTCTGAATAGATGATATGGATTAAAGCCTGACAGTTAGACAATGGAAGAAGATGGAAGCGAATCGTATATTTCGCCATTTTGTGTTTAGAAAATAGACTACTGTTATGGCTACGTTTTATCTTAATTTCGATTTCTTCCTGATTTGTGTAGTAAATAGTGTAAATAAATATTTCATTGAACTTTAAACTATACGGTCATCTGACCCCAAACTAGGCATAACTTGTACTATTGTGACAGACAGCTGATAAACTTATTGATGTATGACGGGCCTGTTGGTCTAGTGGTTAGTGATCCTGACTGCTAAGCCGAAGGTCGTGGGTTCGATTCCCACCCAGGACAAACATTTGTGTGATGAGCACGATTGTTTTTTCTGTGTCTGGGTGTAATATACTTAAAATATGTATTATAATATTCTACCACATTTACACTATGCCAGCTAGTCCCAAACTAAACAGATCTTGTACTATGGGTACTAGACTACTGATATAAATACATATATACTTTTTTTTTGTAAATATAGTATACATACCAATTTTGAAATGTATGTATTTAGAAATATATAAGTATGTTTATCAGCAGTCTGGTTATCATAGTACAGGCTCTGCCTAGTTTGGGATCAGACTGCCGTGTATGAGATGTGTGAGGTTTATTATTATTATATATTTCTTTATTATTATTATATATTCTTATTACATACAGAACAAATCTTGGGTAGAGATCGAACCCACGACTTCTGACTTACAAATTAGGAACACCAGCCATTAGAGCAACATCACAAGACTTACACAAGACTACTGATATTGGATTTCATTTTTAGAATCTCTCATGTAATTGCAAAAGCTTATTTCTAAATTATTTCTACTACTAACTCTACAAAAATGATCTATAAAATAAATAAAACCAATATAACACTTTATAATACAAACACAGCAATAGATACATACGAAGACAATCAATTTAAATCATTAACTATATAAATTCCCATCCATGTCAATGCACAATGTACACTCCGAGAAAGCAAGGCGGACCTAAATGATCCTCCCATTGTACGGCTCACAAATCGTAGATGCAGATTACAAAGGTCCCTCCGGAGTGAACATTCGGCGACAAGAGCCTCCGGATCCTATTGTGATGAGTTCTTTGTCTTATTGGATAAAGTACAAGTGATGAATGACAGCGAAGGTATCACAGTAAACGATTCCTTCATTGAGGAAAAAAACGTTAGAATTTGTTGAAGGCAAATATAAAGACGTTCAATTACTTTAAAAGGTTGAGGATGGATTAGCTGTCAAAGTCGACTTAAATTAGGTACATTTTGAGTTTTTTGAACAAATTGTATTATAGGATTGACTTTGAGAGATTCGGGATTAGTGACTAGTCGAACGATCTCCTGAAGATAATCTGATTTTGCTTTTAATTTAATTTGTCTGGGGTAGCATTTAACTGGCAATCTTTAATTAGCTAGGCAGAGTATATTAAATATTTTAGATAGATCTCCAATACTATTAAATTCTCAGATGAAGGCTTGTGTATATTTTTTATTTAACCCGATTTTGATACAATATAGTACAAAATTGAATTGCTTCCGTTAGCATCAACAGTTAGTAACACCTAGATACATGAGACATGTGGGAACGAAATTCCACGTAATCAAATCCAGCAGTAAAGTCTAATGGCGTTATTTAACAAGGCATGTCTTGTCAATTTGGTCACTGCGTTTGATTACTTTAAATTTCTGTAGCTTATTCTAATCAGGTGTTAGATCCTCACCAGTAGAAATTTATATTCAAAGCAAACAGAAAAGTTCACGTTCTATGTTTCAAAAAAACTTTGTAATCTTCAGAATCTCAGTGAAAGTTTAACGCTTAGACTAACATTATCTAAAATCGTTTTATCTCATTGTTTGATTTATTGTTAACCAAGTTTACACGTTTCACTTTCAGACTAAATTGAATTCTAGAAAGTTTTGACATTTACTATTCTCTGAGATACATTATTTTTATCTCAAAATTTACTGCTTTACCAACTACTTTACTAACCTCGATGATAATATTGTTTTTATAATGAATACTTAGTGGTTAAACTTCATGAATCTTTATTTAATTTGATACTTTGACCCACAATGTTATTTATTTATAACTGTTGGACTACACGTTATAAGGGATAAAGTTTTGACATTCTAAAGTTTGCCTTATCTAGATCAATGCATGCGAATATAAACAAATAGCATAGGACCAATTTCTGTAATTTCTTAATCAAAAACAAATATTTATAGGCATGTCATTCGTGACTTAAGGTAATGCGGTCTTTTACGGCGTTGACGAGATGAAACTGTAGTAAATATATTGTAAAAAAAATAATTACATTAATTTTTTGATTGTCGTCTTCAAGAAACTACCCAATACCTGATAGCGATTTAATAGTTAATGTAAACCATAGGTACAAAAGAGGAGCATCGTAACTTAGTAGTCAGCAATGCCAGTATATTTTTATTTAATAGAGTGGCTCATAACCTACTGCAAAATAATAATATATCTATTTTATTATCTACGAAGATAGGATATCCATAAAAGCGAGCTCGGTAGGTGTACTCGGAATACTGAAAGATCCAGATGGCCCGATGGGATAACTCTCGAATATGACTCATGATCAACGGAAGTGAATCATCTATGTTTATTATACATACAATCATTTTACTGAGTGATTTTCACTGATCAGTTATTATATTATGGAACTAAAAATTAACTAATCTATGTTAAAGTAAGATGAAATATCTGACGAAGTATAACTTTAATTTATTAGTCAAGAGATTTTAAAGTGAAAACTTCTTTACCCGCGTTGGGTATTTTTAAACAAACAACAAAAGTATGTTTTTTATGGTTTAACAAAAAACACATTTTTTGATAAGGGAAAAACCATTCAACTCACGACAATGTTAAAGTTACCGACACCGACACCTCTGTTGCAGTAACAACTTCTTTAGGTGCGTTGGTCATTTTTTGAGGTGGGAAAAAACAATTGAAATCGCGACACTGTTACCGTTACCGACACCTCAGTATATAAAAATATAAGTTTCACTTCTATCGGCATTCCCGGAGTGCCACTTACCTTTGTGTACGTACGTTAAAACAATTTAAATCTCGTCAAAACCTAGTATGAACAATTTCCTTTCGCAAAACGGATGCAGTTCATAAGCTCAGAAACAAATTAAGTGGTCAAACGTTTAATAGGATAATATCATGCATTATACTGCTTCATACAATTTGAGTTTTATTGAATGACTGGCGTCTCTTAATTGTGGCCTGGAAGTGCCACTTGGGTTAAGTCTTGAGACCCTTTGGTACGAGAATGAATTGTTTCTAACACGGAGAATTTTGTGTTACAAATTAATGTCACGGAACGATAAGAACTGGCGGTTCTTAGATGATATTATTAAATGTACGTTCCTTGGCTTATTAATCACTTAGAAGTTAGCTTGGCACTAAAACTTTCGACTGTTATGTAAGTAATTGCGGTTACGAGTGAATATTTCCATGCAATTATTCAAAGAGTATGTTGTTTTGCTCTGAACATTTCTGTTTCGATTTGTATAATTTATTTATAAGAATGGAAGTTTAGTGTTTTCTTTTATTTTAGTTTGTTTATGAAGGTATACCTAATGTGGGTTTTAATACGGTTCTAGACACTCTATAATGTGAACTCAGCAATATGTGTTGGCGACGACTTTAGTTCCCCTACAGATCGCGTCGTTTACTGTCGTGCCTTGAAATAAAGGTCTGTTATAAAGAATTCAAAAAGATTGGTTTCGGATCGGATGGCGACTCTTTCAAAGAGTCAAGCGTCCTGCCGAGATCTATTCAGACGTGATACCCACTTTTTATGGTATAGGGGGCAAACAAGCGACGGGGGGGACAGATCACCTGATGGTAAGTGACTACCTCAGCCCATGGACACATACCATTCAAGAGACACTAGTGTGAAAGGCTCCAAAATTGCAAAATGTCACGTCATCGCGTGGCATCTTCTCATAAATTATCATTTTAATTCGAATAATACCTACTATTTTTCTTGGAAAAATGTGGGCGTCTACCCCTTTGGGAATATTGGTGTGAAACGTATGTATGTAGTTACGAAGTTCACACCACAACCATAAAAATGATTAATTAATATTATTAAAATTCTATATTTGTAAAATGTATTTTTTTTCCGTTTTGGTCACGATTGATCTGGCTTCGACAGGTTCAATAGGGTAGATTCCTAGGTTTAAAATAAATTATTTCGCCTGCATCATTAAATGTAACATCTCAAAGTCGAACATGAATTGTCCTCCATTATTAATTTAATGTTTTTATTGATTTGATGAATGATTGGACAATAGCTAGGTATGACGTCACGAAATAGTATTTCATACAAAAATATACCGCTTCTAGCGTTTTGACGTTTAATAAAAGGTACTGATTTGACTTGAGAGTCATCTGCCCTATTCGATCCAAAAGCTCAATAAGACTAAAAGGTATGTACCTAATAACACTTCACATTTTTGGACGCGCTAAATTGAATTTCAAAATGTATAGTAAATTTAGAGAAGTAATTAAAAGAATTATAATAAGATTAAACTGAATATATAATAATAATATAGTTAATGAATATAATATCTGTTGTCTCTTCTGTTTATTTTATGTATGTGTTATGAGGAGGGAAATGTCACTAAGGATTTTAATTTTAATTTTGGTAATTTATTATTTAATTTATTAGTATGGTAATAATGTAAATAATTATATTATGAATGAATGTGTATTAAGATGCGATGTGTTAAGATGGGTTGTAATTGATACCTGAAATAAAAGTATTTTATTTATTTATTTAATAAAGTGGTATGTAGTACCATATAATATCACCGCAATTAAATTACACATGTGATATACAACGAAAATGAAATATTTCTATTACACCACTAAGTGGGAAAACAACACAACAATTCTGACCTCTTATCTTGTCTATCAATCTGTTTAATAATTAACCACATCTGTGTGTTAGCTGTTACGGCGGCTTCGTCTGCATTGAACGTAGACAAAACCATAACCCAATTAGTGATGATTTCTGTTTGAATAGAACCTCATATGGAATAGTGGCTTTATCAAACTAAATTATTTAGTCAGTTCAGATACACATCCTTTGTGGTGCGGTCAAGCATTTCACCGCAATTAGATTTAATGTCCATTTATTTCAAAATATTGCCATGTTTTCATTAATATATATTTACTTATAAAGGGAACAATGTGTAATAGAAACCAAAGTACTTTGCCAATGTGTCGAATAATTTGAAATATTGATATAGGTTATAAAATCTCACACTAAAACGTGATTTCCATTGATATATCACTTCATTTCTGAAAGAAATCTAAAATTTATTGTGTTGCCGTGAATCTTTTATTTATTACTGTATTTTATATATGTATTTTTATGTTTGTTACCTTAAAACTCCTTTATTTAAATTCGATTCTGAAAATTATTAATTAGGTATACTAATATTGTAGAAATATACTTCGCGTTAAGTCCCAATCGCGAAAGATCAAAATTAAGGAATGTCGAAAACATTTTGTTACATTTCATCATTGTGTGCACTTTGAAGTCGCTGATTTCTTTTTAATAGTAAATTATTATTAGTACTGTAGGTAGAGATCTTAAAAAGAGAGTCACACTTAAGCTAGTTGACTATCAACATTCCTATTAATAAATTTAAATATAGAAATAATAAAAGTATTCAAATTAAATGAATACTTTAATAAAATACTAGGTTTATTAAATATCATCAAGATCTGTTATAAAAGAATTGATTTTCTTTTTCTTCCAATCGACGACAATAAAATGGTAATACCCTTACATTTTCCAACAAAAGTCTTACATCAAATAAGGAGTTACTCCCGACTCAATATTTCTCGTCTATCGAACAAAACGAAGTATTCTACGTTCTCTATAATATCGTAATAAATATACATTAAGGAACGTTCGTCATTGTTCGGTAATTTGTTCGCCAATATTCGCATAGATATGAGTTTTATTGAGCATTCTCCATATAATTGTGTGAGATATCTTTCTCTGTAATCATAGTTTTGATGAAATTCATTCCCTGTTTCTTCTATTAGAATAAATAATGTACAAAGAGCTTATAATGTTGTGAAAAATATATGTAATAGCAAGACTACGATGATTGGTCATGCTGAAAATTAATGAGTAACGTAGAATTAAGTAATAACACATGTAATTTATATTCCAATTAGAGGTGCCCGATGCGGACTGCAATGAAACAGCATTTTTTCTGTATATGTATAATATGTATGTATTTACAAAAACAAAAAAAGTATTTACGTAGGTATTTATATCAGTTGTCTAGTACCCATAGTACAAGCTCTGCTTAGTTTGGGACTAGATGGCGTTGTGTGTATGTTGTAGAATATATCTATTATATTATATATATATTATATTGTTTATACTGCTCACTTGCCTCTTATACTAATAGTAATAGTATTTAGTTTCGACTAGACATCTACAAAATTACAGTGAACTGTGATTTATCATTCGATTTTAACTCTTGTAAACTCTTAAGTAACTCTTGAAGTCATAGTACGTGTAATGAAACGTTAAAATGAATAAATTGAACAAATTTAAACAATTACCTACTAAGGCCCTTATTGTTAAGTAATTTGCGTTTACATTTCAACTGATGTCAAAAACCTATGTTCTAGTTCTAAAACAAATTATAAGCAGATCTTGAGCTGAAAATCGTGAAAAGCACTTTGTTTATGATTAATTATATATTTATATTTGTTTAGTGTTTTGTGAATTATAGTCCAAGAAAGGACGATGTTTACTTCTCCTCATTGTATTAGATATTACTTGACAAAAACCAGACTTTGTGACGGAGTGGAAAATACTCCTTGAGGATACAGGAGCCAGGAGTATGTGGTGTTTCCACTGAAAACCACACCGACAGCCGCCTTAGGCGTCCTACTCTAGGGTGAACCCGGACCATGTGATTTCAGGTCCCCCCCAGATCGGGGTCGCACCTAACTAGGTCCTATCCCATGGGAAGCCAAAGGCTTCCCACTGTCTATCAGGTTAAAACCTTCCTAAAGTTCTTTTTTTTATAGGCATTTAGTGCCGTCCCATTGAAAACAAGGTGTTAAATTCTGAATATCTTTGTTCAGGAAGAGTAAAAATATCTTTGAATATATTTTTCTACGTATTCATTTAATTGGTTAATTGGACGGAAAGTCATGCTTCTTCAAAAGGCTTCTTCTTTCACTTTGCCTGTATACCATAAAAATACGACGTGAGGGGTCTATGGACCCCCGGTCGGAACGAAGTTCCTATCGCTTTTTAGTAGTTTTCTATACAGTTATTATAATTTGTATTATAAAATATCAAGTTAATAGAGTTACATTTAAAATATATATAAAATAAAACATTTATTGTATAAATTTATTATTATGTAAAAAATAAATAATGATAATCTAGTAGATATCTTCTCTTACTTATGACTGTGTACGATCTACGGATCGACAGAAGCCGCGCAAGTATTAGGGCTACCCCCACTGAAGTCTTAGGTGTTGGAGCTAAGGCCAATACTAGTAGGGGGTTTATTAAGATTACCATATCTACTTTACATAAAAACTTAACTATAGATATCGCTGACCGCGCGCAACGTGATATATCGCGGCTTGTGTCGATCTGTGGATCGTACAGACTGTATGTCATACCATCTCGCTCATTCTTGATTATTTCACGTTAGACTAAAAACTTTGACTTAACACGCTGTGACGGTAATGAGACAAATCGAGTTTTGTGGTCGTTTGAAAAAATGTAGCTCTAATGCGCTGTGAACACGACACGAAGCTTAAAATGACGATGTCACAATAGGATCACATAAACGACGTTAACGTCTATTAGAAAGTTGCCACAATTTCTCACGTCAACACGGTGATGAAGTTTCCTGATAATCGTGAGTTTGTAATAACTCGAATGCCTTCGAAATATCAACTACAATACATTTTTAAGTCGTTATACAAAGAGTTTTAAAATTTACAGACGTAAATTGTGCGCAGGCAAACTATTTTCAGTAAATAAACCAACCAACACTGGTATCCGCTCACCGATGCATCGCTTGTTGGACACTTACAACAAAATATTCCTCAATGTTTGCAAACAAACCTATTTGGGAAAATGGTGTCTATTTTAAGTCTAAGAACAATCTTCTCAATCCAGTGATTTTCTCAACCATCTGTTGCTGGATCCTTACGAAACCCTTACTTATTGTAAACGCTTCAGAGCTCTGAACCGTATCAATGGCTTATTACAATAAGCGAACAAAACGTTTTTTAATGTCACTATAATACTTGAGAGCTCTTCGAACCTAATGATCGTGTCATGGTGATA
The DNA here is from genome assembly GCA_902825455.1 of Arctia plantaginis. Classification (NCBI taxonomy): domain Eukaryota; kingdom Metazoa; phylum Arthropoda; class Insecta; order Lepidoptera; family Erebidae; genus Arctia; species Arctia plantaginis. The sequence goes on from CADEBD010000288.1 coordinate 3,269,265, forward strand.
AGTGGAAATGACATCACACTCCCACATTATACGAATGAGCCGCTCGGTATTAAAGTAATTGACAAGGAGAACGAAAGTTTTTGAACAATAAACGTGTAGATAAAAGTATAGAAGAAATTGAAGACAATTTATTGTGAACTTAAATGGATAGTTTTAAACCACTTGCTGAAAACTCAACGACACGTCTTATAGAAGCGCTTAAGTAACATTACTAGAATTAAACCTTAATAGATGGACCAATACGACTTATTTTAAAACGCACATTTTTGCCTCCGTATGTGTTTATGTGGAATCTAAGTTCAAAGCAATAAATGTCCTGCAAACAGCTAAGAAAAATATCTCCTGTTCTATGCAGACGTTCTCTAGCAATGAAAACCACTTAAAAATACTCGTAATAATAGGAAATCAACATTAACCGTGTCAAAGAGCATGTGTTTGTTATCCATAGATGATACTTCTGATTTTACTTTCAGTCCCAATCGTAACATGCCACAAATATACATATTAAGCTCCTATGACATACTGTTAATTATTCCACAGTAAATTAAAATGAGTAAAACATTCAACATTAAGTTTCACACCTCATATAGGTGCTGTGAATATAACAGCCAGACCAACTTCACAAAAAAATGGTTTCCAACAAAAATATAACGAATTTCCCAAATCTGTCACCCGATTTTGTCATTCGAAAATCACCACCCGAAAAACCCTTTCAAAGTATTTGGAAAGCGAGAATCGCACCGAATTTCAGTGTAAAATCTTTAACGGTTTTAATTATCCTAAGTGGGGACAGGAGCGCTGGGAACCGACATCAATCTATTTAATGTGAAGCTATACTACCTGCTAGGCGGAAAAACTATATATCCGTTTACCACGCCATTCATTACGTTGCTAACGAGAATTTGGTAGCGATATTTGAAGCGGCAAGCGTCGATAAAACGCAAACAAGCTGCAATTTTCGGTTTGCAATTTGGCACCGGAATGAGATCGATGTTTCGCCAATGCTAAATGTCAACAGTGCAATTGGCAGGCTGCTTTGCTGAAGGCATTTGATATGAATATTATATTATGAAGCCTGAATTGGTCAGGCTTTCAAAACTATTTTTGAAGAGTTTGAAAACAAGTCAAAAGCATATTGACGGTTATTACATTAGAAAAAATCAAAAGCTATTTTAGATTAAAACGACATAAAACTGCAACCGGACGAGAACTGCAAAACCAACACGAACTTCGAGCGAAAATGATAAATGTAAATTCTAAATATGAACAAGCGCTAAAGCAATGAGTGCTTCATAATTAATGAATTTATTCGAGCTACTCTTACTTATGATAAGCATGTACTTGAATACTGAATACTTTCGAGCAAAAGTGCCACGAACTATCACGAGGCAGACTTTCACGGCTAGTGTATAATCAAATAGAACGTAAGGCAACGTAAAATAAATAAATTCAAAGAGGTAACCCCTAAATAGGGCGGTCAATGCGCCCTCACGCGCTCTCAAGACGATACCCGACAGATTTCAAAAGCGTCTCTTTCATGCTCCCCTCTTAAATTAAGTAGACTTTTTAAGTTGGCTGGATAAATTTTAAATTGGATTAAGCCCTGGGCCGATCGTGACGGCGCAAAGAGTATGAATGATGACTTGGAGTGGACAGATACTTGGTACGAAATGTATATCAAACACCGTCCACATTATGATGAGCCTTCGATGTGTGGAATTCTATTCATTTGTAGTGTGCGATATACTGGTGTAAGATAGTTACACAATGATTGTGGAATTGAAGCAATGTATATTTTCCGGTGGTATTATAATTGTACGCTAGTGCGTGGGGTCCCGTTAGGCGCATAGCTGCAACGGTACGTCGGTGAAGCGGATTTCCTGAGTTCAATTCTCAAGCGAGTGGAATTTTTAGCGACTGTGTAGCCTGGCTACTGGTTTTTGTTTTATAGGAATGGGAATTCAACGATTTACCCTATGTTGGAAAGCAATTAAATGGTGCTGTTAGAGAGTTCTGTTTTTTGTTGTTGTTTTCTAGTTAATTCTGTTTGAAGTATCAATTATTCTCTGTTGAATTAATCCATTATTAAGTTTCTTTGTGTGTTACATTGAAATTGTATGTTTTTCGTGTATTGAGTTAGCAAAAATTACCCATATTCCATTCCTATGGGGCCTACTGTCCACCAACATTCTACATTGGATATTTCCTAAATAAGCAATTAGGATGATTTAAATATTATGTTTTATATTTAAGTTACCAAAAGCATTTCAGAATAATATTTTAATAATATACCTCACACATTTCACACACAGCATTCTTATCCCAACAAGGCAGACAGGCGCTGCTATGGTAACCAGGCTGCTGATAAACATACTTATATATTTCTAAATACATACATATTATAAATAAATTCCACCCAGACACACAACAAATGACCGTGTTCATCACACACTATTGGTCCTGGGTGGGAATTGAACCCTCGACCTCCGACTTAGCAGTCATGGTTACTAACCGCTAAACAGACAGGCCCGAATATGTAAGTGCTGTGAATTAGGACTCTTCAGTTGCAGGTGGACCGTGTCCATAGACCGTGGTAGTCACTTAACATCAGGTAACCTGTCTGCTCGTTTGACCTCCTATACCGTAATAATTTTCTGTAAGTTCAAAAGGAAAAAACATTTCATCGTAAAAACGCGTAGGGTGCTTAGATCTCAATTGTTGTAAAAATATTTTAACGTAACAAGTAAGTCACATATGCTTTAGCACACGCCTCTTAGTACGTACCAAAAGACAATACCGTATTTTTTGGTATGGAAAGCCGTTAATGCTAAAGATCCTGATCAGCATAATCCCCCAAATTTATTAAATTATTGTATTGTCATCGGTCCTTGATAAGTATGCGACGTTACAATTTAATTCGAGGTTTTAAAGTATGGGAAAATTATGTACGAAGATTCTGTTACGTACAAAAATTCATACCAAGCTAGCAAAAGCGTGCCAAAAAGCAGCTAAATCAATCTAAACAGAAGCTAATAACTCAAAGAATCCTTCCACCATCAACGTATATAACGCAGTTAGAACCTTACAAACCGCACCTAACGGAACTGAATGGATTCTAAAAAGCCCGAAGCTTTTGGATCTAGTCCAAATTGTATGACAATGACTGGATAGGGTGCAGAAGTTTTATCTCATGTTTATTTTCTTCGAATGTTTTGACTTTTTTGGGCAATTTTCTTTCTTAGACAGATTTTTTAGAAGAAGAAGAAGAAGAAATACTTTCAATATAAATTCAACTAAAAAAGAAACTCGAGAAAATTCTAAATATTTATATAATCACCAGCATTTGCCCGGGAAGCTCCGCTGGGTGCATGTCGATTATCGCGGTAAAAAGTAGCCAATGTTACTCGCTGATATGTAGCTTAAAATAGGTTTAGTGTTTAAGGCGTGAAAGCGTAACAAACTAATGCCATACGTAAACAGCACCTCGTGTAAAAATTTCACCTTAGCAATTGTAGGTAGTGCCCTACAAATGCCAACGTGACCTGTTTTCCTCAGTGACATTTATAACTCCAAGACAAAGCGAAGTACTATAACTGTTACAGAGTTATTAGCAAGCAGATCTTAATTAAAAATACCTTGCAAAGCTTCTTTTTCATCCTTATAAAGCTGAACAAATAAATTGTTTAGAAGTCTCTGTCGGAAATGAAAGCAGGCTTAGATAAATCTTTTAACGAAGAATTTTTATGGGCTGGAATATCACGTATATCATGCATTTAAGTTTTTTATACTTGTCATTTTTAGGGTGCCGTGATAATGACAAGAAACCCTTTTAGTTTCGTCATATCTATGTCATTAAGTAGATATGCTTTACGCATACGATTACCACCAGATGAGTAAAAATGATTCCAGTCCATTTTACGGTTGCCTCGAAGAACATTGTTGATGTATGTTTTGTAATCTCTTTAAACCATGGTGTCACTGTACAAAAAATATTATCTATGTACCTATCCGTCTGTCTGTTACTCCACTGTCTTTTTAGGTTAGAGACAGCGAGTATTAGAAAACTATTATTGCTTGGGTATATGTAATGTGTGTCAGAGAGAAAAATATGTAAAAAATATTTAGCGTACCTTCGGATAAGTAGAGTGGGGATATTTTCTTGTCTATGGTGACTATTTTCTGAAGAAATCTTGGTAGGGTTCCAACTGTTAACAATCATTCAAATGAAAGTATTAGAGATCATTTGTTCTTCCACCTAATTATGGAGCTAACCATAAACGAAATTCTTGATTCAATTAAAAAAATGACAGACTTCATGAAATTCGAGTTATTCATGTTAATATAGATATGTACGAGTATAGTTAAAGCAAATTGTGATTAACATCACAGCTATAGTTTTCATCTAACATTAGAGACCCACTACACAACGATATCGCCTTGCTTAATTCCATCCATTAGAACCCGTATCGAAGCTTAAATACATCCGTATCGGTCTTTATGAAGCTATTGACCAGATGCTCGGGAGGGCTCATGGAAGGGAACAATTACTTGATTACGGCGAAGTGTTCAGCGAAAAATAGTGATTATCTGCAGCTGTACCCTGAAGTGGTGAGGAACTTTGAGGGCCTGTTGCTCTAGTGGATGGTGGACTGCCAAGACAGAGGTTGTGGGTTTCTTTTTTCTGTTTTTTTAAGACTTTACCAGCATATACATGAAACGGACACAAAGAACACCCTGAATCAGAACAACAATTTGCGGATCACACAAAGTGTCGTCCCATGTGGGGATCGGACCTACAACACTCAGCCTTGAAGTAAGCGGCGTGGCGACCGCTTAAACCACTACGCCATCTGTGCAGTCAAATCCAATTTCCACCCAGGACCAATAGTTGTGTGATGAGTACGATCATTTTTTCTGTGTCTGGGTGTACTTTATCTATAATATGTACGTAATTAGAAATATATGTTTATCAGCAGTCCGGATAGTACAGTATATACAAAAATAACATCTCGTTTACGATAGTCAAAATAATGTATATAAGCTACCTGACATTACTTTAAAACGTGTTTCAAAAGTCAAAACCAAGTAGCCAATCAGCAGAACAATGTTTATACCGAATCCCGGGATAAATACCCAAATCCCGGCGGGCTGGGATGGATACGGGACTGAGGTCGCAGGGACCGGACAAATAGACCGTTGGATTAGAAGCCTTGATTAACTAATCCCGGTGTCAGCCTGCTTTGTTATGCACCCCTCTAGTTTCAAAAGATTAGATGATTTTTGCTTAGATTGCATTGATGTGGTCAGCAGTTTTCAGAGTTCGGGTGATATTTAATCGACATGAAAAGGACAAGTTCTTAATACGGGATATCTTCACCATTTTTGAACTGATTTTATTAATTAAAAATACATTTTTAGGCGTTTGATTAATTTATCTGTCTCCATTTTATGTCATCAAACACGTAGCTTGGCTGTTCAGAAAATGAGATGGGTGAGATGTCTCTCACCCATGATCGCTGATTCCAAATAAGGAGGAACCTACATTATTTTAAAATGCGTTAAAATCGCTTGCGAGTCCTGAGTTGCAGTCGTGCATGGACGGCGGTAGTCGCTTTCCGTCAGATGACTCATTTGCCCCCTCTTCCATAAAAATAAACCTGTGCTATGGTAACCAAGCTGTTGATCAACATACTTATATGTTTTAAACACATACATATTATAAATAAATTACATCCAGATACAATGGTAACTATTAAACCACCAGGCTGTTTAAATGGTTAGACAAAACAACAACTCATGAAGGAATATCCCTAACTCTTTGCTCTAATTAATCTATTAGACCGATTGCAATGACCGCTATTCAACCACAGTCAAAATCGGTTGGCAGTTCGAGCTGAAATTCACTGTGACTTACTTCGAACCGTTTCAATTTCACACATACATCGCTTAACAAGTTTGACGACTTTTAAGTCTTGTAACTTTTTTCCTCCCAATTAGGTGTCATGTGTTGTCTGGAATACGAAGAGATAAATCATTATGTTTCAAACAAACAAAAAACATTTCATTTAATTAGACGGTCGTTGCTCTGTAATTATTTTTTTTTAATACTTATGTTGGTAAACTGGACAGCTTATGTGATGATGTCAGTATATTTAATTAAAGTAATTATAATCTTATCGTATTGTTGACCTCTGAATTATATTCGCTAACATTAGTTACTGGGTAGAAACTTTTAGTAGACTTAAAAATGATTTCCATAATACGATGTGCAGAAGGTAGTGTGGCAAACAATTAATTATACCTACATCTCATATGCCTGATACATCGACTATATCTGAGCATCGTCGACAGGATCAAGGTTGCATCTGGAGCGGATAACCTGGACAGGAACTGATGTCTGCACCGGTTTGCACGTCTCTTACGACCATGTAGAAATTGGGGGACGATGGGTCTTCCGCTATCCATCTTGTTGTTGCGCGACGATCTTTTACCTTCCGTATAGTGTAACAGTAGCAATATATAAATTTATAAAGTCTTGCATCCAGTAAGTAAAAGTAAGGTCTCCCCTTAACTTAAAAAAAGTATTTTTTTTTTTTGCTCAAATTTCAAAACCTTAACATTACCATTACAGAGGAATACTACTCCTAATACTTAGAATCGAAGGATCATGATACCCATAGCTAGGAATAGCAACCACATGGGGTTTCTTAAGACCCTCGGGGTGTACCCGACATAGACTAATGACGTCACGGGCACCGGACACACTCGTGGAGTCGTTGAGCCTTGATTAACTAATCCCATGACATCCCGTTTGATATGCACCCTCGGTAGTTAACGAGATTGTACGATTTTTGCCATGGAGTAGGTTCGTTATGTGTACTGGTTAGTATAAGGCCATTATGTTATGTGAAGCAATAAAGGAAATTGCTCTTAAGATTGTTAGGAACAAAAACAGTTTTATGTATTCGTAGTTTAAGAATAAACGAGTAATGCTACACAATATCCGCCTGGAAAGAACTATTACCGTTACACCTCTAACCGAATATGAATATCTGACAAATAATGCCAACTTATATGTATAACCATGTGAGGAATAGTCGCCACGTATATTCGTAAAATGAATATTTTCGTCATTCTAATTACCGTCATACAAAACTTGTACAGCACTACCTGGGCTTGCATAAGCAGTGTCGGCGCACGACCCCGCATAATGCCATGTCGTCCAGACATTGCATTAGCAATGCGTTCACTCAAGTAATGATATGCGATGTTCTGAAGTAACGCGTGCGGTTGGTTGCAACGCGTGCGGTGTGCCTATTTTTAATGTTGAAAAGAAACTTTTTGAAGTTATGAGGTCATCGGTGCTTGTGTTATGAGGCTTGCAGAGCTATGTTATAAGGGTTGCGATGCTAATAAGGCTAAGATATTTAATAACAAGGGCTATGGATCCCTGCTTCCCCTTTTTTTTATTTAATGTAGGAGGCAAACGGGCACATTACCTGATAGTTACGGTTTACCGCCGCCTTTAGGCACCTGCAATCCAAGAGTTTCAAGTGCTTGCCCGACCTATGAAGTGCGACTACGCTCTTTTCCTGAAGCTTTGAACGATGCACTAGTCTGGTAATTTGTTTACAGATTAGTTGTGAGAGCCAAAAACGTTCTTAAAAAGCGGATAATGATGGACAGTCAATCTTCTAAGTAAAAAAAAATTGTCACGTAGTAAAGGTAAAATCATCAACGTATTAAATGCCATGTGTAGATGATAAATATGTAAAAAAAAATAGTCGATCTTTATTAGTCTTTATAACGTCTTTACGACGAAAATACCGCATTTGATAGAAATAATGAGCTTCCATATTATGATCATTTCACGTTGCGTAGTGGTTTAATTATATTTATTTATTTATATTGTGGAATGTTATTTATTATATTCGATAAACACAACATACATATTACCTCGTCACCAGTCATGTCAAACACCGTTATACCTTGTCACCATTATCTTATGTCACTTTCACAAATTACTCAACCGATTCCAAATGATTTCGGTGTGACAATGATCAAACCATTGTCACAATTTGTGACTGATTGACCAAGTGTATAATGACAAAGCCTTGACGAACATCGAAAATAAATCTAAATATTCCCTTTATAATAGCTTATGCAGCATAATAGTATGTTAGGCCGGAAGAAAAAGAGAAGAGAAGATTTGCTTATTTTTAGGCAGAATTACTAACATATTGGAGTGTGTGTGCACATCGGAACAGAGTTTATACACACCAGGATTACTGAAATAGAGAACTGGAACCTATCAGAAAAATTATATTATCAGAATAAAGTACTAGTACCTCAATGCCGTAGTGACCATAATGGTAGCGGAGTAGACAGCTTCCATAAAAGTGCGCAGCACAATAGAGACCTCGATGATGTGACAATGATCAACGCTTTTTTTGTTACCTACAGCTTGCAAAACACACTAAGTACGTGTTATTTATATCGCTAACAAAACTTAAAGAAGTACAATGCAGGTAGGTTTAGGTTAAGGGAAAAATAGTTGATCTTATTTTCTTTCTAAAAAAACCAAACTATCTGTATCAGACAACTTCAATATAATGCCGTAGTTCTTTTACAGATACACCACAAAAGGTATCAATATCTTTAAATTACCTACTCAAAAAATATCATTGTAATTATGCAAAGATTCAAGATTTATTTATTGGCTTCGGTCACCATTCATGACCGAAGCCAATAAATAAATCTTGAATCTTAAAATATATCTCTATTTCAAAAAATAAATTTAAATTACCTTAATAAATGTCAATTGGAATATTTCTCTATATGTCTGTGTATGTTTCCATAAATAAATTCGTCTTATTTCCCTTTCTTCCTATGTATACGAAAGACGAAAGGATTACTGAAAGTACGTCAACTGTCATCAGTGTCAATGTCAATCATAATGATCGTCAAGACCTCCCCTTCTTCGTTCTGTCGCAACAAGAGTTAATGAGCCTAGCGTTAATGTGCTCTAAAGAGGCGCTCGTTTCGTTAACAAACTTCTTTACTTTGGAAGTGGCACACACCACCCGGCGCTCAAAGGATAGCTTTCTTAGAAGTTACGATAGACAAGATTTTAAGTATATAGGTAGGTATTGAAATGCAATCATTTAATATTTCTTAAACATACGTGTTAAAATCATAACCATCCTTTGGGCTTTGCCTTGAAACTAACCGTTCTCAATAGTTTCACCAAATCACCTTTGCCTAATGTTTTTTTACATAATCACACAATCAATTGTAACTTAACTAATTGTGAAAAAAAATAAAAAAAATAAAAAAAAAAAAAAAATTAGTGTGAGTTCTTTCAGAGTAGAGGCCTATGTCCAGCAGTGGACTATCATAGGTTGCTGATGTGAATCAAAATTTTAAAAAGTATTAGCTTCAAAACATCTTGTTGAATAGTAATCAACTTTATACTTTAATGTAGAATTTGCCAAAACGGCTTACAATTCTGTGTTAACAAACATTAAAAAAACATACAGCCGAATTCAGAAACTCCTTCTTTTTTTGAAATGGATTCAAAAGTAATGGTTCACACATTTATTTCGTTCCATTGAGCATCTTAGTTTTATAATAATAATAATTCATAACGTCCATTACAGATTGAAGACGAAGATTATCCCGAAAAACAAAATCTTATAAAACCTTTAATATAGTTCTATTGAAAGTTTCATAAGATTTTGTACTTCTTAGGTACAGTGATTAATATCAACCTTATGTTCTGTAGTCTGTGCGTGGGTTTGACAAACACAATATATACCTATTGGTTTGTTTACTTAGGTCCAGCGATGATGTCATTCCACAGACTTATAGTCGTCATACACTTCTTGTGTATCGGATTTGAATATTTAAGTATATATATATTTCTTTGTTTGGGTAAGTACGTATGTTTCAAAGGCTTATAAAGTAATCAAAGTTAAGTAAAGTCAGCAAAAAAAGCCGGCTAAATTTTCCAAAATAAAAGAGAATATTTTTTTTTCCATAATATCTATTGTAATTATTTAATGAAATTAACATAAAGAATTAATGTTAAAGAACTAAAACTAGAGTTAGGTTATCCTTGTGACTAGTTTTGCTGAATTTGACACCGGGTATGTTTTCTACATAAAACTTTTCAGCTCATTGACATAGTTTTCAAGAAGTTTGTGATGTGAACTGTGGAGTGTTTCCAGAGAACTGTTGGGTCCGGACTAATCGTTTAGTAGTTCATTAGTACTAGAAATATTTTAGTGATAAGATCATTTAATATGATTGTAGAATAAAGTTTAATTTTCTTGTTTGTTCATGGTCCATGATATTCTTCTATAACATTGATTATTACAGAGGACAGTGGAAATATCTATTTAAAATTATTTTGCCACAAGTTTCAGTTAGGCTGAGGTAATAAAATGTTTAAAAACTTTCATTGCTAACTGTACATGAAAATACAGTACGAGTGTCTATTTAATGTACTTTGTTGGAGGGTTTTTTATTAATTCTTTATAAACAAGTATGAGTTGTACAATGGCGAACATAATGCCACAGGCATTTTCTACCAGTCTACCTTAGGGTGTTGCTGAAATGTGTGACTAGGTGCACTAGACAATGAGATGTAAAGTAAAAAGATTTTTTTTGAGAAGTTAGACAGAAACAGTGCGAGTGGCAGTTTTAGTTATTTACAAAGCGAAAGTTACAAAGACACAGTTACAGGCAGTAGTAGAATCGATCAATATCAATACTTAAAATGTTGCCCGCAGTTTGAAACACTTCTTACAACTTTCGTAATCATCTTTACTTAATGAAAAGAAGAAGAAGGATTTCTCTATGTCTTGCCTGTATCCGCAAAATTACTTGATGATATGATGTTTAAGACAAATCTTTTTGTCATCAATCATTATCACATCATCAGCCTTTACATAGGCTTCTCCTTAGTAAGGAGGTTTTGGCCTACTATACCACTCTGGCCAGACGGGTTGATATAAGGTTTGTTTCAAGTTTTCCTTCTCTCTGCTTTGTTTCCTTAGTCGCCTCTTACGACACCCACGGGATGAATAGGGGTGGTGACACTCTGTATTCCTAATCCGTCACCACACCGACTATATTTTTGTATTTGCATAAAAAAAGACATTAGCTTACCTACTTATCAGTAGGTACCAAATATGCACTATTGATCTGGTTATTGTCTGCAGATATTCCACTGTATTGCCATTTATGCCATGCCGTACCTATAATATTTTACTGATAAATATTATTATTTTTGTTACAGATATGAGAGAATTCTTCTGACACAACATTCATAGTAAGTATTTTCACATGTAAACAAAATATACTACAAGAAATTCATACACTCCCAGTTTGATACGTGAAAAAATCCATCAAGGACCGTCGACGCCTAATACGAGATCGCACGGTAGTGCTGATTGTGGATCGCACGACGCCCATGTAGAGGCACCTAACTTTTTCTCTTGGTCCCCCGAGATTATACAACAGGCGATACAGCATATGCCACTGCACCAATCGCACAAAATGCTCTTCGAAGACACAACTGTCTAGAATAAAGACTAGGACTCCATTAAGCGGCCCACCTGGAGGCATGAGCCGGGTGGTTCTATGGCGGTTAAGTAGGCCTTGGATTGCCAAGAGCATCAGTAAACTCTTTTGTTGACCGAATATCCAAAGCGGCATTGCTAGGCTCGTATAAAATATAGTTAGATAGAGGAGGTAAAACAGCAGACAGTGGAGGTGAGCGCTGACGCGTCGCAAGGAGTAATCCCTCTCGAAGTCGCTTTAGTTGCCCCCATCTGTCATGTGATTGCCCCGCACGGTGAATCCATGGAAAGCTAAGAAGTAGGTATCTCTAAAAGCTCTAACATTTAGAGTTTTTTGGATACTATGAAAGAGAATACTAATTAAAGTAAAATATCGTAGTAGACTTCATAGTCTAAACAGGCACCATCTTGTATTCAATGCATGTTTTTAATTCATTGGAATTAGTAGTGTTGTTTTTGAACTTTTAATACTGCGTAATATGACACCTTTTCCGATAAAACCGTTGTCCAAATAAAAAATAATCATAGACAATTTAAGATTCACGTCAAAAACTTTTTTAAAATAAACTGCCATTCGAAAAGCTAGCGCTTATGCTCCACTAAGATTAGGTTCAATTTGAAAATAGAACACCAATGATGGGGTAATAGTGTGCATAATCTTTACGAAATCTCGTTCGGCGCATAAAACGATAGTCGCGACATTTCTCGTTATCTAGCGTACGTTCTTCGGGCGTTCGGTGCAAACGATTCGGAAAATCGAACGGAGCCGGCCCGTGTCGACTTCCATTACCGGCATTAGAGTGTCGAACGTTCGTCGCGATCGCTATCAACTTGCTCCGATAGCCTCCGATCGATCGCGGTTCGATGATATTTATTCGATGATTGACGAGATATGATTTGAATGTAGAAAGTAGGTATTGAGTTTTTTTTTAAATTAGTTTCGACAAGAATTGTTTTATTCAAAACTGATCTTTTAAAAAGTGAGTTTTTTTACATTGGTAGAATTTTTTGTATACAATATTCTGTGTAGCGGATATACTTAATGATGACCGAGGGGCTCCAACGTGAAGTACCTTTCCAATTTAATGCCCACAAAAACTCGTAGTAGGAAACATAGTAATTATAACTGCGGGCAACTGAATAATGGCGCCCATGACTTTTTTAACAAATGTTTTTTTGTACGTAGTAGAATTGTTGAGTCTGTTGGTTATAAACTCTGATTGCTGAGTAATATCGTGGGTTCTACTCCTGCCCAATGCAAATAATTGTGTGAATAGCATGATCAATTGTTCTTTGCCTGAATTTAATTTATCTGTAATATACTAATGTAATTTTAGTCTGGTTACCATAACACGAACTTTGCCGAGTTTGGGATTAGAATGTTAAATGTGAGGTGTCTAAATTTATTATTATGAATGTGTATGTATTTAAAAATAGGCAGACTGTAAAAAAAATGCAAACACGTCACGTCCTCACAGGACGTGACGGTGTTTGCACCATTTTAAATTAACTTCTTCCACTCATCTAAAATGTCATTAAACCATTAACTCATCTGAAAAAATAATTGTAACAAAAAAACGACAACACAATTTTGCAAGATTTAACTCAATAATTTCTGGTTGAGATATCACAAAAATTCACCCCACTTTGTCCGGAAACATTTCCCAATGCACATCGAATTACGGGGGAAACATCAATAGATGCTGAGATAGTGGCCACCCCTGACAGATACGCCAAAAGTAACTTTCACATAATCTAAAATGCACCTTATCAGTGAAGAAACAGATTTGAAATTTGTACGTTGAATGACTACATGTAGGTAATAGGGGTGTGTAACACTTTATATAAGACAATAGGAAGTATCGAATTCGGTGTTTCGTTTCCTCAAGAGAAAGCGGTTTTATATATAATTTAAATTGTTCGAATGTTATTCTGATCGTTTATTGGTTTGGGATAATTGTTTTGTAATCAATTAAAGTTTGTTACATCGATTTAGTTTTTAGCATAACTAGCGTACAACATGGAAATTAATTGTCAATTTCTTTTCGATGTTAGGATGTTAGGGAATAAGGGTGTGGTTAGGCCTGCGGTAAACTCATTGACTAGATGAAATGCAATGTGACCATTGCTTAACATTGATTTTCTATGAGGATGTATTATCGCTCTGTAAGAGTATTAGTATTACGCAATTAAGTCACACTGTTAATTACTTAGTTAAATATAATTGAAATATTGCAGTTGTGTTGTAGCATTATATACCTAATTTGTAAACTACAAATGCGTCATAACCGCGAACAACTTTGCAAAGATATGTCTCATTCATTTGTGGTATATATACTCATTCATAAATACCTTGGTAATACAATACACTGAAAATTCTTGTTAAAATCGTCACAATTTTCGAAACCACACGGATGACGAACTCAGGACAAACACTTCACTTCAAACACCACAAAAATACCTTGTTATTGAGGTCGACTGTAAAACAGACTTTTAATCGCAAATATAAAATGAATACCTAAGAATATTTTTGACGCTTATGAATGTTCTCGAATGTAAATAGTATGCGGTTTAAATGAACTTAAAAATTATTTATTTTTGGTTTTAAATCGAAAGCTGGTTGTTATGAAGCGCATGAAATATTTTTTCATTAAAGACAACTGCACTAGGAATAAATCCTGTGTCGCGGGGGACTCTACAAATGTTTGTAGAGTCCCCCGCGGGAACATGACCCCCCACATGAAACGGTCACAAAGGACACGGTCACCCAGAATCGGAACAACAATTTGTTGATCACACAAAGTGTCGTTCCGTGTGGGGATCGGACCCACAATACTCAGCGTAGTAGTAAACGGCGTGGCGACCACTTAAACCACTACTACGAATAGTAACTACCAGAAGAAAAAGTTACAAGTGTCCACCGGTGCCAGTAGTCACTTACCATCACGTGTACACGTCACACTTTTTAATAAAATATAATAAATATTTTATATTTTCTGTAAATTGGCTTAGTCTTCTTGCATTACTCAGTTAAAAGTACGATGATAATAATAACATGTCATACCGAATACGAAATAAACAACAAAATATAAAACAAAGGTGATTTTACACTCTATTTTTCATAAAAGTTACCTTCATTCTAAATCCTAATTTGTATATAGAGGAAATTAAAAAAAAAATGCTGCTTCAAACTTCTCCTTTACAATACTGGCAATGTATTTAAGTATTTATCTTGTTGAGCAATTAAAATAGTTGTAAACCACATAAATCGCCAACCTTTCCTCATGTATATTTTATTAAGTAAAAACAAGATGTCTTAATAAGCCGTAATGTTGTAAGAAAAAACGAAACGTTTTTTGTAATGTCAACTTGACGTTTGACATTTCGGATCGAGAAATTCGTTCTCCGTCAAAACTCGTACTCCATGTCTCGCTACGTGCTAAAGAGAATTTATTACGTAATTTCTGTTCATTAAATAGAATGCTTGTTGGCGCGATGCTTCATGAATTAAATGCATTATACGTTGCGAAAGAGTAATCGATCAGTATTCGATTCACGATGTTATAGCAAGTTTTTGTACGTAACACACGACAGGTGCCATTTCGCGTATACCTTAACATTTTTAATCGATAATTATTTTTAAGTAATCACTGGCCAAGTATTTTAAATTGATTTCATTAATCTTTCGCCGAAAAGGCTGCTCCATAATTTAATTCATTCATGAGAGTATTTCGTTATTTCATAAAGTTCGTTCGTTATTATATTCGATACTTCATAAAGTACCCTTAATTTCATCATAAAAATCACTATTTTCTGTTTCATCAGTACACATGCTGATTAAACAAATGATAGAGATTTTTGATTTGCTAAAACAACCATTTTATTTGTTAATATTGGGCAAATACTTACGAAAATATTATAGAATAATTATGAAGTTTCTGTATTTGTATATATATACTTTTTCATATTTTTAAAATGAAATATAGAATTGAAGTGTAGCTCTGTAATATCAAAATAGCTAACAGCTTTTAGTACATCTGAATATTTACAGGGCTCTTCTGTTATTATTTAGAAAAAAAATACGAGAGGTGCGAAAACACGCGGCTGAAGTCGCAACAGGTACAGCTAAGTAAAACATAAAATTAAACATCTGTTTAGATTAGTTCCCACCGAACAATTAAATTCCTATGAAAGCCAAGCAATTTTCAAATACAACAATTTAATGTTCATAACCGCCTTCTCGGCAATAAATTAACCGATACGGCAGTGATCAGTCATAGTGGTAACGTTCCGGACAACGCAAACGCCTCGCGTGCCCACAATCTACGCTTGCGATCAAATAGTTATCACACGCAAGCACGTAAAATGGAACGTTTATATTGTATTGTATTAAAGTAAAGGTTTACAAGCTTAGTGTTGGGGTAACTTACAATTACATAATATTGAGAATAAATTTGTAGGATTTAAAACAATGTAAGCCTTCACACTTAAAAAAGTCGCGAGCTACACATTTGAGGCGTGAAAGTAATGTCATAATGTACTAAGAACTTTGGTTAGTTAGGTAGACATTTTGCAGCAAATAAATAAACAGTCTTACTTTGAACAACTTGATATTTCGTTACATCAAATTGTGCTATTGTTTCGTCTCCACATCCGTTCTAAGAACAAAATAATTAATGCAAGACTTGTTAAAAGGATGTTTTAAAAATATCTTACGTATTTCTTGTTGCTATTAGCACTTGGCCTACTATACGTTTCGCTTTAATATCAAAACAGATTTATAATAACCGTTACTACATGCAGAACATTCATTTATGGAAAACAAGGGAGTTCGAACTTCTAGACAGGCTAGTTAATATTATCTTCTTATATATAAAATTCTCGTGTCACAATGTTCGTTCCCGTACTCCTCCGAAACGGCTTGACCGATTCTCATGAAATTTTGTGTGCACATCGGGTAGGTCTGAGAATCGGCCAACATCTATTTTTCATATCCCTAAATGGTAAGGGTGACCCATCCCTAATTTTTTTTTTGTTTTGCAATACAACGTTTGCCGGGTCAGCTAGTAATTATTTTAATAATTACTGGACAATTCTTACACACGGTCGTTTGATTTCAAATGAATCCGCACCTGTTCTATGGTAACTAGACTGCTGATACCTAAATGTTTCGGAATACATACCATTACAAATACATAGAAAAGTTTTAATTGCGAAGATTGATAGCCGAGTACCTAGGGTTAAAGGTAGTGACTCCCGCTCCGACACGTTTCTGGTGCGTTGCATTTCAGCGAGGCAATGCTGCCAATATCATGGGCACTTTTGCACCGGGAGCCATTCGGGGCGGGTTGTATGATTTGATTTAAATTGTATATATTCATAAACAAAAATAAAATATAAAGATTGAATACATACCTACATATATAAATTACCCTCAGATATAGAACAAACGATCATGCTTATCACACAATTATTTGTTTTATGTAGGTAGGAATTATACCTACGTCCTGGGAATCAGCGGCCAGGATCACAAACCAGTGGACCAACAGAATAATCTATTCTAACAAAGCTTTACTACTATCTGTTAATAAAATTGTCAATTCAAATACATTTGGCTACTAAACACACGGCAAATTTACAAAAATATCATTTATATTTCTATACACCAACAGCAAACCATATATTATCTACCAATAACGTAACTGTACCTCCATTTTTGCTTTGATATATATATTTTTTGCTCTTATATAGAATATGCCAACTACGAGTTCAAACAAGTGAATTACTTTTGTTCGAAATAGTACGTTTGACTCACCCCACTTTACGCTTGCATTGTCACGTGCCCGCCAATTTTTGTTACGACCCCTACTATAGTAGTCTGTCAATTTGCGACAAAATAGTGAGAACGAATTTTATGCTCTACTTGCACGCTTCGTATTGGCACATTGTGGTTGCATTGATGAGAATTAAGGAACAAAACAATCACAAAAACCAAAAAAAAAGGATAAAACAAAAAAGGATAAAACAATCCTCAAAGCTGTTTATATATTGTGTCAAAGTTTGAGCCCAACAAACTTACCATTTTTATAAATATAAACATGTTTTTTTATGTATTTATAACATATTTTCTTTCCTGCATTCTTTGTAAAGTATTTCGTGAACTGGAACGGTAGTCAACGAATTTACGGCAAATCAATGATATTAAGGCGCGCGTCTACGCCATAAGCGTCGAGCACGCGTTGGATTAAAATGCGCCTGTGAATAGTTTGAAAGAAAGGCGTATTTCTGTAGACACATGTTCATGTTCATCAACTTAAAATTGTATAACAAATACCACATAACCTAACTCTTTTCTTTTCCAGCACGATCTTCATGTCGCAACCATGCATAGTAGGGGTATATTAGCGAGTCAAGCCACGCGCTACCAACTTCTTTCGGTGTTCGTATCACCCTCGCCTAGTTACTCCTGAAGGGGCGTTGTTGCCACCGAACAGGCTACATCGATAAAAGCCTAATACATTGTATCTTTTCTTCGAAAACTTTTTTGTTTCCTCTAAAATAACCGGCAATCGATTTGAAAGCGAGGATACCATTTTATAGTTTTTACATGATGATTTAAGAAA
This sequence comes from Arctia plantaginis, assembly GCA_902825455.1. Lineage (NCBI taxonomy): Eukaryota > Metazoa > Arthropoda > Insecta > Lepidoptera > Erebidae > Arctia > Arctia plantaginis. The sequence goes on from CADEBD010000288.1 coordinate 3,287,473, forward strand.
CTGTGTCAGCTGTTCGTCAGGGATTGTGGGTCAAGTGATTGAAATGGGTTGCCATGAGGTCGTTAACTGGGGTCTAAGAAAATGTTATTGCTGTAAAAGAACCTTTTTGTGAATCCCTGAAGAATCACCAATCAGCCTATAGACTGTGTGTGTTAGTATGTTTCGTAGTTTCGTGTAGTTTATGGTCTTTTTACGTGTTTGGAACTTCAACCAACGTATGGTACGGCTTATGAATACCGATCAAAACTATATCTTACAAGGTATTTCAACCAAAAACGTTGCAAAATTAAACCAGAGTAATTTGAAAACCAAATTTTTCGTTGTCTGACTGATATGAAGTATTGTCTTCCTCGAAACTAATTCGTTTGAAGTTCAAATGTGAAAAAAATTTTGCCTTTGGTTGACACAGAATTTCCTCGTCTATTATTAATATTGTATCGTATTTTACCTACAGTAATAAAAACAGCAGGATCGAAACTTCTGTAATCTGTAATGCTGTACAGCTTGTCGTTACATTGAAGTTTTATAACGAACTTAAATCCTTCAGGAATGTAGCCGTGAGTGCAAATATGTGTATGTAAACTGATCTTGTAATTGCTGAAAAGTACTAGGGACAATTTTACTTGTATAATTAAATACTTGTGGTATTTCAATCTATATTTTTTCGACATTCCAGAAGGATACTGATTAGATCGTAACAAATGTGTTTATTAAGACCAATTGATTTGACTGCATGGATGGCATAGTGGTTTAAGTTGTCACCTCGCCGCTTCCTATTGCCCTGAGTGTTGTGGGTTCGATCCCCCATGGGACAACACTTCGTGTGATCCACAAATTGTTGTTCTGAGTCTGGGTGGCCTTTGTGTTCGTTTCATGTATGTTTGTAAAGTTCTCCGCGACACAGGAATTATTCCTATTGCGGGAGTTCTTTTTAAAAATGAAATCAAAAAATAATAATTGCCTTGGTCTCTTGGTCTAGTGGTAAGCGATCCCGAATGCTAAGCGTCGTGAGGTCGTGGGTTCGATTTCCACGCAGGACAAATATTGTTCGATGAGCACAATAATTAATTCGTATGTATTTATAAAGATATAAGTATGATTAGTAAGAACTATATGTGCCTGAATGACGCCAATACGCTTGCTATTACGTAAGTATAACCGAAATCAAGGTCTACAGAATGTAGGTCATTTAACTCGCCTCTGTCTAACCCTGCGTAGATAAGGACGTGATCAATGGTATTAGAATTGTTTTGCAGAAAGTTAATGAGCGTATTTAAAAATATGGAAAAAAAATTGGTTGCCTGTAAAGTCGGTATACGGGCGAAAGTTTTACGTGACAACGACTATGTCTGTCTCTCTCGCTCTTAGGCGGGCTAACCATGCCCGATTGGAAGGGACGCGTGCCTCTCACTCGCTCTCATTGTGAGCGCATAACGTGAGCGGAGCGTAACGCAGTTTCTTGAAGTGTCACCCGGCAAACCAATTTATAAGACGTTGTCACGTCAAAATGAAACAATTATCTTTATACCTAATATAATCTTGAACCGAATGACCCGTGACATTGATAAACAAATCATCCTTCACATACATCAAGCACGAGAGAAAACAACACTCGATATGTTCCATTAAGAAATATTTTGTGGCAAAAAAAATGATGTAGCAATATTGCGACGTGGGACAAAACTGGGCCTAGACCCAATATCTTTGATTAATAATACTCTCATTACTGAAGTAACGACACGTAGGAAATGACAAGAGTAATAAAGGCGAAAACCTATTATGATTAATATGTGCCCGCTGACGGGAGCTCTCCGCGACTCGTTAATGAAGAATGCCCCGCCCCGCGCTGTCGCCTACTTATATACAACCTACCTCCACCCCCCTCGCCTACTCTACTGTGATTGACGACGTAGCCACAACGTCACAGCTCAAGTACTGGCTGTACGAGTGATGTGGGTGCCATCATTTATTTAATAACAGCTGCTGTGTAAATGTATGAAAGATTATGGTTTTTAAGGTCAGTGGGGGAAATATTAATATGAAGCCTTGTAGATGATGTTTACTTTATTATATTTATGTCAAGATTTCGATGATCTGATGGCTGCAAGCGAAGCGTAGTCGTAATACAACTAACCGAATGCACCGAAGGTTAAAAATTCATTGCAAGAACAATTGATTTCAGATTCAATCTATACCATCCATACTGAGAGTAGCAAGACAATAAAAAAGGATAAATATCATTCAATTATTGCATTGCTAAACATCTAAAAGAAGAGAAGAAGAAGAAGCGCAATGGTTAAATCCGATGCCTCAACCATTAAACCACTTCAACCATTTAATAGCACGATGCTTGACAGTCAACAGTTAGCAAATTCAAACCTAATCCCGGTGCTTTAAAAACGGCTCTGCTCCTAGGAGCAGAAACTTAATGCTAGCATGAGAACTTCAGAAGTTTCAGTTTAGTTTAATACTATTACTTATATATTTCTTATTTGGGAAAATCGTTTGAGGACCAAAACTGGATTTCATATACGAGTATGTACTAAAATTTATACATATTGTAATCTGACATTTAAAACTTTTAATTCTTCGAGCTAAACTGCATAGTTTGTGTTGTCAATTGTTTTAATATCGCTCTAAATATTCATCATCATCATCAACAGTCTTTAATAGTCCACTGCTGGACTTAGGCTTCTCTTTAGGAAAGAGGTTTTGGCCTACTATACCACGCTTTCAATATTAAATAAACAAGATTTCATTAAACCAGTCACATCTTAATAAAAATTTTGAATTTGAAGTATTCTTTAACTTCCCCCTAAAAACAATTTGAAAAGAAACAAAAAATGTTAAATCAACTTTAAAGGAATACTGTACCTTCTACTTCATAACTCCTATTATAAAAAAAATGAAGAAAAGGAGGCAAAAACACAAAACTTTCTTCCCCGCAACAATTTTGTAATTATTTCAGAAGCACCTTCAGTGGGCATTCTTCATAAATGAAATTGAAATGAAAAAAATACTTTTTCATTTTAATATGAATTAAGAATAATCGTGTTCCTTTTCGTAATGATTTGTTATACACGAGACAAGGTAATGTTTTAATTAATTTTGCCTAAAAGTAATTAACGATACATTAATTAAAAAGTTGTCACATGTATACATGGAATTCGGTTCAATTTACGAAATTAAAGTACAAGCATTCAGTTATTGATTTATATTCTTCTTGGTTGAAAACAATTGAAGGAGAAGAGTTAACCATCATTTTTCAGAAATTCAGAAGAATTTTTACTATATGTTTCGTGTCCTTCACTCTCCTTTTTTATGTTTTAAAACTATAATGTCACCTGATTCCGGTCCGGCATAAGCAGAGACGAAATAACTCCACTTTCTTTTGCACGATCCTGGCATACACCTCCCGCCTCTACCCCATTCCGCAAGATAAAAGACTTTATGTGGGCTTCTTCAGTAAATGATCTGGTGAGTATGTCTATCTCTATATATATGTCGCACCTGCACACAGGGGCCTTATAAACTCCATTGGTCTATTGACACTACTAGTCATTTTTGTCTAGCCAGAGGTCAAGGGTTCAATTCTCATCCAGGACAAATAATTTTGCGATAAGTAGGATCATTTCCTGTGGGTCTGAGTGTAATTTATCTATGTGTAGGTAGAACCCTATAAGTATGTTTATCTGCAGTCTGGTTACAATAGGACAGGTTCTGCCTAGTTTGGGTACAGGCGGCCGTGAGTGGCATATAATGTTTATAACAAACACCTTTTATTGCCGAATAAAACGTCAAAAACAGGTATTTACTTCAAGTAGTATACGTAATTGAGTTCGGCTGTTCGGCTTTTACTATTGAAAATATTGACCCACCAATAAACTGTCTAATTGATATTGACTGAATGTCTAAATACAGAAACGTACATAAATTATTAGTGTAGGATAAGTCCCACATTGATAACTTTACAGTTTACCCTTCTACCACAAGAATTTAGTAGAAGGAGTAAACTGTAAAGTTTTAGGTATTAAAAATAAAAGAATGTAGTTCGTTCATTAATTTCAGTTGTTTTGTAGTGCTACATAGCATCTAGACATTTAAATTATCTGAGAGTATTATTGTATTCGAGTTATTTTAATAACAGCAGAAATATTTTTTACACTGCGGCCGTAAAGTTGAAATAGTCGTATATTGTCATGAGATGCTAAAAATACATCAGCCATGCGACTAGACAGTGTGTCGTTTTGATTAATAAGTGTTGTTGACACCTTAATTAACCCGGCTAAAACTCCCTTCATAACTCTTTGTTCTAAATGAATGGGGATGCTCAAATAACGGGCCACACCCCGTATGAATAGGCTTTTAATTCACGGGGATAAACTCTAACTTGTAATTATGTTTTTGATTCGGATTTCATTTTCTATTTAAAGCTCTGCAATGATGAATAAGAAAGATGTGTTTGTATTTTAAAGTTAGTTTATAAACAGAAGAACAGGTAACTAATTTATTTAAAAAAATATGTGTTACAAGTGAAAAAAAAAATGTATTTTAAAAATGGCTCACACTAACACGACTCCAACTTTTTGTCTTGCACAACCAATCTCTGTCATTAATTGTAAAAAATCCGACCTTTAAACATCAAAGAAAAAAGGCTCCTCTCCCCTTCGAGGCCGGCAACGCACTTATGAATCTTCAGTTACAAGAGTTCATTGTCGGTAGTAGTCACAATCAGCTGACCCGTCTGCTCATTTTCCTCAGATACTATTCAAAACAGATATAATTATATATTTTTATTAAATTAAGTTTGTAACTATCTGTCAATGACAGTGCACTGAGAGAACTAAATAACAATTTAGTTGTTACAGGAATATTACATAGGACGCCATTTTGACACTGCTCTTTTGATGTACTAATAGTTGGCAACACCTTTTTAAAACCAATAACTATTTTCTATCAAGCGAGCAATGTGCTTCTACCCACAAAATAAACATTCTTTATTTAAGATTACAGAAAAAAACAGTTAAAACTTTAACTTGGTATCTACCAGTTTTTGTATGTACTGCATCTGTATGGTCATTTAACACTTTAAAAAACAAAGGAATTAATTTAAACTGCTCGAGAACTTACTTCATAATAAACGCTGTTAGAACAAAAAGTCTTGTTTTAATAACGTCCTACCAGAACAATGTAAACAAAGAAGAAAGTTAATTTTACACAGAAAAGTATCGTCAAACAAACATGGCCTCCGCTAGTGTTGTACGCACACGATTTTGCACTAATTTACATTTTTACGAGCCTCGCTATTTTGTTGCACGCCATGGAATAAAAAATAAATAAAACAGAAACAACCACAGACTATGTATACTTAATGAAAGTAAATTATATAGTAATAAATTATAATTTTCTTAAATGCCTTCATTCACTCCTTACAATGTTTTATAAATGCTTTATAAAGTAATCAATTTTTTTTTAGGTTTTTGTTAATTTGTTTTACAAGTTTAGAATAAGCAATTTGAAATTGTAATGTTATCTCTGTTTTTCCACTACCATAACTGCTTCTAGCTCATGAAAAGGCACATTATTGCATAACCCAACATTTGTAACGTACGTGCCTACTACAAATACATATTACTCATCAAAACAACAAGAAAGGCAATTTATATAAAACAATTCCTTACTGACACAGTTGTTTGCTTCATTCAATTTATTTTTTCTATTTCTAGGACAATATTCCAGTATCTAATAAATATGTTACTGTCATCTATCACAATTGTTAGTTTCAAGCTAAATAACCCTGTCTATTAAGTGGATTTTTCATGTTAATGCTATCGATATACGGTAGTTTTTCAGTTATCAATCAACATATTATCGTGATCGCACTAATTCCCATTCGATTTGTCACTCTAACTAGCTTTATATAGAATCGCATATTAATGATTAAAAAAAATTCAACTCTATAGCAGTTAGATACAGTTCAAATTCAAATGCGACGAGAGATATAAATCTTCTCGCCGCATTGCAATTTAATGACAAGCCCAGATCGAGTCAGACGGCAAAAAATTGTCGCGTCTGCGGTGATGTCATATTAGATTTATAACAGGAATATATCAAGTAGATATTTATAGACAGATAAGTAAACCAAAAGATATCCGAACTCACTCCTACATCCTAGATCATAATTTATTGGTTAATATATATTTTTTTATTATAGCAATCTAGTTATTCTAAAATGTTGATACGCTATAAAATCCTATAACACACTGTTAGCATAAAAACATACAAAAAGTTCAATAACCAATCAAATAGGGGACCTGTGATATAATAAAGAAACACGAATGCTTATAAACAAAACTAAACGAGACAAAGACACATAACTCAATATGAATTGTAGTCATTTAACACGCGACCAGGTCGAACTATTGGAATACAGAATCGACAACCGCTTTGATCACGGTTCTTTTAGTTGTAGACATCATTGCGTTGTAAATCAAGCAATTCTAAAGCAGTTCTAATTTCAAAATTATTTGTATTTGGAAATAAGATAAATGTTCGTTGTTGTGATTCCTCAAAATAAAGATTTTCGACTACTACCTGTTGACAGTGATGACAAAACGTCTCTCGTGGAGAAGCTCAAAATAGCTCAACGAGCAATGAAAATGGGGGGTTATGCTTGTAGTTCATCTGCAGGATCAAATGGGTAAGGAAGAGAAAAGTTGAAATAGCAATTAACGGTGTATAGTACGTAAAACAGATGGCCAATAGGAACGTAATGTTTTGGAATGGAGACTATAGGCCGGACAGCGCAAGGCAGGACATACATCGTCCATGACCTAATAAAGATCGCAAGGTGTTGGATGCAGGCCACTTTCAATCGGTCCTCCTTGAAATAATTGACCCCATTTCTATGTACAGCAGTGAATACCCAACAGCAGCAGTGGAATGCAAGGTATTTATTTCCTTGTTATGTCTTTTTAAAAACTCATCTTCACTGTAATCGACTCACTAGAAGTTTTTTTGATGAAAAGTTTCAATTTCTTCTACAATTTTTGAAACTAGAAACAACACTGCATGATTGTTTTAAGTATAACAAAATTTATTCTCTATCGCTTTAAGTAAATTTATCAGAACCAATTTTCTTATATTACTCTACCTTAAAATATAAACCCGATACTAGGTAGATATATATGATTATCGAGAATTCTAATACACCATAAAGGCACAAGCATTACAGATACATATCTCCGGAAGTGTAATTATGTCACTTGTAGATATATTACTTTGAATATATTCCAAATTGATAACCTTTGTTTTCAAGTTTTTATCTATCTTGTTTTATTAGACTTGTTCTTGTGTGACTCGATGTTGTGTCAAACTTATAGCAAATTAAGTATATTTAGTTTCCTGATCAGCACCTATCTTGTCGCTACGTCTTATTTATTTCCTTCCTTGCCTTTTTGACATCTCGCTCGCAAAGGTCTAAGCTATAAACGGTTTTTTTTCTAATCATCACTCCTAAACATAGTAATAATGATCTCACTGTTATAAAAAAAATTAAAATTTGAACATAATAGAGATTGTTTAATTTAGTTGTGCCGTTAAAAGGAAAACAGTTTTATATGTGTACGTAAAGTACCTACACAAAAACTACCATGTCCTTGAAAGTATATTACACATGACTAATGTTGTTTAATAATTCACCTTTAAAAACTATCTAGAATCTAAAGTGACTTGTCTTGTCAGTAAAATTTTAGCTAAGTATCGTATGGAGTACTACATATGATTGAATAACAAATAGCAAGCCTTCGAGCCTAACATTCGAGCCTTCATAAAAAAATAGTATTAAATTTAAAAATGAATATACTATAAATCTGTAAGAAACGTGTAAACGCGACCGCTCGTAAATTAATCTTACAAAGATCGTTACAGAAAAGTCCGAAATAACGCGATTAAGCGAATGAAAGGCCCGAAATGAACAAAGCAAATGTGATTACGGAGTTGCCAGCTAAAAGAAATAGGTAATATTTCTTTTGTGGATTGCTGGTAGCTGTATTTTTTTAATTCGCCCTCAGGCTATCCGTTTTCCTTTATCCTATTCCTTTATTCATTGATAGCCGCAGACAATGGAGGTTTTAATCGAAATGGCCGATGGAAATTTATAAATACAGTTTTTTTTGGTGATGCATTGAAATTTATTTCTGTTTGCATTTGAAGATTTATTTCAAACAATCGTGTTTAAGAAGGTAGAAAAATATTATATTAATTTAACGAATATTTACACAGAATGTATGGTATTTCTTAACATCGTTATATTCATTATAACGGCTTTACACATTTAGCACATTAATTTGACCGCTACTAACAAAGCATTGTAATAAATTAAAAAGCTGTAAAATAAGAATATCACAAAGAAATAACCGCCATTTTTAAATTTGGAACTGATTTCTGACTCGACTCTGACGTATTTGACAAGAGAATATTCAGAAAATTCTACAACTTTTTAAAATATGAATTTAAGTATACCTGAATGAATGAATAATAATTGCTGTGTTGGAAATTCTTAACATCAATCATGTTTGATTTCTCCAGAGCTTGAAAGCAGAAAGACCAAGTTCAAGCCCTTATGAAGCAAAATCAATGTCGCTTAATCATTCACAAAAATATTTTTAAATTTTTCTAAATCCTGTTACTGTATTTTTTAACATTCTTTTTAGCATTTGTTACATACACACGAGTTTGCTTTACCGATTGTTTCCTATTAAACAAACTTTGTCATTTTACTCCAAAGCCTCATGTCAAAGTCATAACTCAAACAAGCATGAAGTAGTATGACGGGACCCCTCATACATAACTACATTGGAAGCGAGACGACGAAATGTCGCCAACGGGAGCAGGCGTACCCCAGGGCGCGACGGCAGGCCACATCTAGGGAGCTGACAAATTGTCGTCTGGTAACTTGACAGTGCCCCTCGCGGATATTGCCGTAACTGAAGCAAACATCGAGAGAAAGTTTATATTTAATCTGAGACTTGGGAGCGCAAAAAGCGCAATCCAACTTTGGCTGGTATCGTTGTTGTTTTTAGAACAAGTCTTATGAATTCGTATGGCGGTTAGGTTTTTGTGAATAAGATTTTTTTTCTTGAGTTATTGGTGATGCTGTGATGGGGAAAAAATTTAATAAATTGCCTTATGAAGGCATGTGTTTCTTATATGATTTAATATTAACTGGATCAGGTTTAAAGATAAAGTTCACGAATCATCACTTATAATGGTAAAAGTGATTTCATATGTGAACGCAAATCTGCAGATGTGCCAATTATTTTTAATCACGCCAACTTTGCATAACTGGGACACATTTTTATCCCAAACAGGGTTACTTTACTACCCTTTACTATGCAACTCAAGTGGCGGGTCGTTATCGCTTCACTCTGAATCACCTCGTAAGAACCAAAACTGCGGTAAGAATGAAATTACGTCTGATAGTACAGGCACGACTTTGAAATCGAGATTTGCATAAAATGAGGTTCTAAAGCAGCCCGTAGGTAGAAAATGTAAAGTAAATAAGAGCGGTTTAGTAAGTAGTAGTTGTGAGACAGATTGTTGTAAGTTAGTTACGAAATTTACTACACTTAAAACTCTCGGAGATTTTAATATATTATTAGCAGTACTGTAAAGTTTTCAACCGTAATATCCATACCTTTAATATTTAGTGAAGCACGACTGCCACAGAGTGACCACTGCCTCACAGAAAACCGGTGTTAAAAAAGTTTTTTTTTTAAAACGATGGTTGGGAGGGTTGCTCAAGAGCGGTCACGCACTATCCTTGAATCAACATCAGGTGATGATCCGTGTGCTTGTTTGCCCCATATAAAAGTCACAAAAAAGTGAGTCTGACTTAGTTTTTAACTATTCAAAATAAATTGTATTTCGTTTATTAAATATTCAAAGTACACTTTTAAGCACATTGCAAACGGTACAATTATTGCTGCATTACTGCAACCCTCAATGGCGCTCATTTTGTGCAACCACAAAAATCGATAGACTTCGCTTGACAGTGAACCTTATGCCATTAATATTAAGTAACTACTCAGAATTATCATAACTGTTATAACATTATAGATTTTTAATAATTTATATCAATGATTCACAAAGCATCTGAGCGGATATTTAATATTAAAACAGTAATTTATGAATTTCATAGTCGCGTTAATTTCCCTTCTTCACAAAAATATTATTTTGGTCTACATCTGGACAGGCGGCGTAATGTATAAGATAATTGTTTTTATAACTAAGTTTGGTACAAATAATCTACACTAGCGTCTGCTAGAATAATCGTTAGTAAATTAGTTCAATTGGACAGGTAAAGATGAAATAACGAACAAAAGATTGATGGTACATGGAGTAAAAGGATAATTTTTAAATTATTTTTAGCAGCAGTAAAGATAGTTTTATGTAATATTGTCACCCAAATTGATGAAAAAAAACATCGATTATAAAAAATCTAAATGTTAAAGTTAAATGTTAAACAAGGAACAGCACTTTAAACGAAATTTAATCCACAGAAATACATCGTTTACACATTTTGAACGTGTATTATTGTTAAAGTTTATTTTGGCAAGATGAACAAAAAATGAAACTCCGCTACTGAGCTTAAAATCACAACTCATCGCCCCAAAACTCGAAGCGAAAAGAACGTGACTGACGCCGATCCGCGTGCGAGTAATTAAAAGTTAACCAGAACTAGTGGAGAGGAACTCCCGCCACCTTCGAATGCAGAAACTTATACTAATTAGTGAGGAATTCTTTCCAAGTAACGCCCCTCCAAGATTTGGAAGTTTGTACCAACTTCGACAGCCCGAGTGTCTCAGCTTTTAATTGGGAATCTTAAGGAATTCGCTTTGTCAAGGAATTCGCTGAACAAACTGTGACTGCGTTGATAATAATTTGTAGGTTCGCTCCACCGTTGAACATTGGTAAACACTTCTAATTTTGTTGAACGGAAACACATAAAACGTTTGAGTTAACGTTGCGGATATTCCCGACCTAAACTTCTTCGTAAATAACGTGACACGTGCCAAAAAAGTCTGCCATTTTACGACCTGTTTCGGGACCTAACAGCGAAATAACCGAGAATTGGAAGATCCACAATGTCGGTATATTATACCAGGGATATGTCGTAACGATCATTTATGGAAACTATATTTAAGAAAAACATAATTGGGAACGACAAAACGTTTACGTTGAAATAATACGCAAAGTAAAGGTACACAGGACGAAGTTATGGGTTCGTCAACAGCATGGAACCGGCACGAGCGGCAGGCGCGTTAATTAGGCAAGAATTTACTGTATTCAAACGCAAACTTTAAGTCAAACCCACCAAACTTGAACACCGAATTTGTTTTCTCATATACGTACGTATCTTAGTTAACTTTACGAGTAGAAACTTATTACGTATGTTTGACTGGGGACGCATTAGTGCTGCGGTGGCGGCGCACACTCCTAATCTGGCCAATGTTCGAATTTCTACTAATTTCTGGACGCATAAGGCACCCGAATTCGACCCAATTATAAAGCCGGGTCGACTCAAATTTGGACCAATTAGATGAGCCAACGAGCTGTGTCGCACTCGGGAGCAGTTTTGTCAGCAATATAATTTATTAGGGAGGCTCAAAGTCGAAGGCTTTAACCCTTAAAGACTCGAGTCAAATTTGATTACGGACGTTTTAAACGTGTCCCCTCAGTCCCACTCAAACTTTTAAACGAATAGTCTGAGCCACAGTTCACCTAGACACAATGATTGATATGAAATGCGTCCTAGAGCAGGATGAGAAGGACCGACACCAGGCACAAAAACAGCCCTTTTAACGTACCCGCTGTCCCTTGATCTCGTTAATCTGGCATTGAGAAGTGAGACAAACGAGTTTACCATGAGTTGACTGAGATTTGAATTGTTAAATCATTTATTTCAATTTCCACCCTGATATTGTGATTTCCGTTTCCCAAGGTATGGTCTATGGAAGTTCATTTGACTGCCAACATTGCAGCTTAATCATGTCTGATATTTAATGATTTAATTTCCTGTATCTAAAAGCAACTACCGTTTGTAAATTAAAAAAACCATATCCATACTAATATTATAAAAGTTTCTGCGAAAGTATCTGTCGTCTGTCTCTGTATGTGTCTGTCTGTAGCTTCTTCACGCTTAAACCGCTTAACCGATTTCAATGAAATTTGGTATAGAGATAGTTTGATTCTTGATGAAGGACATAGGCTTTTTACCGCAATCACCGACATAAATATACTCTATAAATTATTGCCTTAAGCAGGTATTAGCTTTAGCTAGCTCCAGTTTTTTAAAAGGTTAGGTTTGTTAGGAACCTTAGGATTACTAAATAATTAAATTATGTAACTCGTATGCAATAGCTTCCCGAAATAATAATTAAACCAGATTAATTTGTTTCAATCTTGAATATGTAACTCATATTAATTTTGAGTTCCATTAAATGAAAGTTAGTCCATTGTATTTCAAATCGAATTATTCAAAATTTGAAATCGGAATGTGACTGTTGTGTTCGGTTATTATTCCAGTCCAATAAGTAAGAAGTTGCGGAGAGGTTACCTAAAGCAATAAAATTAACTTTTAACCCAAATAACTTTAAAACAGAATAATAGAGTATCACATTTACATTTTTATTTACGTTTCTAATGAATAGCAAAAAAAGGTATAGTATTTAAAACTCTCCCTAAAAAGACATTCTCTGTTATCAATTAATTCTTTTTGCGTACTTTCTGCCTTGATTATTTTCCTCAGGGCTCATTTCAAATGAAAAAAGTTACTTAGAACTAAAAGTGGAACATTAATTTAAATTAAATTTTGCCTTCATTTTGTTCAACGTAAAAAATATTTTATATTATTGCAATGATCGCGATTTAATTATTTAGGCTTATGAAGACATAATATGTAGATTATCAGACCATGATTGAAATGAATAGCAACCTGTTAGAAGATCAGTCTCTTTATAAGTTTTTGGATAACAATAAGCAACAGGTATCTTTGCTGCCATAAAACACTGTTTTAACTCTACAGGAGAAGTTAGGTAAATTAATGTGATCAAAATATTATTTAAATAAAATAAACAGTTTCATCATCAGCATCATCAACAGCCTTTACTAGGCCACTGCTGGACATGGCCGCTTCTTAGAAAGGAGGTTTTGGCCTGCTATACCACGCTGGCCAGACGTGTTGGTATAGGGTTGCTGTCAAGTTTTCCTTCTCTCTGCAGTGCTGTTGTTGTTATAGTAAATTGTCAAACCCTGCTATTAATACACGACATCATACCTTGCAATTTCAATTTTAGCCTGAGGATGTGGGTTTGATTCCCACACGACAAACAATTGTGTGATGAGCACCATCATTTGTTCTGTGTCTGGGTGTAATTTATCTATGCAATGTTAGTATTTAGAAATATATAAGTATTTTTATTAGCAGTTTGAATATCATAATACAAGCTCTGCCTAATTTGAGACGTTTTTAGTTATTATTATTAAAAGTGTGCTGTAATATGTAGTTTGTTTCCATAGCAGTTTCCTTTTCGATGGGCGATACCATTTTATACTACTAAGGTGCTAAACAAAAACACCACACGATGTTTACTATTAACTATCAAGAGATATTACTCGCTTGTGACCTTTTCTATTTAAACTATCGCAATATTCTTACTTATATTCTACCTTAAAGTCGTGATTAAATGTCGAGTCCACTCATCCAAAAATTTTCCCATGGGCGCTCTTTTTCTTGAACTGAAAAAATCGCAGTACAATACTCTTTCAGAGTGTTTCCAGTTTATAGTGGAAATGAAAATGGGAGAAAAGCAAATCGCCAAGTGCCAATTAAGGGTTTTTGATTTGAAATTCATTCACAGAGGCGGCGTCTTTGTAAATGGTGGCATTGATATTGGGCGTCATTCAATCGCCGTTTGATGTCGTACCTTTCAGAGCTTAATCGTTTTTCGGGGTTTTCTTCGACAGTTTTTTTTTTAATCGACTTTTATTGAGATACAAACGGATGAACAAAGTATCGTTTGAGTTGCTTCGTAAAATGTATTTTTAAACGCTTGTTTTTTGTGGTTGTGTATTTATGCGTTCAATTGTAAAAATTTGTTCAGTTAAATTTGTTGGGTTGTTTTACAGGATTTTGTTGTTAGTACACAAAGTATCTAATTATTTGTGGCTAGTGGTTTGTAACATTTTTTTATATTTGAATAATAATTAATTTAAATTTGCTCATAACTGTACTTACCCCTATCTTACTTATCCCAAACCCAACCATTTTCAAGATATGGGACATTTAAGATTTTTATAAAAATTGCCGAAATTTTGAATACAATTTTTTTTACAACATATCCTTTATTTTATGATTTTTTTAATGTTTTTGTGTAGTTGTTTCATAATTTTAACTACTAAAATTGTAGTTAACTGAATCAACTGGGCAGAAGTAGATGGTTAATAATGGTAAAAAGAAAAAGAAATGGTTTTATTTTTCTTAGACGAATATTTAAAAAAAAAACGATGACTGTTAAACTGCAGATATGATAAAAAACAAGTACGTATTGTCAGCTATTAAACAGGTATAATAGTCTAGGATAGTATCATAATTCATAGAAAAAAACTTAGATGAAAGACCGGGAAAATTAAGAATTAGCGTACAACCCGGTCGTACCTGGTTGAAAACTTGGCTTGTATTTTTGGACTGTTTAGTTTTCTATTCATGACTAACTATTGCTAACTGAACTTTGATTTGTGCTTTTGATACTGTTGAAGATGACGACCCATATAAGTTAACGACTGACCCATAATATAAGATAAAAAAAAAAATGTAGGCAAAATTTCGGCAATTTTTATAAAAATCTTAAAAGTCCAATATCTTGAAAATGTTTGGGATATGGCATTTCATAGTGAAATATATTTAGGTCGACTCACCCAGTAACTCTGCATATGTGTGTGACGGAAACTAGGGTAGGAAATGGAAGCAATTGTACATGACTGAGCAAAACCTTCAAACAAATGAACATTCTTGTTCTTTACGTCTTTCGCCAAGGATATCCAGTCGTACCACTTTTAAACTGCAATTAATAAGAGCAGTGCAAGAACCATGTAATAAATCATGAAAATGACTAAGAAACGAACGTTTGATTAATCAATTAATCACTTGGGATCGGTCGATGTGACCTGAAGGACCCAATGTGCGAGGAAAGGGTTGCGGCCACAAAGTCCAAAGGGAGGGTTGATTTATGAGAAAATAATGTTCCATTGGGAAATCGAAAGCGTTAACTTAACTTAAACTTAAATTGTTTCGTTAATTTTGTATTAATTTCATTAGTGTCAGTGACTTGGATAAGTTATGAATAAGTTACAAGTTGTTAACCTCTTCCGCATGTGTGCGGCGTGTTCGCTTTGTTATTAATATGTTAAAGCAACTAACTTCGTAAGTTCATGTTCTACTTTTTCTTTTACAAAAACAGTCTTTGTAATCTGATATCTTAGATTGGGATTTTAAAAAGAAGGTACTAAAATTTTTAATAAGAAATATAGTGGTTACCTATTTTCTTGCCACTACAACGCTTTAGTGTTGTGGGTTCGGATCCCATATAGGACATAAAAAAATATTTTCGGAAATTTGATATACAACGCCAGTTTCACTAAGCAGAGCTTGTTTGAAAGCTTGATTGACTTGTGGAATACCAATATACTTTTTTCGTAAATACAATTAATAATAAATACTATTTAATTGTTTTTTAAGTAATACAAGCATTTTGTGTGATTTACAGACAGTTTTGAGTGCATTCATAATTCCTATTACGAAAGCTATCTTTTTTAAAATGAAAAACAATATACTCTCAGTAAAAAAAATTTAAAATTTTCGTAAAAGGTTTGCGGCTAAGGTCACAATCAAACGGCTAAGCTAGTAAAAACATAGTATGACTATGGAACCTTCAAATGGTGCAATGAAAAAAAAATACTTTTGTGTCCCTAGAGGCCGTCATAAAACCAAGGTCAGCCAGGTTTGATGCCGGGTCACAATACACTACAATCCAGCCGTTCTCATTTCATTGCAATCATAAACTTAATTCACTCAGAACCGTAAAAGTTCTCTTTAGTGCTATCGTTAATCCTACAGGAACAATTAATTTTTAAACGAAATACAGTAAAAGATTTTAGGCTTCCTTTACGTAAAAAGCCGTAACTCAAAGTTACTCCGAGGTATAGTTCTATCGTCATACTATATAAGGTATTGCAATTTTTAGCATTTTCTTAAGCGGCCTTGACTTAGCATAGGACCAATTATTTCATCACTAGTCACTTGCCATCAGGATGGCTGATGCCTGAAGAAATCAAAACGGCAGCCACAAATCAGTACAATGTGACGTTACGTCCTTTTGTACAATGCTAGTAGCTAATTATTTCGAACATTTATTCTCTCATCTGATACACAACGCCATCTAGTTTCAAACTAAGCAGACCTTTAATTATTATAATTATTATGATAGATGCCAACCACTATAAAAAAATTGTTTTTTAGAATTAAATGGACGTGCCATAGTTTTGGTAATCTATACTAATATTATAAAGCTGAAGAGTTTGTTTGTTTGTTTGTTTGTTTGAACGCGCTAATCTCAGGAACTACTGGTCCGATTTGAAAAATTCTTTCAGTGTTAGATAGCCCATTTATCGAGGAAGGCTATAGGCTATATATCATCACGCTAAGACCAATAGGAGCGGAGCACCAATGAAGAATGTTTCAAAAACGGAGAAAATATATTACAATTGAGAGTCGCAGATGAAGTTGCGCGGGTCAGCTAGTATCATATACTCGTAAGTAGGTAAAAGTTAAGCGTGTGATGATACGTTGCACTTTTCGAAAGTTTTTATTAACTAATGATATATATTACATAGATACTTACCAATCGACATTAACACACTGTTTTTTTATTATATGGTCTATATCTAACCGTCTAGTTTAATTATATGGTTTAATAACTTGGTAAAACTCACTTTACTACAGTTATACGAGTATAAACTGGTAACTGTTCGCGTGGGAGTAATTAAAAACGCATTACGATACTTTAAATTTTTTTTTTTGGACAAAACTTCGTTTTGAAATACGAAAATTATTTACCTACTGTCCGACTTCATTCACTTGAATTCTACTTAAAACTGAATTAAGTAAATTAACAACGTATTGTAACATAATAAATAATTACTTAAGTAGAATACATGAAGGGTTGTTGTTTGTTAATTATTTTAACATTTTGAGTTCATTTATTGTACGTTCATTAAGTCCTTATTAAATGAGATTCTGATGTTATTCATTGGTTTACTACCTTACTGTAATTGCATATGATATAAAACATCTGCCATCTCCCCTACCGTCAGACGAAAAACGAAGTGTAACTTTTATTACTAAATATTAAAGGAAGCAATCCTTTGAATTAGATATTAATAATATTATTTCTGACATTTAACACACCACACCATCTAGTTTCAAACTAAGCAGAGCTTGTACTATGAAAGTTAGATTGACTGATAGAATACCTATATACTTTTTTTTTTGTAAATATGTATATATTATACATAGAAAACACCCAAACTCCGAAACCAATATTTGGTCCGCCCCGGGAATTGAACCCGAGACATCACAACAGAAGTCGCATACGCTACCACTGCGCCACCGAGGCAGTCGACTAGTATGCTTTGGAATCAGATGGTTTTTTTTTTTTCTATTAAGTTCTTGAGCAAGTTTTACATTAATTAACCTTAATATTTCTCGGTAGCTTTCTTCTTCGCTAGTTCCAAGGCATAAATTTTTTCCGTGTTTATACGCATCTAACATTGACCTATCTGAGCAACAGAGGATTAAATATTCTAATCACAAACATTTCATTTCGATATTGAGGTGGACTGGCCACCTCAATATCGAAATGAAATGTTTGTGATTAGAATATTTTGGGCACACCCCGGCTTGCGATGACAAGTACCCGTAAACAACACAAGTTCTACAATGCAAATGCGGAAGTGTGTTCGAATCTTACCTTGAATGAAGTTATTTTGTTCTGTATGTATGTATATACTTAGATACTCACGTTTTATACTTAGGGGACAAGCTTATTAGGGCCAAATGGGCACAGATATTCTTAGTAGTATTTATTTATTATTATATTACACAAGTATAGATATATATTTCTAAATACATACACAATTTAGATACATTACCCCCAGACGCAGAACAAATGATCGTGCTCATAACACAATATTTGTCCTGGATAGGAATGAAACCAATGACCTCTGCCATTAGCAGTGAGGATCGCTAACCGCTAGACCAACGAATACAGTCAAAGTAGTTCATTCTATTTCCATAGTATACCTATGTACAACTGATCTATAATGCAAATCGTTAATTTCACTCCATTCATAATTCGTTCGTTCTCATTGTGAATGAACGTTATTAAGGTTATGACCTCGTGTCTTAATCTATAGGATGCCTAATAGAGCAATAAGAAATATCAATCTCTGCCACATGTGTTCGAATGAGTTCCGACAAATACTAGTCTAGTAATTGATGGGCACTATTTACTTTTTTAAATGTGTTATCTTTTGTCAAAGAATAATTTAAGTACTAATTACAAGGTTAGGTGGCTTCCGTATTAGATTGCCTCTGTAATTAAAGCCATTCTTTTGTTTTGAATGAAATTTGCGACGGATAAATTACTGGCGTTTTATCGCACGTATTTACCCCAAAGCTAGTCTGAGCACAAACACACAAGCACACACTCACATCTTTTAGCAGAAGAGAAAGACAGAGAGGTATTAATTGTCCGCATTTAGTCGACTAGCCAGGACGACTAACGTTGGATGTGAGAAGCCAAAAATCGATCGAAATGGCGTAGAATGGGAGAGGCCTATGTCCAGCAGTGGACTGCGATAGGCTGCTGATGATGATAATAATTTAGTCGACTATAGTTTTAGATGCAATTACGTGATAGGGGCCAAGCCTATTGCAAAAAATGTATAGAAAAAACGTGAGGCAATGGTCGGAAAAGGATATTGCTCGAAAGCTAATAGCTCCAGCAGGTCAGCCTCGCAAACCTGTTATTTGAACTGGCTTTTATCGAATAATTCCATCTATATTTTTCATCACAAGCTGTGAGGCTTCGCTTACTTACGTCATATGTCTTTTAAAGGTACATTTTATAGTCTCATCGCCAGATTCTGTAAAACTACTGAGGTTTCTTAAAAAGAACTAAACACATAAACCAGGTATGAAATCCATGATCTACACGATCTTAAACAAATATAAGCTCAATCTTCTACCACAGAACCAACAACCCATTAACTGAAAGTCAACCTAAAATACTCACAAAAGCAAAACATTTACACATACTAAAATTTTAAACGACTCTCCAGACAAGAGAACTGCGCAAACAAAACATCACTAAACTTATTTCCAGCAGTGTATCAAGTCACGGATATCCTGGACATCGTTACAGCGACCATAAAGGCCCTGTCGTACATAGCTAGTTTAACACCCATAATTTATCAATATTGCCTATTATCCCATGCTTCTGACTCTTGGAATATGGACACTTAACCCGGTTTTCGATATATAGGTCACTGGCGATTTAGTTTGCTGATATTGTTCGTCTGAAGTTTTCATTAAAGAACTTTTCTGGTGGAAGTAGCTAATGTATTATATGTATAAATATATGAATATATAGAGATTTGTCATTAGCTTATTGTTGAACTAATTATCTAAAAGTGTATCTGAATCATGTCAATATTTAAGGGCAACTTGCAAAGTAATGTTTTATTTCATTTATAAGTTCTTTTCTTTTTTTTTCTTTTCTTTTTAAAAAGACAACTCCCGCATCAGAAACATATCCTGTGTCGCGGGGGACTTTACAAATATACATGAAACGGACACAAAGAACACCCAGGCTCAGAACAACAATTTGTGGGTCACACAAAGTGTTGTCCCATGTGGATTGGATTGTCGACGTTTCCTACTAATCCGAGTGTTGCGTCCCACAACACTCCGATTATTAGGAAATGGCATGGCGACCACATAAACCACTACGCCATCATCATCATCAACAGCCTTTATCAGTCCACTGCTGGACATAAGCCTCTCTTTAGAAAGGAGGTTTTATCCACTACGCCATCCGTGCAGTTATTCATAAACGTTACCTATATAATCGTTGAGAGAAGCGTAAAATAACCATGAAATATATAAGTTGTTTAGTTTAATATGTTTTTCACACA
Source organism: Arctia plantaginis (assembly GCA_902825455.1). Classification (NCBI taxonomy): domain Eukaryota; kingdom Metazoa; phylum Arthropoda; class Insecta; order Lepidoptera; family Erebidae; genus Arctia; species Arctia plantaginis. The sequence continues at coordinate 3,307,789 of CADEBD010000288.1, forward strand.
TTATTACGAGGCACAGAAATTTAAAAGAAACAGAATAGTAAAAGAAGAAGTAATTTATTGAACAAGTTATGAGTCTAACAAAAACTCAAAATTTCAACGTAAAGTTAACACAACTTACGAGTATCTTAGTACGAGTGTGTGCTTAATATAATTTAATATTAAAACTGATATTTCAGAGACTTTCATAACAATCTTTCTCACGACGTTTCATTTATGACTTTTACAGTCTGCTAATGTAATATTGTTTTACTAGATGAATGTATTAAATGTTAGAGTTTACCACAAAATATATGATATTTTCTTTGCTATCGCAACACAAAGTATCGTAATCTAAAGCTAACACTTACAATTCATAAATATGATTCTTGGATATGATTTGATAGTTATGAGTTTACGATTAAAGTTTAATAGACCGAAAGTGTTATCCAATTTATGTACATATATTGACTGCACAAATGGTGTGGTTTTTTAAGCGGCCACCTCGCTGCTTCCTGCTGCACTGAGTGTTGGGACTAATCCCACCCACACGCCCACCACTGTAACTCCTGTACACCAGGATCCACAGCAGTGACCCACGAACACACCGAGTTATGACACTCGGGCAGTCCAAGGAAGAAGTTAAACTGTCTTGGAGTGTTGTAGAACAACACTTTGCGTGATCTTCAAATCATTGTTCTGAGTCTGAACGTTCTTTGTGTCCGTTTGATGTATGTTTGTGAAGTCCCCGTCACATGATCTATTCCTAGTGAGAGAGTTGTCTTTATAAAAATGTATTTTATCTTTAAGCGTTTTTTACTTGAAAACAACTTAGCCACTAAAGGGCCAAGTAATGTTATTCAGTAGGTATTATCTTTCGCTAAACTTTTGGAACAATACAAACTTTGTCGCGAAGGCTTGAGGCTGTGAAATGATAAATGTCATGTGTTTCGAAATGTTATAAAACAAATGGCTTTACTTGCAAGAACAATTTACATTTTGGTACATACTTAATGTGACGAAGATTTCTTACGATAAATGCGATTACATATTGTCTGGAAATTGTTCTGGAAACTTCGAAAGGTTTTCTAGAGAAACTTTTGCAGCGTATATACACTGTTATGATGTTGAAGGTTTCAGCTGGACCTCGACCTGCTCAAACTATTACTTTCACTCCACAATCCGTCAAAGTACAAGCAATATCTCGTTCCTACCATTGCATTTCCTGATGATGTACCTTCCCTTTTAATATAACTCAAATTTTCAAATTTAGTTCCTAAAATACCGGTTAGCGGCAATAGCCTTGCTCACTATTAAATTGGACCAAAATTATACCTGGCCAAGCTTTTTCCCGCGGCTCTGCCCGCTTGTATGTCGATTATCGTGGTTAAAGGTAGCCTATGTTACTCGCTGATAATGTAGCTTTCCATTGGTGAAATAATATCGGTTAAGTGGTTTAGGCGTAAAAGCGTTACAAACATACTAACTTCCACATTTATAATACAGGTATGGATGTGGGCGGTTAGTACACATTTGCCTGACCCCTTGAGGATAATATATATAATTATGTATTTCTGAAGTCGGTAAAACAAAACAAGTTAAAGTTATTGATTAATTATTATTAATGTAAAGTTTACAAACTGTGTACAATCACTAATTACTTAAATTAGTTTGTAAGATATTTTGAAATTGACACTAACCCTAAAAATGCTCATCCATTTCTTGTGATTGTTGTTAAGTTGGAAAAACAATGTTTATCTGAATATTATCTATAACATACGAGTCAAAGTTTCTATTACTAATACTACCACACACTCACAACACTATATTTAAAACGTTGTTTTTCTTTATAACACAATGTCTACATTAAAATTAAATTTAAATGTTACATTAATCACATAATAAACACAAATTATTCATAACAAACACAATAATTCAACATTTTATCAAATTACTTTCGCCCAAAATTATTTTATCAAGTGTTTGCAAGTGTCAAATCATATTTATTTATGACGGATTTGGTTCCCGCAACACCTGTGAGTACGGTGGCCATGTTAATCCCTAATACCGAGACAATTCTCTTTGTGGGAGCGATTATGATACACCGTATACTTTCTATAAATCACATATAGAATTTATTTTATACCATAAACCATAGACATGTGATTAGTAAAATATTTTTAGAAAATGATTTTTCCACAATTCTAAAAGTTATTTTTTGACAGAGACAAAACAAACACTAATTACAGTCATCTTAACAAAGTCAATATGCTTAAATCACTATCTAATTATCTTCATCTGTATCTTAAAAGTTTTGCGCCACAATTAATTCTTATTCTGGCTTTTTTCTTATCAAATTTTTCCGAATAAGTGCCAAGTTATGGCGTCACAAAGAAACGGCATTTTCTGCGGCCTATTTGTAAATTATTTTATCAAAGTATTAAACATTTTGCGCCTTATCTTGAACTAGCACTTGTAAATTATAAGTTAATACGTAAACACCTATTTCACTGTGGCTTAGGACTATCGCCACTTTACAGGTCTCAATTATTGTCGCCCTTCGCAGACAAGTGATATAATCCGCTTACCGGGACTGACGCGAAACATTAAGCGATAATTATTAATAAAGGGCTGTACTCACTGGACGCCTTCATTTAGGATAGCGGTTTTTGTAACAGTTATGTGGGTTTCGCTATCACTTCATTAGGTTTATGTTTATGTATTAAAGCGTATTTGACTTTTACAGAGTTAAGAATATTTTCAGTTACCTAAGTTAAACCGTCACTTTTTATAGTCATCGCCATATCGTAAATTAAATTAAAGTAATAACTACAATTTAGTTTTTTTGCCAATCTGTTATTACCATACATTTATTTAAAGATGAAACGAGATTTATATACATTTTGATAACAAAACTTAGTAATTTTAATACTTTTTTACTATTCCTGAACGCTGAAAGTGGTTCCTGAAGCTTGGTTGGAGCTAAACCAGTTTGTTCCAAAGTACTAAAAAATAGGAGAGTAGGGCAAATAAATTTTTATTTTTTGATATCAACCTCTTTTTTCTAAAGTTATCATTTTTATTCAAATACCTTTTGACAGTTTCATACTAAATACTACAGATGCTATTAAAATATTTCTATTCGTCCATTTAGAAATTCCCAACGTTACAAGATATAAATAACGGGCCACCAAATGATAAAAAAAGAGAAATATAAGACCAAAGTAATAACAGCACCCCAGTCTAATGAAATGGGAAGAAAAATCTCGACGAAATTCCTTGTCACCAGCGGTTGACGCGCGTCAACACAGATTAGTCGTTTGCCGAACGACACGACAGTGTCTCATACACCAACAGCACCCCTTTTCTGTTCCCTTTACCATATCGAAAAAAAGTATATTTTTTTTAAAGTTAGTGTATGTGCGTCATTTAGTGTGTTTTTTACTAAAAACTATTAATTAAAAAAATGGTGGTAGTATTTTGTATCGTATAAAAGACAACATACCTACCCATCAATACCGCTGTTTTGGATAGGATTTTGAGGAAAGAGTTTGAGAAGAGGTAGAAAAATGGTAATTCGTCCTGAAATCGTGGTCAATGAAATTTAAATAAACCTTGTTTGATTATTTTTAAATATTTAAGTACCTAGCTTAAGCTAGTTAAATATTTATCAAAGAAAAACACTTAAAAAAGTCTTAACTGTCTGATATCGCTTTAGTATTATATGTTTCTCTCTTCTCTTATTTTTTTTAATCAAGTATCAGCGATTTATTAAAAGCTCAATAAATGAAAATCAATTTCAGGTCAATTTTATATATTATGCTTTAAGAAATTTGACAAAAAATCCGCTTTAATATATTGTTTAAAAACACACTTTCTATAAATAAGTCGAAGTTGCTCTTTTTGAGATACTTACAACTTTCTCAAGAAACATTCTTAAAACCAAAACGATTTAAAACTCGTTGTTATTTGTTTAGTTAACAGTCGATCCGTCTCGAATTAGGTTTTCGAACATTATTCATTCTTTACGGTGATTCTTCACTACCGTGTGATGCTAGAAAAAGTTACGACCTCACGGGAATAAGTATCTGGAACGATACTCTTGATGAAGTGAGATATTTTGAATTTGGAATGTTTGTTCGGTTAAATTGATTTTTTTTATGAATTTCACTGACTTATTTTAAATTTCGAGCTCTCCTTGGCTAGCATCTATGTTACATACTTTTCTGTGTTAAATAATAAACTTGTCTTAAAAAGTATTGAAAATGGTTTAAAAAATTACATATTTTAGTCAGATATTGTTTTTAATAAGCATATGTCAACATGAACTTTTGCACCACATTAAAATGACCATTTCTTATTTGACGATATCATCAAACCAAAAATATAAGTCATTTCAAATTCCTATATCTTCTATTTCAAGGATTCCGAGGGATTTTTGATTTGTCAAACAAGTATTCGATAAACTAAGTTAGCTTTGAGATATTGAAAATCGGAATTCTAAGGCTATATGCAAAATTCAGAAAATAAAAGACATAGTCTTTGAGATAAGTTACGAAGTGTATAGACCCGGATTTCATGTATATATATATAAATATATTTTGAATGTGGGTCCAGCTGACTGAACAGCTCGAAGCTCGTACACTCTTAATGCCAAAAACTCTTCTGTTATGACTAATGCAGTTTATAATTCTTTATAAAAAAAAACAAGAAAAATTCTTTTTATCTTTTTGAACAAGTCCAACAGGGGCATAAAACTGTACGAAATTGAGGACGTTAAAAATGAGCCAAACCGGTTTGTGACAGCTGCGATTCGTTCTTCGGCTTAACATGCAAACGAACTCGATCTACACAGAAAAGTGTATTCGACTTTGCACGTTCCCTACTTTGATTCGTGCCAACTTGTTTCCTTGGCTTGGTTTTAGATAAAATTCGAAATAGATGCAATCTCTCTTGTCCGGGACGCAGAATCGAAAATTCTTTCTAAGGGTCACGATTTACCCAGCTCTTTAGTGAGTACGCTGCCAAAAAGAGACTATTTTTGAAAAAAGTGACATATATTGTACAGCGTATTAAGTAAAAGACTATATCATAAGGAAAAAAGTTGATTATAAAGTAAGCTATCAATTTTTTTGAGCTTTCTTACAGTGCACACTGCAGACCCATTATTGAGTAAAATCAATATTTTAAGAGAAGAATATAACTTGCGGTTGGTATATCTTTGTTAATCTACGAACATAGCATAGTCATACAAATTAGTTTCATCTGAATGTCATGATATTTTCCTTTCTTTAATAAATCAGCTTAAATTCAGTAACATAGTACAATTATATCCTGTTTCTAAATTGAAGTCTTGCTAAGAATTCTAAAACGTTTTACATGACAATTTCGCATATTATTTTTACAACAAAAAATCCCGCTCATTCATCTTGCCTTCAATGAAACCTCTCCCGGTAACTTGGATAGATGTTGCGGATGATAGCTGTCTCTAAATTGTAATAGTGAGGGCTTATTTTCGATTGTTTCGAGACAAACGGAAAGGTATTTTGAAATGTCGTTTCAAGAATGTCAATAAAGTATCGGAGTTCTCTTCTTATGTTTATTGAAGATGCTTAGGATAGCGGAATGTTTCAAGGTGTTTTGTGATGGGAAGAAAAGTTTTTTTTTTTTTTAATTAAAATCTTATTTTATCTCTGTTTGCATTGACTAAACTTTTGACATTATTTTTATTGGGAAAACAATAGAAACTATAAATGAAGTCTTTGTTTGTGAAATACTGTTTTGAACATATTTCTCAGTTTTTTTTTAATGTATTACACAACAGCTGTTTTAAAAACAAAAAGAGGTTATTGATGAAGTTTTGTACGACCATTAGGCGACTCATCTGTTCGTTTTGCCCCCCATAACCATAAAAAAACCATGGATACAATAGCTATTCATCAATAGGTCCACATAACCACAACATTATTGAATAAATCTCAAATCACTTACATACATACATTCTGTTGGTCCATGAGTTTCTATAAAACATAATAGGGCTATCATTCCTCATTACCACACTATGGAGCATAATTGCAGTACCTACCTTTTCCCGTTACCTGCGCGTGAGTTGTAAACCAACGCTAATTATTAACTGGCCCTGTCAGTGCGATTGGCGATAAATTGGCGGGCCTTATTAGATGTACTGTGTACTGACAGCAGGAGATTGTCGTGTGGTGATTGCGAATAATTGTAGGATGCGATGAATTTACGGTTGAGACACTGTTCTGTAAGATGCGGTGATTTAGATTCTCTTTGTATTGAGATAGATTAAACTGTTTTTAACTTATTACTGAGATAGTAAACAAAGTTAGTTTTACCTTTCGTTGTGGTTGTTGGTTCTCATCATCAATTAGAATTGATAGAAATACGCTTTAAGTTTATTTATTTTAGCTTAACAATTAGCTTGGAGCACGACTTGTAGGCTATGCGACGAAAAGACATTGCCAATTTTCATCTTTATAAATTCTTGAAGTTTTATGGTTACTTCTAAAATTTTCACTGGTTTCAAGACTGGTTGATTAATGCCAAAAACAATTGTTTAGACTATACCTATTTCTAGTCTACTTATCTTTCTTTTACGGGGACGTTGATTTTTTCCGACGCGACGTTCAAAACAAGTAAGACGTTCAAAAACACTAGTTTTTTTTTAAATTGGTTTAAAATTTACTTCAACTTAGATACTATTAACATTGATGTTAATCTGTCTAAATAAAGAAAATAGACCTATTAACTCTTAAGGCAAACAAATATTGTCTCTCTAATAGCAACCAATAATTTTAAATCACGTCATCAAACATGGCGAACATCTGCCGACAGCACTCGGGTTGTATGACGTACGGAAACGTCAGTCACAGCCATAACCTGTATAGCGCTGCTCAATAGCTGCGATCGTTTTGCATTATATATATATTATGTCAGTCAAATAATATAATAATATGTTAGAATACGAGCTAGGTCATACTTTTTCTCACCATAGAAGTTCGTATAGAAGATTTCAAAATGCCATCTGGCTCTCACAAAAAAAATTAACATAAAAAGCTCTATTAACATAAAAAACTCACATTCATGAGCACATTATGAGTTTTAGTTGACCTAAAAAGACCCGATGCCCACATACTAATACCTCCATTAATATAATCAAAGTGTCATTAAAACTGGTCGCTTTTGCATGAATGGAGTTAAATTTAACCAATCATTTGTTGAGAAAAAAAAGTATAAAAACGATAAACAACTCAGTGAATAATTTAGTATTAAAATAAGCCGCCAGGTGGTGTGCAAGCGACGGTGCGTCTGCGCAGCCAATAACCGGTTGCATTGGTTCAAGTTGTCACATTCCAGCGAATAAAAAACATAACGCCCGAAATAATATGAAGATGTACTGCATTGTTGACATATAATTGTGCCATGTAGTGAAATGAAAAAGTTAACATTTCGTAATGTGCGATCGCCATTATTCAACCAGTATAAAAATCAGTACAAAAAACAGCTGCACCTGTAGTGGACAAGGTATCCTATAGCTTCTTTTTAACACGTCAAAACGATACGTTTTATAGAATAGAAACTGCAAGTTTCTATAAATCGCAAGTAATCCAAATAACAAGTTGTGATGTCGCATTATTATAATGAATGCATTATTTTGCTATTCTAATGACATTTAAACTTTCGCGTTAATGATATTAAATTAAGCTTGCTATGTGAAGCCACTGTTATTTTATTAACTCTCTTAAATATTTCTTTACTTCAAGCAAAAACTATTTAATTTTTGCAAATAGTAGGCCTAAAACCTCCTATCTAAGGACAGGAATATGTCCAGCAGTGGATTAATGAAGACCGCTCCTAGGTTGAAAATGTAAAATTCAACAAATGTACATATAAAGAATAGAATATTTCCTAATAAAAGAATAGCTACCGCGTGCCACCAATCCTTATGTTCGTAAACCTTATGTCAACTTCTCTCATTCTGGAGAAAAAGGATGAAATTTCTGTCTGGATCTGGAGAAAAATTTACGTAAATTGTCTCTTATAACTTGAACTATACACTAACGTCAACTTGTCAGCTTGTAAAGATCAAGATAAAACGGAATGATTTGTGAATCCACCATACACAGGTTCGTGTGTCTTTTGATTCACGCACACCGCATTTTTATTATACTTACCATTCATATCTTACTGTGTACAGTATTATTTATTGTTCTGCTTGTCCGAACAATTAATGGTCGTGAAGATGCTACCTTTTGTTGGTATTGTGTGATGAGTGCAGCTAACTGTTTATCATCCAGGTTGCGACTTTTAAAGATGAACTTTGAGAAATGCTTTCTTAATGTCATTTATTATTCTTGGGTTTCATGTCTGTCTCGGTTTAGGTACTTTAAATATTATTTATTTAGAAATTCAAGTTATTTGAATACGAATTTGGGAATTTTGACAGTTGCGAAGGCCTTAATCATATCACAGCCATTTACATTGATGCTGCTGATTTTCTGCTGTAAACAAACCTGCGGAGAAAATACAGTTTGGACTAAAGGCAGTTTAAGTTTCGTGCGTGATTAATGTACATACTCATGCAAATAACAGTATTCTATTTCTAACAGTTTCTAAGCTAAGACAAGCTAACAAACGAACGGATAGACAGGATAACTATAACGTTTCCTTGTTAGGACGAAAACATCAAAGGCGGCAAAAGTGACGCGTTAGAGGTCACAGGCTCCCTAATCGCCGCCTAAGGATCGCTGCGGCCACATCTTGGGGCGATGTGGCCACTGCAATCGACCCGAGACAAGGGTACTCCAGGGTATGGCAGGGAGGGCTCCAGAGGCTGCCCATGCATTCCTAGAGCTCCTCCCGACCGCCGAGATAGGCCGCTGCGAGGTTTAGTGGGTAGACCTGTTCTCAGGGAGTCCTACACGCGCCCTCTATCTGTGCAACGGAGGGTATGATGCGAAAAGTCTTCCCCGCGTAAAAAACAGGAACGACAGCATTCTAAAAAGATTAAACAGTGAATTACTACACAGTTGTAGTTAAACAACAATGTGTAATAAAATCTTTGGTATAATATCACACAAGTGTAAAGTGTAACTTAAAGAGACAAGATTTAAAAAAAATACAGTCGAATTGAGAACCTCCTCCTTTTTTTGAAGTCGGTTAAATACCATTATGCTTCTTTAAGTTGATAAAGTAAAGCTACTATCGATGTACTTAAATGTGTAATTCACGATTATGTAATGATTACGTAATGTAATCCACCGTCAACATTCCACGTGCTCCCGAATTTCTCGTAAACAAATATAATTGGCTTTTGCTTAGAATATGTAAACAGTGTTTTGATTTTCGAATTCCAGTATTTAAATTTCGAATGTTTTACTTTTAGATTAGTCAAATAAAAGTGTGGCCACACTGCTTGCCATAACTATATTTTTTAATGTAGGTAATTACAATTATGCCTGCTTTTATAGCAGGTATATTACTGTGATTTTTGGTGTGGAAAGAAAATGTAACCTTTTAGTAAATAAGAAAATAATTCTTAAAAGATACACAATATACTCAACCTATTTTGAGCTTTATGTTCATATACAATAAATTGTGGAAAAAATAGTTTGAAATCATTTTATCTTGCTGACTACATAATAAATAAAGTAATTTATAATGTAAACAGTATACATATTAGGTACTTAAAAGTCCAATTCATTGTTAACCATAGCAACAACTCTCAATATTTTCAAGCCTACCTCTTTAAACCACATTATCTTCAATACAACGAAATAATTTTCTTCCCAAAATGCTAGCGGCCATTTTGTGCGTCCATACTCACGCAACTCACTAATTACGAGCCATCATTTGTAGCCTAAACTCTTTGGGCACGACAAACTCCTACTAAATACTCTTTATAGTGGGTTTGGCGTTAAAGAGAGATGAACGAGTAACGGAAAAGCGGAATAGGTTATAAAGGAAACATTTTTTATTTGTTATATGATTTGTTGATATCATGTACCTGTAGTATCTGCACCTGTTTTGACGTTCTTAAGTGACAACCACCTTTTTTTTTAATTCGGTTTAAAATATGGTAAAGTACTGATGTAACAACACCAGAATTTATATAATTATATGATTAATATTATTTTTATTCGTACGTATATCATAAAAATCTTAAATAACATGTTTCAATAACTGAGAAAATAATATTTCATTGGATTTGATAAGTATGATAAAATAAATTATTTATTATTATGTAATCCTCCTGTCTAACGGAGAGGCTTATGTCCCGTAGTGGACTACTAAATGTTGTTGATGAGATAAACAAAGCATAATATTAATTAAATACCAGGTTGTTGAATTTAATATAATAGCTATATTAACCATTCAGTTCAAGTCAATCTGTTAAAATCCCTACGCACTCCCTCATTCCAAATCCTTTTAAACAGCATTCATAAACTTCCAATAACAATTAAAACGTAACGGAGCGAGAAATGACTGCGCTCCGCTCCGGTTCAAACCTCATCTCACCAAGGCCCTCCCGTTGCGTGAGAAACAAAACTTAAGACGATTTTCGTGGCTCTACAGCGTACAGTTAATGCGCTGTACCTAACTCAATGGTTTCGTCTTGATGTACATCATTCCATGGGCTTCGTAAAGTTATATTGTTAAGATAACTTAGTACAAGTACAAACTTCTTTACGCAGTTAAAAAGTTCCGCGGCTATATTGTGCTGGAAGACAGCTATCTTTATATCATTTGTCCCTTGTGATGGTTATAGGGTATCACACTTTACAGTATGAAGGCTGTTTATAGTGAATTAAGCTCATAATTTATCGTGTTTCTCTTGAAAATAGTTCTTAGTACTTTTAATGTTGTCTGTAGCGTGAAAGGGTTGACTTTATTCTGGTAAATTTATGTAAAGGAAGTTTATCTCTTAAAATTTCGTTAAACCGCATTTTATATCGAGGTCGTATTATATTAAAGTTCTTTTTTTATCAGCTGACTAAATTTTATGCCTAAATGGCCTGGAGTTTATGCTATTCATAACATAAAGGTATGTCTGAAGATAAGAGCAAAGATACCAAAGAAGATTTAAGACCATTTACTACGAGTAAAATAAATACTGTATTCAAATCAATATCATAATCTTAAACTACTAAAATCTATGTCTTTCAAAACATACTCAGTAGCGTACGGATCAAATTTTCCTGTTAACTAAAATGTTAACACAACTTCCCTTGTGGTTTTTAGTAATGAACTCCTCAATTATTTTCTATGGTATGTACATTGCTAACGACATGGAAAAACAAATCCTCATCTACATATAAGCAAGAACAGTTCCTTCATATGTTTATAAAATTTCTTGGAAAATTTATCAAAATGTGTAAAAGTTTTCCAAACATTTTCCAACTGATTCCTTTGTATTTATCTACAAATATAACTTTCCTTTCTTGACAAACGTCAAAACAGCTTATTAAATATAATTAGGTTAAATTGTTAACATCGTGTAACGGAGAATGTTTACAAGAGATGGAAAACATAAAAAAGACGTGGTAAATAAGAGTACAAAAGGGATATTCAGTGAACTATGTTGTAAGTCAAAACGTGTCCAAAAAGGACGCGTTTCACAGAATCTTAATAAAAGGCGCTCTAACTTTTCGGCCAAATCTTAAACTAAGCTCTTAGAATATGGGTAACCGACAAGTAAATTAGAAATACGGTTATATTGATTATTATATTAAACATTACCAAGGTTTAATTGCCTCATTAGTTTTTATTTGGAAACAATTTGTTCCGCACGTCTGCGCTTGCGCAGATACGACATAGTTTTTGATTGCTTGCTTGTTCACCTTGGCTGGTTTGTGGTCTATTTAACATAACTTTTTTGTCTTAATTTTGTTTTACTTATTATCCACGACTAAGGCAGTTTCAACATACACCAACGCAATTTTTAGACTGTTTGCAAGACGCGTGTAAGCTTTTACGTTAAGTATTCACTACCACCAGGTAACAGTACTCGTAGTCATCTCTAAGCTGTAATCTCGCTGTAAAGTCGATCTATGAAAAGTATCGATTGTAGCGAGGGGATTTTTTTTGGAAAACGTATTTATAGTGTGTTTGTAGGGGCATGACTAACTCGGTGAAAAGCAACGAAAGAATTGCTTAACCTTGTGTTTCCTGTAAGGCCGTTGTATCATTCTGGTCGAACTGGCCCAAACGTGTTGAAGCATGGCTCTTCCACAGCATCATAGCTCTCCCACGCAAGAGACAAGAATTAATTGTTTTGTTTTACTTTCTCGGTGGGTCCTCCTTAGCTCGGGTTACAGTTACTCGAGTTTGACCTAATCCTGCTATTGCTTCCACTTCACAGTCCACCCGTATTAAAAATATTCCATCCCCATTACAGACTGGCTCGGTGGTGCAGTGGTAGCGTGTGCAACTGTTGTGTTGAGGTCTCGAGTTCAATTCCCGGGTCGGACCAAATGTTTGTATGATCTGCAAATATTTGTTTCGGAGTTTGGGTGTTTTCTATGTATTTACAAAAAAAATGTATATAAGTATTCTATCAGTCAATCTAGCTTTATTATTGCAACTACTAGATGGCGTTGCGTGTTATTATTATAAATTGTTGATATTAGATAGGTTATTGGTGAATCATCCGTTAGGGATCACTACATTTATTTATAGGCAAATTTGCAGTTGGTAGAATAAATGGGAACAAAACATAGTAATAGAAATACATGGCAGTTCCAATTGCTACAAAATACAGTTTATTTTGTAAGAGAGTGGCGGGTTAATGCTAATAGAAGGCTTTTAACCAGTGTAACTTAATTTCTACCTTTTAAAATATTAATCATATTTCTTTTGTCAAAAAGTAATCTACCTCTACAATTTGTAGCAGGTGTCGATATCTACGACCCTTTTTATGATTTGATTCCAGACTTGAAATTGTACAAAATCACATTAAGTTTTAGAAATAATTAATCTGTTGTCTGAACGTGTACCTTACAAATAAAACATCAATTTAATACACAAAGCAATGTTTAAGCATTCAGTGATCCTACCCACTTTTAAGATGAGAGAAGCATGTACTTAAAAATCACATTTCAAAAGCAAAGCATTAGAAAACTCCGTTGAAAACCTACCCATGGCTTTCCTTAAAGTCCGGACCTTACATTTTATTGCCGCAACACTCCCGTTCTCCCTAAAAAGTACAGCGCAGCTATAGTAAGTAATACTATCAACGAGGTACTCGTAATTCAAGCGCAATTCTCTACAAAATGTTTGAAGGCGTTTCGCCTCTGGTCCGGACAGATTGGTATTCTTCCCTAGCTCTTTCACGCATAATAAATTTAATCCGGGGATTGCATCCGTTAATCTCATTATTCTTGTACATACGTATAGAGAGAATGAATGTTCTTGGAATAAACAGTGGTTTATCTTCATGTAGGTGTCACTTGTATGTAAATATAAATAAAAGGAATACATAAATAAATAAATATAGGGTGAAAATATGTTACAATAGAAACTTTCTCGGGATGTATTCATATTTATTAAGAATGTAGGGTTTTATTCAGGTGTGTATTTCGGGCATTTTCTATCAGTTTTGGACCGGATGGTATTTATATGGATTATATTGACTTTATCAAGAAGTTAAGTGCTGACGCTTCACATAAAAGACTGACATCCCTGAAATACAAAAATAAAATAAAAAAAATTTAACAATATTCTATTTTATTTATTTTATAATATTGTCTTTGAAAAAGCAATATGGACGTACCCGAAATACAACTGTATATTCTTAACAAATAGAAAATATATTTCAGCGACCTAAAATATATTATATTTTGTACACTACATTACGTGTGTTACATACACATGTGTACATACAATGTACATTATTTATGTGTACACACAAATATATCCAACATTTGGTTAATAGCATTTTACCATTTGTTAAAATACTTCTTGTATTTTGATAAGTCTAGGACACAAATGTAAATTTATATTTGTTATATAAGTATATAGATCACGACGGCGCCTAGGACGGAGTAACCGTATGTTACATTTTGTGATTGTAACATGCATAAGAAACGAGGTCTCTTAACCTGTGAAAAACGTTCCTTTCATTGATTTAATTAACAATCGACTGAGTCTTAAAATCAATAAAATATATTGGGTCGCAGAGGAGTTGTTGTTGCGTGCTCGACTGTAAAAACACAAGCTTGAAACTGTGGATTAGCATGTTAGCAGGAGTTATTTTAGTTTTTATTATCCCATAACGCGTTCTCGTTATCGCTCTTTACTATAACTCCTAGAAAATCAGGCTTAAAGATAATTGATAAATCAACGGTACACATCAGACTACTTAAGACTGTAAAAAAAGAAAATAATTCATTCAATTTCAAACCTTATGTAGAATATCTAAAATTAATTATACGCAAATGAAGACAATGTATTTAAACTCCAATATATCATGTTTGTAATATAGTGAATTGTAAATTCTGTACTCAGCTGATATTTGGGTTCATGTACATTGGATAATAATTTGCGAGGCACAAGCACGGCCTTAATAAATTTAATTTTAAACAGTTGTACACTTTGGGAGTAATATAATATATATTTTGTGTTGGTGTGCCCTTGTGAATAGAATGAACTATATATATTTTAATTATAAGTCTGTAATCAATTTCACTTGCGATTCTTTTGCAGAAAGTTTATTTTATGTAAAACATATTAAATTTTTGCAAGACTGTTACGTATTTTCGTTAACTCTCAGTCTGATCTTAACTCCGAACGCAAATTGGTGTCACAACCGCCATGCTTGGACTAGATACAACAGGGAATTAAAGTATTTAAATATAGTAGTTTAGTGATATACCTATGACTTTTCAATTGAAAGGCACTAAACCAGGTGACCCTCGTTTGCAAGCTACAATTTAAAATGAAACCGTGAAAAGAGTTCTTAATGCACACAAGCCCAAATATCGTTTAAACACCAGTTAATATACTTTCGTTCCGCACTTTTGTCCATCGTTCAACAAAATTAAGCCAAAACGTCCACATAATTACATGACTTGCAATATCCATTTACTTGTTTTACTCCTTTACCACGGATGCCTTTAACCCTCTCATTAGCGAAACCAAAATAAAGGTTGCAATATAAAAGAATGAGTCAGCATATCGACACCCCATTCATCACGGAATACAGCATTTTGGCGCGGCATCATGCCGGGGGTTGAAAATACGCAAATTGATCTCACCCACTTAGCGGGAATAGAAACTTGTCGATACTCAAAAATAATATTTGATGGCGTTTCTGATAGACGTTTTTGTGGCTGTATATACACTTTGGATATGTATTATTGATGCATTACTTGTTGATACATGACTGGCAAACAACGAGGACAACAGCACTGCAAAGAGAAGGAATACTTGACACAAACCTCATACCAACCTGAATCATACCAACCAACTAAAACCTGCTTTCTGAGGAGAGCCCTATGTCCAGCAGTGGACTATTAAAGGCTGTTGATGGTGATAATGACTAGTTGATGTCCGTCTACTTCGACCAAAGTCTCAGTTCCCTCATCCGAGACTCGCGGTATCAGATAGTTCCTTCGCCCTATCTGGTTTTCTTTTCCATACTGCATTCTTCTTCCCGTCAGAAAGCGACTACATTCTGAAAGAGATTTGTTATCAAGCTGGAGGCCAGGCTTAAAAGAAACGAGCCAAAACCCTGTGAAATGTCACACGATACGCTGACCCCAAATAAAACTGGAAAAAATGCAGGAATTCGATGATTTTAGTATATGTATAAAGATATTATTTGGAAAAAATTGTTCTAAGAAAGCCTAAGTAGGTAAGTTGTTCTGTAAAAAAAACTTTACCTTTGGCAGGTAAAAATAACGTACCAAAAGCGTATATTTTTCTTGAGTAAGAGCGAATGAATAGAATGTATTATTAATAAGTTGAAGTAAATAACATTGATGTCAGCAGTAATGGCTTCTTTTTATTCAAGTTCGCCGAATTTCTTACCTTGATTTTAGTAACTATATAATACTTTGTCGTGGGGACTGTTTCATTTCCATGAAATGCTTCTAAAAGTATTTTCTATGTATCCATTAAAAAATTTACAAGTAATTTGTGAAGAGTTAAAGTGTTATTTTCAGCTGATTTCAGAAAAGAGGTTCTTCATTATGAATATGTTTTTATTTTGGCACTAAATATCTTTGTCATCTGTGGATCGATTTTTATAAATCTTTTTTGATTGAACAGGTTACACTCGGGTGGTTAATTTACAAAATAATAATAGAAAGTTAAGGAATGATGAATGCAGGTTGTTAGATTATTTTTATCGTAATTTTGTGCTCATCGAAGTCAGTAACACCGGTGTTATTATTTGTCTGAGCATGTTAATAACGTTTACTTGTCAATAAAAATATTTTTTAGGAAGTTTTTTGAGTTATTATTACGTAAAATAAAATCTTATAAAACTTATACCTTCTATGTTATGCTGATTATATCTTACACTTTTTATAGCGATGAAGTCGCGGCTTAAAAATCTGAGTAATCGAAGAAAACCACTCAATTTACAAGATTTTTTTTTGTGTTTACTTACGATATCCATCTGAACATACATCTAACCGGTCATTTTTTGTTATTTCCAGATCCATATGCCACGATTGAAATGAGACGAAGAACAGGCCAACGGATATGTGTGGTGATTAATTTTATTTATATTACTGTAACTGTAGTGTTTGAACTTTAATTCGTTTAGTCATTTCCAGTAGACATTTTTAGGACGACGATGTCGATGAAATTATGAAATCGAATTTAGGTGTTAGTAACAATAACTTTAGTTTTGTTAACTGAGTTGTTAGTATGATATAAGCATATGTTGCGTCCAGAACAAGAAAGAGACATAGAGATAGATCACAGATTGATGATTGTACAATATCAAATATTGGATTCGCCATAGGCTTGGGCATACAGCAACCTACAAATAGGTTAAAGATTTTTCATAGACCAATTCAAAAATTTGTTTCGAAGTTACTTAAATAAATTTAATACTTTATAAGCATGCATACCCCTACTATCTCCTCGATACGCCCATTGCCTCAGGTAACACAGAAAATGTGTTGTAATTTGAGATTAATATCTTTAGAAGCAGTGAGTAAAGATTTCACATTAATCGCTTAGAAATATCTACGTACTATTATTTCGAGAGAAGCAATGTATTGACGTTTGTAACTCCATGACGCCTTAAAGAGATTTGTATGTATTTGGCATATTGTATCCTGAACACACCAAAGTTAACGGAACAACTTAGTTTCATCATGAACTTTCATTTGTCAAATTTATTAAGTAGAGACTTATTTATCATCATCATCATCTATTTCGTGCCCTGTACCATCCTGTACCCCATCTTGATGAGAGTCATCGCAACAGCGTCATTTATGCCCGCCGCCTGCTGACAGCAAACCTCCTTAGGAATATAATCGTTTCTTGAAGAACAATAAATTCATATACGTAGAACACTGATTTCATGGTTTTCAATATATTGTGGATATATTATTTATGTATGTATACGTATGTGTGTGTATGTATAGTTATATATTTACACTACTGTAGCTTCAATACACCTAGTACCCATTGTTTCTTCTTATTTACTGTCGATTTGACCATCTAAAGTTTGCCCGTAAGAGATTGCTTTTATTGATAAGGCCGCCCATTGTACATATCTGTTTGTAATATCTATCTAACATATTGTAATTGGTGTACAATAAAGAATATTCTATTCTATTCTATAATTGTCTTATATTGATATTGAATTAAGAATACAGTGTGTCACCACCCCAATTCATGCCGTGGGTGTCGTAAAAGCCGAATAAGGGAGCAAACTACGCAAGACAACAGCACAGAAGCAACAGCACAAAGAGAAGAAAGACTTGTAACAAACCCTATACCAATACGTCTGCTTCTGGTAGAAAGGAGGTTGTGGCCTACTATGCCCAGCGTGGTATAGTAAGTCATAACCTCCTTCCTAAGAAGATACCTATGTCCAGCAGTGGACAATTAAAGGCTGCTGATCATGCATCAACTAGAACATGATGTGCATCAACTAGCTACTTAGATTTGAATAAATCGGTTATCTCGGTAAAAATTAGCCTCTTACTGGCTGATATTGTAGCTTTCCTATTTTTAAAGAATTTTTAAAATCGGATTATTGGTTTAGGCGTGACAACGTAACAAACAAACAAACTCACTTTAACATTTATGAAAATAAGTATGGAAGTATGGATATTTTGCATTTTATGTTATTAAAAGAGCACACCACACACCACACAATCTGTGCAAAATTATAACTTAAAAAAATGTCGGATATGATTTAGGAGCTAGTAGCCTGCTAGATGCTAATAGATTTGGATGCTAATAGTCTGTGAAAACATAAATTATTAAAGTCGATCCGAATTGGTTCCCCCTTCGTCTTAGTTATCTATAAACGCTTCTATATCGTATAGAAACAAAACAAAGATTTAAATTATTAAGCAAAAACTACATAGAACTCGATAAAACCATTTTATTCCACATCTCACATCTAGTACTGAAGCTATTTATTTGGAATAAGAACGGAGGTAGTACTATAAGCAAATATTGCTTTGAAAATCTATTCTCACGGTAAATCTTTTAAAGCATAAAACTATAACACGGATGAATAAAAAGCTGGCCATTGATACAAAATCCTTTCCTAGACCACTCTGTATAATGTTATTCCAAATTTATTCTGTGGCTGGTTCTACATTGAATAAGATTACCATTCATACCGCGAGGTGTATTTAAAGTGACCCTTTTGGAAAATAAAGTGTTTCGCTGTATTGAAAGAAAGAAATAAGTTCTTACTACCGGCAAATGTAAATATTGGTGTGGACTAGTGTTGTTAGTATTTCGTAACTCACAAGAAAAAATATTTTTGCATATGTCATTTTTTTAAGTCGTGACGAAAAGAGTATGCTATATATCCGTGTGTATGTTTATGCTATCATGGCTCCGAAACGGAGGGACTGATTTTCATTCTTTTTCTTTTAATTTAAATATGGCTTTAGAGAAAAAATCTTAGTATTATTCAAAAGTGGCGGTTCAGACGTTAGAAGATAATAAATTCTATTCTAATCATTTAAAGGATTTTTAAATAAACGGAATTTTAAATTTTATTTAGTTACAAATAATGACATGTTTTTTTAAGACTCCGAATCAAACCCTTTACCAAGACATGAATGTGACAGGTCTCTAAAGAATACGCATATAATAACCATGCAAAACAGAAATAGCACTCCTTACTGTACAAAGTGAATTACATCAGGAATCTAAAATTTATGCGAAGCGTATGCATGCCTATGCAAGGTAAAAGGTCGCCCTGGGAATATATTAGCATAAAACAGTATAAACAAAACAATATAAACAAAACAGTAAGGGACAACAGTATGCATAGTTGCCTACAACAGTAACGTTAAAACGTGCGTGCGCGCAAGTCGGCGCATTGGTCGCAGGCACGCGCGGCTAGGTTCCGCATGGAGCTGGTATTTTAGCGGAAGACCAGGATTTTTTATTTTTGTTTGATGCCCCAAGGACCCGGGATAATTAACTAATTATGCTGTTGTCAACATAGTCAACATACGCCATTGTTCAATTTCTAATAACAAGGTTCAACCATTTGAAGATGGTTATGTAATAATATATGTGAAACAATATAGAAGAATATGGAAGAACGGAATATGGAATATGAAAGAATATGGAAGAATTTATATTACTGGAATATATATTTATTTTTCCAAATTCTCTAATTAAGATTTTTGGATATATTCAGCGTCTGAAATGTGGCCACTATATTGGTGGCGTTAATCTCTGCATCCGCGCCGCCACCTTATATGCACAGCGTGGTGAGAGTTGCGCGAGGAATGCCTGATGAACGATTGCGCGTTTTTTGCCACAAGCTCCCCGACACTTGTGTACTTATGTTTTAGGGATATTTCAATTTCTTCTTATTATATTCAAAAGTTTGGAGCAACGTTTAATAATGACTAGATAATTTATTAAATTTCTAACTCTAGTTTATTGTTACATAATTCAACTTATTCACTTTCCAGTAAAACTTGAAATATCACTGTATTGTGTTTCCATACCATAACCGGTCTACACATGTCATATACTGTAGCTTTTTTAAGGTTTGTCATATATATTTTATTTAGTACTGGTACACAATTACTGATGTCATTTTTATCAGTCCGTGTGGTGGATTAAGAATACGGAATGCCACCACCCTTATTCATCCCGTGGGTGTCGTAAGAGCCGACTAAGGCAGCAAACTACACAGGACAACAGCATTGCAAAGAGAAGGAAAACTTGAAACAAACCCTATATTAACCCGTCTGGCCATCGTGGTAGACCAAAACCTCCTTTCTAACGAGAGTCCTGTCCAGCAGTGGACTGTTGACGATGATGATAATGACGGAATAAAACTTGCAAATTAGAATTCTAATGAGCTAGGGCGGTTTTTTAGTTAGCCCAAGTAATGTAAACTTTTAAGTAGATACTCGTAAAACAACATTCCAAATTCTTATTCTTTTTAAATTAAATGTCATTCCCGAAACACTTTTATCTAGAAACAACGAAATATTAAAATTGCTTTTTGGCCAGACATAAATTTTATTTACGTCCAAGCTTATTGCTCTGCAAAGGTCAAGCGAAATTTCTGAAAAAAATAAATACATTTTAATATGAGAATAAAGAGTTTATTCAACTGTATTGTTGTTTAATATTCTACTATTTTTTGTTGGATAATAATTTGTAAAATGTTTTATAGTCTATACAAACTACGAATACAAAAAAGTTAATTTAATATATAGCAAAAAAATATACGATTTGATTTTAAAATGAGAACGTAGGTGTATCAAAAGTTAATAGATTTTTGATGAATGAATGAACAAACGATTATGATTTTACCTGTTATTTATGTAAGTGAAAAAACAAACTAAGTATTCTTAATTTCATAATTTCCTGAGAGCACAGTTTGTTTTATGAAATGGCACAAAGAAATCTGTTGTCTTCCTTGTACTTGGTTGTTCTTAAGAGAGAATATCTCACTCTCAAGAAAATCTGTTTGCTATTTAATAACAATTATTTTTAGCAATATGTAACATTTTAGTATTACATAATAAACACTTCTTGTTTAGAGTAAGTCTATCTAAAGCAAAACCTTGCTTACATACGAAATTTGGAACCGTTTCTTAGATACACATATGATAAAATACATTTATACGTAAAAAAAAATTGTTTAAAATTAATACACAAATGAATGTAATGGTGTTGAATAATTCCTTATTTCAAATAGGATTAAGGTTACCAGTTGAAAAATCATCATGTTCGTTTCGCAGTCACTTACATGCGCAAACAAGCATGGTATTTAGAAGCATGCCGGTGTACTGTGATTGAAACAACATGAAGAGGTTTTGAAATACCTTGTCTCGAACGTCTTGGGTACATGCCGAATAGTTTCAGCACTCAAACATCCTCTCAAGACTAGTTTTGATGCGTTGGCCAATCTCAAATTACTGTGTTCTCAATGTTCTTTATTCAAGAGGCTTGTGTACTACAAAAACGTTTTGTGTGTGCGTACATTTAAATTTCGAATATTTCTTTAATAATCAAAATAGCGATGACCTATGGCTTGAAATATTTTGTTCTAGAAACATTCTTTTTTTAAATATCTCTACAACCTCTTTGCATAAGCATAAGTAATAAGAAAGTTTTGTTTTAAATCAACTCTCGGTTTAAATATAATGGTTAGCGGTAGGTGGTACAATGTGGGTGGTATAATGGTAGTGGATGGTCAAATTGTAATGTTATTAAGAAAACATGTCGATATTTCTTGTGTGTTCTTTAGGAGTACAATTTGCCTTCTAACTATTTGAAGAGATCCCTTTTATTAAGAATTCACACAGACTCTTCAAAATTATTTTTGGGACACACAAAATTTGTCCCTTGTGTGTTTTGAACTTTCACTTTAACCGAAGAATTGCCGTAAGCAGGTAATATTAAAATACCTGTCATCTATACGTCTTGCACATTGAGAGAGTTAGGTAATTTGTTTCCTTGATGCAGCATCTTTAAAATACTAGTTGCTTATACTACAGACCAAAATATGAGTCAACGTAGTAGGAAGAGCGTGAATAAAAAATGACGTAACGTATTGTCCAGCGTTGGGCATCGAACCGCAAGCCATTGTGAGTACGTGATGAAGCTGATACACCTGTGTGTAAAGTTGTATTTATTTATTCGCCACGTAGCATCCATTCTTATTTTGGAGTGTGGGTGAAAATATAAGATCTAGCGTGTATTGAAATAAATAAACTCTCATTTGTTTGTAACCGACGAAATGAAGTACTCACTGTCGCTAAAAAGCTGAGTTAAAAGCGAGCGAGTTTTTTAGCTTTGAGAGTTGAAGAAATATATTAGAAATATATAGAGTACAGAAGTTCTTCAGCCAAATCTTGATAATATAGTTAAGGGGTACACACATCTGATTTACTTCTTTTAAAATAACTGATCAATAAGATTTTATTTGATGTTGATCGTTTATTTTTCTCTTTAGAGCAGGGCAATTGTAATCGCGTAAATGAAGTAATACCTCTTTATAGAGTTGGTTTGTGATATCGAAAGATCACTATGGTGCTGGAAACCAGTAAGCGAATGACACAGGACACAAGTTTTTGAGATTTTTGATGGTGAGGATTTTAAATTTATAGGTTGTGACACGATTATTAGGCAAATATGGCAAATTTCCTTATACAATCTATAATCTTTTCAAATAAAGAGCTAAGTGTTCTATTAACGGTTAAGATTATTAATACCACAGTGTACTCACAAATGATAATGTCAGTAAAAATCCGTGGGTTGCATGCTGCTAAACTGTAATATCACTTATCACTTGCACAGTATCAGATCTCATATACAGCGTATCTCAGCGTCGCTTAGCATTACACAGAGTGCACACTAGCGACCTCTCACGCGGTGGGAAAGGGCGCAAGCGCATCCATTTAAATATTTGCACACGACAGTGCCCGCCCAGCCTTATACAACACCGGTGTTAATATTTCATGAACTGAAACTTTAATTTAAAATTCAAGAGTATGTGGTTGTCTTTGTTATATTCTATACAATGTTCGTGGACTAGAATATTATTTTGTAGTTAAATTTATTATCTGCAGCGGTAGGCAGACAACAACTTTTTTAACTAAAATGTCCTGTCCTCCTCCACTCCCCTCACCGATGTTTTATTAGTCTACGAAAGCCGACAATTTGGCGGGCCATATGCTTAATATTATATTTAGTAGTTTAAAAAAATATATAATAATATTACGCAACCATCATATTCAAACCTCTTTGCATCGAGTTAAGTTCCAATAATTGCTGTATTTAAAAAAAACCTATTCTGATGTGAACACTGGGTTTAGTTGAACCATTAATGTTTTTATTGCTCCTTTAAAAGAGTAAATTGCTGTTTTATGCACTCTTTCCAAGAGACGTATATGCTATTGAAATGTGTCACTCCCACCATTATACAAGTTACTGTTTAACCGTTAAAATAACTAAACCAGCAGTTAATAACAAAAAGTTCCGTTACACAAATTAAATTTAGAAATAACACTATAAACACACTTGATTAATTTCAACTAAACATTCAAATAGCCGTGAGATTGGCGCGTCCATTTTTAATTTATATACCGACACGCGAATGGATGTCGATGGCAATAGTTTTCTATAATTGAGATTCGAATTGAGTTTCCCACGAATACGAGTGAATCGATCCACAAATATATCGGGAACTTGATTAATCGAATCAATATTTAGGTTGCTCTATGCATGTTTGTTTAGTGATGCGCTCGCGTTGCTGAATGAATAATCGATATGCATTTAATCGACGAATTTAGGTTTGGATGGACTTCCTGTGACTGAGGAATGAATTATAAATTACCTAATTTAAATATTTATGCGCCCTCTATCTAAACGAATGGATTAAATACACCTTTTCAACTATCTGTTTATTAAGACGTGAAAGAATTATTTTGTACCTTTTTTTGAAAAAATATGGTTTAGGAAGGATAATTTAATATCATATTTAGAATTGCCAAAGTTTATATAGTACGTTTACGTAGAAGAAGTGCAGAACGTAAAAAAAAAAAAACAATTAAAAAGGTGTGCTATAAAGATGCAAATGATTCAAAAATGGCTACACACAAGTATGAGGATCTAGTGTATATATTGACGAAAAACTAAACAATGACAGTCCAAGTTGGACTGGAGAATGAAATAAATAAAATAAAAACCTTTTAAAATTCATTCATTCAGAAATTTTACCGGTTAATACTAATAACTTGATACAATAAAATAAAGTCTATATTATGGTAGTTGCCTGATAAACATGCCTATATACGACTTAATGCATACATATTATAGATAAATTACACCTAGACACAGACCAAATGATCATACATACTTACAAACTTAAACAACCCGGTAAGCTTTAAGGTTAATTAACAGGTCATTTTCTAGAAAATGTGTAACATCAAAACCCTTGTACTTAAAGATTATCACACCCGCGCCATCTAGATACGTGAAAATTGACCAAACTCCAAAAGCGAATAAGATGAAAACAAATCAACCCCTGGTTAATTTCTTACTCTGTCTACTGTATCTATTCTTCTTCGGTATTAAGTTTCAGTAGCTAGGTTGATAGAGTTGCATACTTATCCCATTTTTTATTTCATATTTAAACCTTAAATTTTCGCGAAACAAACTCTAACGTACCCTTGTTAGTGAAAAACATTTGTACGTAAATGTACAATATTTTCATCAAAGGCGGCAATGTTTTTGATCTTAGTTGTAGTAAGTGCAATAATTTAAATTGAACAAGTAATAGAAATAGGATAGATAGATAATTTGTAGTTATTAAAACAATTATGATTACGACTTTCTCAAGTTTTAATTTTAGTGTCTGATTAGTATTTATATTTAAAAACAAACATTTTCTTTGCAAACGCTTCATGGATTTAGTATTTAATTTCAGTTCTATCACGAAGATAGTAAATCATCTTCGCTTTAGATACGATGTTTTACTTTTTAATTTTTAGCAGCTAGTGTTGTATTATACTTCTAAATAAATAACTCATAATAATGAAACCTGATCAAAATTAAAAATAAATAAAATTGAAGTGTCTGTTTGTAATATCAAAATAATAGTTTTTTAAGCTCACACGGTTATTTGCACGATACCTATGCCTAAAAACATTTTTTTTTGTATGTCTGTCTATCTGATTGTTCCGGGTAATCTTCTAAACGGCTGGACCGATTTTTATAATATTTTAGTACCAGGTAGCTGTTTTTAGGAGTAACTTAGGCTATTTTCCCTTTACAGTCCAGGCGCCGGAGATCGTAGAACGACCTTTGTCCTCCATAAGCGCAGGCTTTATGTGGCAAGTGAGGCCATCTGTAACCTTAGCAGAACATCCCGTATATGCGTGATGGCGAGACGCGCTTAGGAGCGCGCGCCCTTTCGGGAGCGCAAAGGGGACATAGGGGTGCCCACACAGGAGGGGGACGTCTACACGCCGTAGATGGACCGCGGTTCCTCGGGGTATCAGGAATTTCCTTCTTAGAGTACACCTGGTTAATTGGTACCCGAGACGGCGTGCGGTATTTGGTGGGTTCAAGACGGACATAGCCACTGGTGGGTGGTATCCGAGGGGATACCGAAATTTCCGAAAAAAAAGGGCTGGTTTCCCTTGTAACCGACAGCCTATCTAATTCAAATTCTCTTTAGAAATATAACCATTTTCTGGTGAAATATAGGATCATAACTTTTGTATAATGAATATGAATTGGACCATAGAACGGACGTGTGGGTCGTTTAACTGTATGTTCGTCCTTTGGTTGGAATGATCACCAGGATACGCTAACTAAACTCATCAATCAAACAAACAAAACATAAAAAGTTTTGAATAAATCCAAATTCATAAAATATTGTTTAAATCAATCATTTTGTTTATAAGTTGACACTCTCGAAAGCGCTTTACATTGACGTCTCTCAGTTTCTTTTGATGTTACTTTACAAACTAATTCAACTTTTGTTTTGTTTCAAACTAGCTATATTGTTTGTTTATTATACTTTTTAATTTAATATTGTCTGGGGTGACTTTGGTTCAGAATGACTTAACTTTATGTACATATTGTTCTTACAAAACGAGTTTATACGCATTAAGTCTGTATTTCAATTTGAAGATCAAACATTTCAGCAAACATGTTATAAGGAATTTTCAAGTGTTTTACGATACCAATATCAGTTAGCTACGTTTACAAATAACTTATATACGTGCAACTATAAAAATACTGTGAAGTCGGAGTTATATAAGATGGAGATTAGCAACCCACGTAGAATAAACAAATAAATATCGTATTAGCATAATATGATATACTAAATGTACAACTTACATAATTATCGAACATGGCGTTCATAAATCTTGTGCTTTATTCCTGAAATAAACTCATACTTCTTGATAAAGACTCGGTATAGAACATATTACTAGCCGATTAATAAGTACGTATAATAAAAAGAAATCATTCAAATCTCTAATCCATAAATAACTACAATAGTCATTACATTTATGTTACAAACTTACAAGGCACTAAAGCGTAATGTTCACTCATTTTATCGATAAAACGCAAACATAGGCACATCACTATAACTCAATGGCGCGATAACACAAATTGTGGGTGTGCCATTAATCTGCCGTGGTATAAGAATTTACTGTGGCGCCACTTAGCCAGATGTGAGGTTACATTTTATCGGCTACAATTTGTACTTCTCCTCTAGATAACTGCTATCCTAGATAAATCAAATGTTGATTGTAATAATACATAACTGTTGCCTCAATGCCTATCCGTGTGGTAATGGCCTATGTCCGGCCTCTATTAGTCTACTGCTGAACATGGGCCTCTCCTTAGAAAGGAGGTTTTGGCCTACTATACCACGCTGGCCAGGTGGGTTGGTATAGGATTTGTGTAGAGTTTTCCTTCTCTTTACAGTGCTGTTGTGCTGCGTAGTTTGCTCCCTTAGTCGACTCATACGACACCCACGGGATGGGTAGGGGTGGGTGGTGACGTTTCGTATTCTTAATCCGTCACCACACGGATTAACTGTAATTCGCCGCCTATAAATTCATGGTCCTTTTAAATAGAGACGATTAAAACAATAATGTACCTTCTACCACATCCATTCCTCAGACAACCCACTCCACCCACGCAGCAATCAAGTGCACTCATTGAAAACAGCATTATGCAAGAACGTCAACGAATCTGCAATTATATAGATCTTCATTCTTGCATAACACAATTCAGAACATGATCACATGAATTGAATCGCCGACCCGTGGGCGGAAAGGTCGTTCAAACTCCCACTGTGCTATTAAGACTATTGAAAATTACATTTAAAATGCATTATTATATGTATCTCAAACTGTTATTTGAATTAACATGGTTTTTGATCAACTTCTTTCTCAAGATGTTCTTCAAAAGATGTTCAAAAGGTACAACATGATTTCTATTTTTTTTATGACCATGTCATAATCTAGTGTAATTTTTTTTTCTTATTATTAACTAGCTGAGACCCGGTGTTACCCGCGTGTGTTGTTATAACCGCGGGCAACGCTGCGGGGCTAAGCTAGTCTAAAAAAGTAAGTTACTCCTTATGTCATCAGCTATCTGCCAGTGAAAGTCCCGTCGAAATCGGTCCAGCCGTTCCAGAGATTACCCGGAACAAACAGATAGACAGACAGACAGACAAAAAATGTAAAAAATGTTATTTTGCCATATATACCGTGTAAACATACATATGCATTTAGTAAAAAGCGGTTATTTTAATATTACAAACAGACACTCCAATTTTATTTATTTGTATAGATTACGTGAGCTGTTTTCTTTCTTCCTAAAATCTCACTTTACCCCTTAGTGAGTTTTTAAGAGTTTTTAATATTTATGTGAATTTTTCTTAAGTTCTCGTGTTTGAAAAGTAAATAATTTTAAAGGCATTGTAAGAAGATCTAAAGTCATGAATAAACACATTTAATCAACAAATATTACATCAGTCTACTAAAGTACTTGAAAGAAATATTTCATTTGTTTCAAATATATGATAATGATTACATTAGTAATCATTGTCATACAGTATAATCATATCGCATGATTATTAATTAAAAATAATTATTGTTAAATTTTAATTGAATCATAATCATACTGACACTTCCGTAGGCGAATAAATCAAATTTGACTGTGAATTGGAATTCATCTACCTCTCTCATCGGCTACCTGAAAACATTACAGTACACAGTTTCTAATGGGTTTGATTGCCGAATCAGGCAAAATTTTACAGGGTTTTCTGAGAAAAAAATAGCCTCAGTTGCTCCTTATGTAGACATAGTAAAATATTATCAAATACCTGGTAGTAGAACATTATCCAATAAGTAAAATAAGTAAAATATTATCGGTATATATATAATCGGTCCAGCCGTTTTAAAGATTACCCGGACGAAACAGACGGAAAAAAAATATTTAAACTGACTTTTAGGCATAGGTATCGTTCAAAAAACAGCGTGAGCATAAAAAAATCTATTATTTTTACGTTACAAACAGACACTTCAATTTTATTTATTTATATAGATATACGTTTGTTCATAAAATGTATGTTGTTTATTATAAGTACTATCTTGTATTACTTAGTTTAATAGATTGGATATTGCCAAATAATTGCTGTCCGTCCTGTAGATCGATGACTGCGCCCGCTGTGCAAATATTGCCTCAGTACGTGGTTACAACAATATTGTTCAAGATTTTTTTTTATTAGATGCTTGGGTGGTACATATTTCTACTTATATTGACAGTTTAAATAACAGATAAAATTAAAATAAATCGTATATAACGAGTAATATCTGGCATGTCATCATCTAATCGGCAACTATATATTATTACTAGCTGATCCGGCAAACGTTGTATTGCAACAAAAAAAAAATTAGGGATGGGTCACCCTTACCATTCAAAATTGTGAATCTAAACCATTCCCAGATCCCCTTGAACACACACAAAAAATTTCATCAAAATCGGTCCAGTCGTTTGAGAGAAGTTCAGTGACATACACACTCACAGAAGAATTATATATATAAAGACTAGGTTTTGTGTAGGTCGGTTATCGCGGTAAAAAAATTAAATTCGGTTTAGCCGTGACAGCGTAACAAACATACATTCGCATTTATAATTTTTCTTTTCCTTTTTTTTAATACTATACGTGTAGTGTTGAAGAAAATTTTAAAGCGGTTAAATGAGGAGGTGGTTTTTAAGATGACGAAACGAAAGAAGACGAAACGGACACAAAGAACCGCTTGACTCAGAACAACTGTTTCTGAATTACACAAAATGTTGTCCCATGTGAGGATCGAACCCACAATACCCAGCGCAGTAGGAACCAAAACCACTACGCCATCCGTGCCTATATAACCCAGTGAACAAATGACATCCATTTACGTAAATGTGAAATAAAAATGATAATAAATTAGTGTTTTATGTCACATTGATGTCATATTTACGTCACGTGTTCACTGGGAATTTAAGTACAGATTATTATTATTAGTGGCGTATTGGTCAAATGAAAGAACGCGAGCTTCATTGGCCTCCGCGTTACGCACATCCGTCCCTTTTCACGTAATCACAGGTAGTAGTGATGTATTATTTGAAAACTGACTATTGACTACGACTTTGCTCGCGTCAATATTTCTTATTTCAGGTTTCTTACTTTGAAAATGACGAACGCCCATACAACCGTTTATCCTTTACTTTACCCCCTTAGAGGTAAAATCGCCAAAAGTCCTTTCTTAGTGAGTGCATACAATATAAAATCTGCAACTGAAAACGTTTCAAGTTTGTAGTCTCAGTGGTTAAGGCTCAACGTTGATGAATCAGTCAGACAGGGCAAGTAATTTTTAACCCCCGACGCAAAAACGACGGGGTGTTATAAGTTTTACGTGTCTGTGTGTGTGTATGTGTGTGTCTGTCAGTCTGTCTGTCTGTGGCATCGTAGCTTCCCAACGGATGAACCGATTTTGATTTTAATTTTTTGATTTGAAAGGTGAAGTAGTCGGGAGTGTAGAGCTATGTTTGATGAAAATCGGTCAAAGATGGCCGCCGCCGCCGTCTGTCGGGTTATTTTTAATTTTTTTTATTTAATTTTATATGTATAGATAAAAAGCCCATACGACACTGAGTTGTATACCACTCCGCTGAAAACTTAAAGCCTTCACACAAATGAAACATATAAGTAAGCATAATTACAGTCGCAAAGCGTACTACGACCTAGTTTCCAATCGATTCGAACATCCGATAAACGAGCACTTTAATCACAATGTGTGTGGAAATTACTTGCAGACGATTTAGTCGAGGAGGCGGAGGCATGTAATGATAGAAGGACTTTAATTAATATTCTCAATTTAATAGTTATTTGATATTTGTGTATCGGTTCAAATACTCGTTCTATACGTGACGCGCAGAAAGATCGTAAATTTTATAGATTCTGATTTATGAAACGTTTTACCATACTTTTCTTCTGATAATGTTGTTGTTAGAAAATAAAAATTAAAAGAAGTGTTAGGTATACTAATTTTAATTCATGTAAACAGTTTTCTTATTGTTTATTTGTGAAAAGTGAAGTTAATAAAACCTAACCACCACCTCCTCATCTATCCGCATTAAAATTTTCTTCAACACTACACGTATAATAGAAGAAGATATAGATAAATTACACCCAGACACAGAACAAATGACCGTGCTCATCACTGAATATTTGTCCTGGGTGGGAATCGAACCCACTACCTCCGACTTAGCAGTCACTAACCACTAGACCAACAGGCCCGTCTAAGTTAATTGGGAAAGGTCAGGGTTGTATATATATTTAGGACCCTAACTAAATATAACATGAAATAAATGCCGTGGATATTTGTATTTTGATTAATCTCTGTTGCCTTAGAGAAAATTACTAAATTTCCTTCAAAAAACACAGAGTTGACGCCGTATGTTTTTTCTTTAAGTCAGCTTTTAATTGATACAGAAATGCATATGTACATATTTAAAATTCCTAATAAAAAATAATATGTTCCATAAATTTACATTTATAAATGCAGTATAAATCCATACAAAAAAACCTCATGATGTGTTTGTACATAGACAAGATATTCAGTATTTACACATACATACATACCTATATGATATATATAGGAAGGAAGCAATTTAATTGTGATAATTATTAACGGCATATACATATATATACCTACACTTGTATGAGGTTCCTAGGTACAGAGGCGAAGTAAAAATCACGTACACACGGAAAATCATCGCAAGTACGTGACCCCACGAACGTTGTACATAAAATACTCCATCTGTTCTCGTAAGACAAAGGAGTTCACATAACTTAGAAGAAAAGTTGTTTATAGGTATTAGAGCAACACAACACTATTCAACTTTGACTTTTATACAAAAAAAAAAACAACAAAAAAGTTTTGACTCTGTAACATAAACCCATTCGAAATTAAAACAAACCAATTACAACTTTAAGAAAAATACATAAGCTTTGCATTCCACATTTAAAAACAGAAGTTCCAATTTTAAAAACAAAGCCTGCGAAATACCGTTCGTACGTTTACACGAGGAGTGCACCAGACAGGGTACACGAAAATAACCGCGGAACGTAAAACGGAATGGCGCGGGTGCGATGCGGCGCCGCCCTGGAACGCGATTATTGCAGCTCCGATGGTGCGATTAACCCTCTACTCGCGTGCTTCTGTCGTTCCATAACGTACTTTTTATGCTCCAACTTAATAGCTTAGACAACATCCTCATATAGAAGTTTTACTAAATAAAAACATTTTTTGCAACTACAAAAAGGAGAACGTTCTCAATTAGACTGAATTTTTTATATCTACCCCATTTGTGAATACTGAAACTTATAAATTTGGAGAAAATATTCCACCTGTAAAGGTCAAAAATTAAACGATGAGTTATGTCGATTTGGGTTTAGTTAAATGCCTAGTTAGATGTGTATTAGTTTCAAATAATAATACTTAGTAGAAAATAACAAGAAATAGATTTAAAGACGGCGACAAAAAGTCAGTGAGCCACGGCTCGTTGCGGTTTCATTCAACTGTTCCAAATCCAATTGCACCATTAACCCGTAACTGCCGCGGCAAAACACGGGCACCGCAATAAAATCAATGGGACACTTACACCGCCTATTTTCATTCAAATAAATTCGCTCTAGAGGCTGAAAGTTCGCGGATAACCTAGATATAACCGTTATTAATCGAGTTGGGACAATCGATAGTTAAATAGATAAACGACCATTTTAAATGGTTATAGGTTTTACTTTTAGCGATGTTGTTAAATTTTAACTGTTGTAATGATCATTTATAAAATCGCTCGATTTTATAATAACATGGTTAAAAATTTAATAAGAAATACTGAAAGAATCCAAATCTCGAAATATTTTGCGTATATATGTAAATATTTAACAACACAACACAAGGAGGTAAATATTTCAGTATGTTATCGACTGATAACTGGTAAAAAAAAAAAAAAAAAAGCCTGTAGAAATTAAGACTAGTTTTATATCATTATATAGTACTTTTGCATAATATGCATGGAAGGAACCTAACATCGTGATGTTTTGACTCTTCTCATTGTAACTGAGCGCTTTAAAATTAAGATACAACCCAATGCCCACAAGTGTCATATCTTTGAAGCGGGTGTCGTCGATAATTGGCTCCATCGCTCCTAGCATGTTCTGACAGCTATAGTTAAACCGCCGTAAGCTTGGCCCTCCTGATGGTTTGCGGGACGCGGGGCGGGTGATGCGCTCGGCTATACATGACACGATGTACTAACTCGATATCTTCAGATTTATGTGTTTGAGATTTAATCTACACACGATGTAATAAAAATCGAATTTATTTCCATGTATTATAATGTCAGTGTATTGTAAGTTTTTATGATTAATTGTAAAATTTAATACTGTAAAATAATTTTAATAAAATCACCTTATCTTCATCATGTAAATTATATTCAGATACAATTTAAAAATTAAGTAAAATAATAAATATTCTTTATCAGAACTTTAACAGTAGAACCTAAAGTTTTTAAATCTTTTTGTGACGCAGAGTCGGCAGATTATCCATGTTGCAAAATAATACCGTGTGTAGCAGTCTTAAGAAAAATAACACGTACAGCCATACTTTCACGTCAGTCACTGCCGGCGGACAGCGACGCACTAGCTAATTGGTTGAATGCACCCCCGCCCCGCGTCCCCCAAACCATCAGGAGGGCCAAGCTTACGGCGGTTTAACTATAATAACTAACTTAAGTAGCGTCATTTATTACCATTTATCTGGAACATCCCTCGTGCATCAGTTCTAAATTTGAATATAAAATTCTCTCGAACTGTCATTCGTAAAAAAACATGAACCCTTCACTGAATCCTTTATTTTCTGTAACCCTTACAATGAGTGAATGATATCATGTATGACATAATGCGGCTATAAAAACATTTATTTTATGTATATTATTGTGAACATTAACTGTGATATTGCTCGGAACTTCTTGACAAGAAGTTATAAAGACTTTGCTTGTAAATACATCGAGTCTGGCATCCAGATAGCGAGGCAGTATATTGGCAAGCCTCCAATTTTTTTTTTCATGTTTCTGGAGTTCCATTGTACCAAACGAAAACCCTGTTGCTTTTATTATAGACGAATCTGCAAATTCTAGGTATATTGGGGTATAAAGTTCTTTGTCAGGAAAATCTTGGAAATGTATTGCGAGGTGCGAATGAATTTCACGTACACGGGTAATAATGTTTCGCATATTTGTAATAATGTTTGTAGATAAATAGAGAGTATATCTGTTGGTAGATCGAAATAGGTTCTATCGATTTACTGCAACATATTGTTAAGAAAAGTTAAACGTAGTTCAAATGAGAACATTAATAGTTAACCTAATAAAAAAGGGAATAGAGTTACAATTTCAATTTCTAGGCTCCTTGGACTCGTCAAAAACTAATTTTGTAGCCAAACTTTTTAGTAGCCACTGAAGAAGTGTTAGGAAGTAGACAGTGAATAAATCTTGATTAATGCCTATGACATGATGATGCCTAATTACAGCAAACTAGTATTTTCCCGCTTCTCCGCCCGCATTTACATTGGTTATCGCGGTAAAAACTAACCAATTTTACTCACTGATAATGTATCTTTCCTGTTGTAATTCGTTGATAATTTCAACATTGTAATTCCAAGAAATATAAGGCTTTTTTAATATTTTTTTATAATGTAGTTTCCATTGGTAAAATAATTTTTTAAATCGTTTTAATGGTTTAGGAGTGAAAGCGTAACAAACTAACCAACAAACAAACTCACTTCACATTTATAATAAAAAGTATGGATAGTTATCATAACTACAGACAAATTAAAGCAGGCTTAAACTAACGCCAATGTTTTATTTACTCAACTAGTTAGAATTTAAGATAATAAAAGCATGTTAACATAGCGCTCAACTTATGATTGCATCACCGCCCTGCAGCTATTTTATTAATTATTGCCCAAATGTTCTACTCTGTACATCAACACGACCACCTGTACAACATTCGACACCCACGTCACACATTTGACAGTTTTACACTAACCTTGGTATTTTAACACCGTTGTTGAGAAAGTGACATATATTCTACTAAATTTATAAGAGAGATGGGTATAAGGCTAGTATTACGTAGTAGGGGCAATAGTCTTGCCCTAATCACTATTTACGTAATTAAAAAAATATTAGATAACTAAAAAATTAAAGTGGATTTTTCTCGAAGTCCTGACTGATTAACTAATACAGTTAAAATATTCTAATTTTATAAATATGAAGTTTTCCATCCTATTGCCATTGCCTCTACCCCCTTTTATCTAAAAGTGTTATGTAAACACTACAAATTTTAAACATTCGAATATTGAATTCAACTTTTTGAAACCAATTTAAAAACGGACTACGGAACCCACCAGCACATACTAATCCACAATTCTTAAGAATGCTAGGCACGAATGCGAGAGAACAACTACCCACTTTATTGGTACACGCTGTCTCAAACACAACGTGTTTATACTGAGACAAGACGCGCCCCGTGGCGCCGGCTGAGATTCTCAAAGCACTTGCCGGAACTTGTGTTGGGTTAAATTCTGAATTAACGTTTGTAACTTCAACGTCGAGACGTCTATTAGTTTGAAAATGTTGTTTTAATCAGGTGAATTCCTCATATTTGGCATAGTTTAGCGCTCAAGCTAGCAAGATAAGATATACCCGGTGAGATAATATTGTATTGGTTCATTAAATGAGAGAGTGAGATCGGAAAGCCTTAATTTACCTAGTTTTTTTTTTTTTTTTTATAACTCGCACATCTCACACACGTACGTCTGATCCCAAACTAGGCAGAGCCGTAACCAAACTGCTGATACACATACTTATATATTTTTTAAATACATACGTATTATAGATGAATTACACCCAAACACAGAACAAATGACCGCGCTCATAACACAATATTTGTTCTGGATGGAAATCGAACCCACGATCTACGGCTCAACAGTCACTAACCACTAGAATAGTGATGGCGTGGCGACCATGGCGGCGACACGTGTCTAGGACGAGGCATTTTTATGATTTTGTGATTCCTTAACAAGTTTTCAATCAATCAATCAGGGTCACTAACCACTGGACCAACAGGCATATCCAACAGGTCAATTTACCTGTGTAGAACCCATGCTAGGCGTGGGAGAGCAATGCTTCATCACGAATAGGCCGGCTTGACCGGAGGGATACCACAGCCTCATAGAAAAGCAATTCCATTCTTTTGTTGCTGTTTTGAGTGCCGTTGAACCGAGTGAGTGAGTACCTCAGTGTAGTGAAGTAAAAACTCTCAACCTGGAACTCAAAGCCCAAATGCATTTTGCCACTCAAAAAGTGGCAAAACGCAATGTAACTCGTATGGTGCAGATGTCCATGGGCAACGGTAGTTAATTACCATCAGGTGACCAGTCTGTTGGTTTGCCCTCCTATAACATCAATAAACAACAATCCAATTTAAAAAAGAATTATTAAAATCGATTTACATGTAGAAAAACCAAAATAAAATTTCTGCAGTTAGTTTAAAACCATTCACAGCTCTACGTGTCAGATTTGTGTTCGTTTACTACCTACACATTGTAAAAGGTACACATAACTAAATGGGTTAAAAATTGATTAACACACTCGAACGATTTATAACCAGTATCTAAATCTAAACCAGGTATCAACACTATACAAAAAAAACATTTTTTACTGAAAATCCATGTCAATCGTACTTGGTTATGCTAATTTAAACCATAACCAATAGCAACAGAATGCAATAAAAGACTTTTCTCTGCATCAAAACGACACTGTGACATACTTTCTCTTACAAACAAAGACAATAACATAAAAGTAAAGTCCATATAAAATTTCAAATCAAAAGGTCGCATCTCATTAAGATTCTAAACAAATGGCCAATTATGTGAAAACGACTCATGCGCATCATATTTGTACGCACTCATTTACATAATCAGATGTTTCAATCGAGTTAGCGACGGAAGGGTTTAGTTAACTTGTTTTATTTGTGCATGGAAGACTAGGGTTGTGCGTGGTGTTCGGCTTCAGTGGTAATGTGTTTGGTTATCATTCTTGGCTGATTATACGATTTTATATTATACGATTATATATTATATTATTGATTATACGCTTCAAAAAATCGACAACGGAACGAT
The DNA here is from genome assembly GCA_902825455.1 of Arctia plantaginis. Lineage (NCBI taxonomy): Eukaryota > Metazoa > Arthropoda > Insecta > Lepidoptera > Erebidae > Arctia > Arctia plantaginis. Next base: position 3,344,736 of record CADEBD010000288.1, read on the forward strand.
TGTTTCTGGTGCTTTCACGATACGTAGTGTTTTTAAATCTGTTTTTTTTTATTTAGACTAGTATATACTAAAAATAGTTTTATTAAAAACCACACTACAGATGTTTTTTCGTTGCTATGATGTACACAGGTTTTACACAAGGTGTGATATTGCCAACACATATATTGGCAGTCTATTTTTATAATTTGCCTACTGGATTTCGAAAATGTAGTTGGCATACATTCTGTCTACGGTTGCATTTTAAACAGATAACTTGTTTAGTAAGGCAATTATGTTCAAACTTACTCATTAACTCTACATAAGTGAAAGTTGTTCAATTCTAGCATGTTTTATACTTTCATAGTTATTACACAATACACTTCCCATCCATCCTTGTAAATCAATATCCATTTTCTTTCTGTCTTTCCTAGATTCCTCATTTAATAGAATACTATTTTTTCCATCTTTAATCCTCTAAGTTCCCGGTTGGTGTAATAGACTGTCTACCAATTTCATTGGTAAGAGGAAATCAAATTTCTAAAATATAGCCAGCCAGATACATATTAAACTCCCACATTCTAAGATACAGATGAGTAGGTACATTCATGTATGTACAATAAAACATCTAACAATGTAAAACTATTCGGTACAGTGCAGTTGCAAATTTAAACGGCTTTTCCAATGATTTGATGTTTAGGGGTAGGTTGCGAGATGGGCTAAATCGATTTACCTGTGTGGAGTAACATAATGTGATGTTCTTTCAGCATGTTAAAAACTAACTAGGCAGACGGGATGAACGTACCTCACTATTAGCGATTAAGGAGTTGTATATGAATGTACTTATAACGAGAACTTCTAGCGCGCGATGCAGCCTTGATAGTTACTAATTAGTTCGGCTTGTCTTGGTAAGATGGCGCTGGTTATTTATAAACTTAAAGTAACTAAACTTGAAGCATATATTACTTTTTTGATTACTATTCCAGTGAATTAAACACTAACCGAAGGTTACAAATAAAATCTCAGTGATTGTAGCTCGATAGAAATGTCTATCTACATCGACCGGTCTTGAAGCTGGTGGAACTCTGCCAACTGTTATAAATATTTGATTCCATGCTATTTGATTTTATTTGATTCGAGGCGAGGACGTCCGCGAGTCAGTTAAGATTGTCCTTGGTGGATGGCCAAATAGGTTGCAGTGGGCCTTTTTGGGGAATAGTCAAACGCTGCATAAACTTTGGAAATACGAGTAGTCTTTAATGTTTGTTGGCTTAAAGAATCTATGCCAAATTTAGTCTACATGCTCATAGCTGGAGTAATTCATAAAATATATATACGAGTAAGTAGAAATTCTGATTACCGTGTCCTGAAAATTGACTTAAGCTTTGAAATCCTGTCGTCACAGACACAGATTGAGACCTTTTCAGTCTTCAAGATCAGATTAAATCTGATATATTATAACGTGTTATTTCTATGAATATATTACAACTTTTTTCCGTCTACTTGGTTTCAATTTGATATGTGGCCATCTTGTTGTTATTTTTTTGGAATACTCGATGTCCTCTTTAAACTGTTGAAGACACAATACATGCAATGCAAGGACTGGTTACAATTTCCTGGTTTTATGTTATGATGTAAGTTTACTGTGTAAATTAATAAAAGTGTGTATAATGTACCTTTGAATTGCCTGGCATTTCGACCAAGTTGCACTGGTCGTGGTTACAAGCTGACCGACTCAGGGGTATGCAAGGTATGATGTAATCGCAGTCTGTATAAGGTGTCAGAAAATCCTGTTATAATTGTACAAAATGTATGTCCATGAAGAATTTTATTATTATTTACAACAATAACATTGTTGTTGTCCATATATGCAGAGCTATATGTGGGATAGAAACTCAGTACTATAAGAGTGTTTGTAAATTACTTAAATAAAACAAATGTACTGAGACTCGATCCTTCAGTCAAACCATAAACCCCGTTTCGGGGGACAAAGAATGTAATGCCATGTTCAAAAAATAAAGTTAAAGTTAAATAAACAAAAAAACCATAGGCTCTTCTTCTACAAGCTCCAATATATTAAAATCAATTATAAAATAAGGTTTCAGATATCACCAACAGCCGTTAACAGTCCACTGCTGGACATAGGCCTCTCCTTAGAAAGGTGGTTTTGGCCTAGTATATCACGCTGGGGTGACGGGTTGGTATAGGGTTTCTTTCAAGTTTTCCCTTTCTTTGCAGCGCTGTTGTCCTGCGTAGTTTGCTCCCTTAGTCGTCTCTTACGACACCCACGGGATGAATATATAAAGATCAGTAAATCGATTTGACGATATAAGAGTCATGTCATAACAGTTGGATGGTTTTATCAGAATATTGTCGTATTAAACTTACCTACACTATGTAACTATATATATCGTCAGAAATTATATTCAGAACGAATATTTATATTTACAGCTATCTCTCAGTCGTTAGTAGAAGTAAAATCAAAGAACAATTTTCAAAGCGTTTTACAGAGTGCGTAAACAAAATAGTGTTAGTGAATTTATTCGGCGTTCACTTAAAGAATTCTGCGACACTTATATTACGTGACATATGTACTGTGCTATAAATAACGAAATGTATGAACTGAAGAAGAGCACTGCTATATTTTCCTGTTGTCTGAGTATAAGAAATATATTATTGTATATTATATTCATGTTACAATACGTATGTTTTATAAGACCAAGCCAATTATTACAGTGGTCGCAGAAATACAAGGAAAATATCAAAAGTATTTGGAATGGTAAACACTTTTCTTATTTTCGGTTGAGTTTCTTAGCTCCTTGTTTTCTAGAGATTTATTTAAACACTAGCTGACCCTGCAAAAGTTGTTTTGCTATTTACTGTATTTAATTTTTTTTTTGAATTTCTTAAAATCCGTTCTTAGCTGACCTCTACTCGGTGAAAAGAAAATTCCTATCAAATTTCAAGTCTTTAGCTCTAATGTTTCCAGAGATATCGTGATGACTGACTATATACGTGGAAATCTCTTATATATATATAGATAATATATATATAGATTTCGTGAATATCTTCTTATTACAATGAAAATACAATATTATTTATTATTATTTAAGTCCAAGAAGTCATAGACTTATTTTATTTAATTTTTAAATAAAATAAGTCTAATTTATTTTTATTTAATTTTTAACTTTTTTGTCGTTTGTTCACATAATTATAATTGTTATTAACGAACCACATCGACCACAATGACCGGACGGCATAGTGCTTTGTGTAATGGACTGCAATTCCAAAGGTCGCGGGTTCGATTCCCGCTCAAGTTAAACATTTGTGTGCATTTAATTTTTGATTTGGCCTGGGTTTTCCTATGTGTAATATGTATGTATTTACAAAAAAAAGTATATAGGTATTTATACCAGTTGTCTAGTAGCCATAGTACAAGCTCTGCTTAGTTTGGGACTAGATGGCGTTGTGTGAATGTGGTAGAATATGGTAGAGTATATTTCGACCCATTTTCACAGGCGGACTTGTCACTGGCCACTGTTGGGCCAGTCCGTTTGCAACCGCGGTTAGTGCAACCTAGTCGTTAGACAATTCAAAGTTTAAATTCAAAATTCCTGCTCAAGGTATCTTTACCGAGAGTTTATTTAGTTAGTTAAACGTTATCAAACCAACTTCTACGATCGGCATTCGCCAAGACTCTCTCTCTCACTCTCAAGAGGTTCTCTGACAGTATACCAATAACGGAACACCTCGTCTTTCAATTTCAACATATCACCTCCCCATACACACATGATTACATTAGTACCTAAACGTAACATTATTTATGATCTTCTTTAAAAAGTTTTAATTGCCATAAATTAAATGAATTAAAAAAAAGGAAATTTATTTATGATTATTAACAGAGACATAATCTTCTTGTAAGTGAAGAATATCACGTCCAGTCCTACAGTTACCATATAGTGCTTTATTGTAAGTATTGTATAAAAAACTTTCTCCTTTATCGCTTTTTACATCATCGCGGCGGAATGTATTCGAGTTTATGATTATGTTATAACTTGTTATAAGATTTCATATTAGAGTTTTAAGTGGCAAATGATATAATAAGAAATAGGGACCTTTTAAATGAATAGTTGGTTATCTAAATAGGCTATTGAATGTTTCTTAACCTACCTATTGGTCACTGCACTGTTTCAGATAAAATAAAATGCAAAGTTAATCTCTGTTTAATAGTCAACGGGCCTGTTAGTGTAGTGGTTATCGATATTGACTACCGATCAAGTGGTTGTGGGTTCGATGCCCACCCAAAAACAAAAATAGTGATGAGTCGCCTATATATATATGCTGCTATCTATTACGTACCTTAGTGGGACTTAAATTGTAGTTCAGCAGAACATTCCGCCATCGTTCCACACGGCTATATTTTCATCCCCATCATTTGGATAATTGGCGCTCCACCACCAAAGTGCCTTTTTGCCTCGCACAACAATGTACAACAAATTATTATTTGCGGTATTTCTGGACCGATACGACCTCTAAACCTGCAAGAAAAAAACGTAATCCTTTCCCCCCTCTTCCATAAAAAAATATGGGAGTTAAATACGACTCCCTATGGCCGTTGAATAAAGAGGTGAGTATATGTATGTAGTGTATATATGTGTCTCTATTGCTTTTCTACAGCTGAACATAGGCCTCTCCTTAGAAAGGAGGTTTTGGCCTACTATACCACGCTGGCCAGACGGGTTGGTATAGGGTTTGTGTCAACTGTTCCTTCTATTTGCAGTGATGTTTCGGCTCTTACGACACCCACGGAATGAATAGGGGTGGCGACATTTCGTATTCTTAATACGTCACCACACGGATTAACTGTAATTCATGGTCCTTTTAAATAGAGACGATTAAAACAATAATGTACCTTCTGCCACAAACATTCCTCAGACAACCCACTCCACCCACGCAGCAATCAAGTGCACTCATTGAAAACAGCATTATGCAAGAACGTCAACGAGATTCGTTGACGTTCGCAATTATATAGATCACACAATTATAGAGATTAATATGTAAAAGTATGTAATAAATAAATAAATAATCTCTATACTAGTGTATAGTGAAATGTTTCACATATATTATAAATTTAAAAGTATTGTATAAAACTACATTATTATATATATGACGACTTATACAAAATATACGATTTTTTGCAGTATATTACTCAATAAACTTTAAGTATCATTTTGCCAAACGGTTTCGAGCCCGGAGTACGATCGTCTTGACCCAAATGACTTTAGGAATCATTCGAATGCAACGTATTTATTTATTTTGTGATAACGAAACCACCTAAGTAAAAATTTATTTTAAAGAAAATTTGTAGAATTTCCAACGGTAATTAACTGTTTTCAAGTAAATCATGTAAAAATTTAACAAAATTATTTTCTATTATTAAGATATAAACCTCCTTCCTAAGGAGAGGCCTATGTCCAGCAGTGGACTATGAAAGGCTGTTGATGATGATGATGATTAGGATTTTAATAAACTGTATAACTAGCAAATAAGGGTATTTGCTAGTCTTATGGATGCTACTCTTCCTCAAATTGAAACAGTATAAAACTGGTATAAAAATGGTAAAAAAAGTATACAGTCCCAAAAAAATCCAAATCGGTTCATCAATGAAGAAATTCTATTGAAGAATCAAAGATAAAAATCGAACCCAATTGAAACCCTCTTTTTTTAAGTTGGTTAATGAAATGTCACATCCACTTATTATAATTACCATGATGATCCCATAACTGTGATCTCTTCATTAGTAAGTTCATGATAAATATGTAATAAGTAACATATATACGTAACGTAACGAACTTAGGACTTCATAACGAACGTAGGACACACGCATAAGCTGGGTACTGCGTATAATAATCTAGGGAAGGAGTCCTGTTGGTTATATAAGGATCTCCTTGTATTAATTGTAGCCCTCAGGCGAAAATTAATTAGTGGTAGTATTCGTGGAATTAAGTTTAAATACGTTGAGACCGCTATTAACTTTATATGCTACGTATATTAAACAAATAGTTGAATGTTTGTTATATATTTTGTATCACGCTGTAGTCTGAACCGTATCATCATCGGCATTCGCATCTACTGGAAGGAAGGATTGGCAAATAAATTTATATAATATTAAGATATGTAAATCTAATTCTTACGCAAAATTTAAGGTAATATAGATAGAAACAATACGATGCAAATCACAGTATAATCTTGAAAATAAGAAATATTTATACTAGTGTATTAAAAGGCAAACGGGTTCATTTTTTTAGATCACAAATAATCATAAATATTAATCTTTTATGGTAGGTTGTATGGTTTATCTTTTTATTTATTAAATTCCATTATTTACTGTACCTATTCAATAAAGTTTACAGCCCGTTTACAGAAATTTTTGGTTAAGAATACACAAATCACCTCTCCAAAATGCCACGCGTAACCTTCTCGACCATCAACGCTATATTAAGAGCATGAATTACATGCTCTGATGCTCGACCACTCCCAAACATACCTAAATACATTATTAGGTCAACCGGTAACTACGAACAATGTTAAACAATGAAAACTTTACAAAATCGAAGGTAAATTCCAAGAACCTTAAAACTGTGAAACAGTTGAGAACCTCTGCTTCACAAGGAGTTTCAAAAACTTTGTTCTATAAACTCTAGAAGGTGAGGACGAGTATATAGATTGCGTTGACATCTTAAAGATTTGAAATATTGCCGCTTCTGTCTATATTGTTCGTAATAGGGGTGGCATAAGCGCGAGCGATATCGAAAGTCTCAGGTGTAGAACCTATCAAATCAAATGTGTAAAATTTATTTTAATCCAATTAAAGATATTTATACTGTAATCCTACAAAAATGGGCATTTAGAATTATATACGGATAGTGAACAAATTAAAACCTTCAAACTATTTGGTAGCAGATGTAATATAATATTTTAACAGTTCACATACGGCCATCTGATCCCAAACTAGGCAGAGCCTGTAATATGGTAATCCGACTGTTAATATACATACTTATATACTTCTCAATACATAGATATTATAGATAAAGTACACCCAGGCACAGAACAGATGCTCGAGCTCATCACACAATTATTTGTGCTGGGTGGGAATCGAACCCACGACCTCTAGCGTAGCAGTCAGGGTCACTAACCACTAAACCAGCAGGCCAGTCGATGTGATAGAGGTCCCACTAGTTTTTGGACTGAACCTGGTTACTTTTAAATGAGTTCATATTTGATACTATATGGTTGTAATAATAAATACAATTTATATATAAAAAAAAAAGTAATTGTTGAAGTGTTTGTTGTAAAAAACATACCCCAATACCATCTATCTAACACACACCGAACTACGGAGTAACTACTATTTCTGTGTGACGCAAGGAAAGCAAAAACTCCCAATAAATTAATAAATTATGAAAATACAAACAATTCAGATGGCTTTGGTGTCAAATCTTATTTCTGCTGGCTTGGAATCAAATCTTACAAGTACAATTTACAACATTGACAGCAGTCAATGTTGACGGCAGCAATTCATTACCAAAAAAATCTTAAGCACATTTTTAAGATTTATTAGCGATTTGATCACCTAAAAAAATATTAATTTCAAGTCTTACGTTGGTTAGAACTACTATCTGTATGAATTCGGAGCTTGTCTTTTATTACAAGCACAATTTGATTTAGGGTGGTTTAATAAATAACATCAAAATTGAAGTAAAATAATGATAAATTATTGTCTTATTTTACGACAAAATCCCTTATCTATATCACTATTACATCGCATTTTAACTTAGTTGTACTTTACTACCATCCAGTAACTTTCTAAATCTAAAATGTGACAGCGACGCTGCTCTAACTTACTGATTCGCCAAACGAACCGTGCAAGAATTCTGAATTTATCGACCAGTTACGGCTAGTACGTGGGCATCACTATCTGTAGAATTCTGTGAAGGTCGCGTTGATTTATAGTGACGTGTAACATGAATTATCGATACTTGCGTCTCGATTCGATCAGTGACAGGTTTTGTTTCGATCTTGAATGTTTTATTGGTATACTTACCATCATTTAAAATTTTATTGTTAGTTTAGTTTACAGGTATGGCAAAATTAAGTTTTGAGTTTATAATTCACTGAATACTTTGCATAACCTGCTTTCTAAGGATAGGCCTATGTCCAGCAGTGGACTGGTAAAGGCTGTTGATGTGTGATGTGATGATGATGTGAATACTTTGCAAATTTACTTATTCACGGTCATAAATTTTAGCCTTTCGTCTTCTTTTTTAATGCATTTTGCTAAATGTTTATATTGCATGTACTTATATTTATAAGAATTTGAAATTTACTAAAGGGAAAGAGGGCAAAAAATATCTACCTACAATCAATTATGCAATAGACACTAACAAGATATTGTAAATGTGAAACGATAATCTGTATTGTGTGACATTTTCCTGTTACCACAGCTTATACGAGACATAAAAAAACGGTTTTCTTATTACCTCCCCGTAAGCAGAAAAGTCTCAATTAACCTTCCTAAAGAAAGTTAGTTACCGTCAAAACGGTTTCGATGATAAAGTCAGTGCTTTACCAAACTAATCTCAAAAGCTGGGTTCTGAAGCCATTGTGCACAACGTGGAATAAACCCCAGCCTCTGCGGACCCCGTCTAAGTGGGGCTTAATGGTAGGTTACCGGACTAATCTATAAATCCTGTCTTGACTTCGGTACTGTCTGTGGCCAGCCACTTAAATTGAACGCCATTTTTATTGGTAACGTTCAATGTTATCGCTTCTTTATGGTATTTTTCCAAACGGTATGTTTTTTCAATAAACGCTGAAGTCACTATTGACATTTTTCAACGGCACGAAAGACAAAATATTTATTCTATATTATTCATATTATAGTTATTTAACTTATCACTAGAACTACGAGGAACTTGGGCAAGGGCTTTGTTTAGCCGTGAGATCAGATGAGAACTATGAGAGATAAACTACAACAAAAAGCTAAGAATAAAGAAGGACTAACCAACAAGAGTTTCGCTGAAGTCACTATTAACAAACGATATAAAGATTTAAAATTTAGAACTTGTTCACGCTCTTTTAATTCTCATTCACTGATTTCTTTCTGCGATTTTTCGAATTATCAGATTCTAATATAAGTTTTTCTATCATTGTTATGTATGTTATTCATATATATATTTTTTTTATATATATATTTTACTACATTCACACAACGCCATCTAGTCCCAAACTAAGCAGAGCTTGTACTATGGGTACTAGACAACTGATATAAATACATTTATACTTTTTTTTTGTAAATACATACATATTATACATAGAAACACCCAGACCAAATCAAACATCAAATGTTCATGCACACAAATGTTTGACTTGAACAGGAATCGAACCCGCGACCTTTGGAATAGCAGTCCGTTACACAAACCACTACGCCATCCGGTCGTCATAATATTCCGGTCGTGATAATATTTCAATATCTTTTCTCTCATCATAATATAAATCGCCGCTCTTCAAAAAATCTTCTCTTATTATATACCAATCAATCTCTGTACCATCAGTTCTCCTTTCTATCGTCCTCTAATTCGTCCTCTTCTGGAAGCCAATTGTTTAAAGCAAAGTTTGTATTCCGTTCTATTCTCATAATAGTTTCCTCTGAATACTTTTGATGCACGTACTACATTCCTTTCCTGCTTTTCATACTTTTGGCCTTAAAACCGCTGCACATGCTTTTGTTGTGCATAAAGCATTTAATAAAAAAAGAATCTGAAAGAAACATTAAAATGATCTCTGCATTTCACAAAGCCAGTGAAATTTTTATCCATAGACTTGGCATAAGTTGAAGTGAACAAAGCGTAATAAATATATTTTATCGTCTAAAGAGTTTTTTATTAACCTGCCCAGAGGAATATTATCGTAAACTAGAAAATCGGAATCGGCTTTAAATACAGATTTTTTTATAAAATTCCTATTTAGATGGGCTATAAATACTACCGGTTGAGTCGTCAACAAATCTTGTACAACTTTTCACTCTGTGACGTGTAAACAACTGACACGTGTAAAACTTATCGACAGCTTATCTCCTAAGCCGTATTACAAACTTTTGAATTGATGAGTTGAAATGACCTTTAGAACATAATTTTTACTGCATCTTATACTTTCAATATAAAATTCTTGTTTCTTTAGGTTGTTTTCTGCCATTCTTCCCTTAGCTGTGCGCAGGTGTGTGTAAGTTTATTATCAATGTAAACTGAAAGTAGGTTTGTAAAATCATTATTTAGATATTCAGACGCAAACACCTCGTTTTTGACGTTTTAAGAGGCAGACAGAACTATTATACCCTCGCTTGTACAATTTTACAGTTATAGTAAATTTTAGATTTTGCTCCAAGTCGAGCAAACATCCATTTTTAAATAGGCTGTAATTAGTTACAGGCTAATTAAAAATGAATGTTATTACTAGGTGATTAAGCTCTTTTACCTAATATAAGAAGAATAGGTTGGTTTAACTGCTTTTATATATTCATACCTACAGCCCACGTATTCACTCCTTCGTCATCTCTGTTAATCTTATGTGCTATGTATATAATACGTACTGAAGTTAATTCCTCTTTGGTATCTTTGATAATTTAAAAACATTCTAACATTCAACTTAAGATCTATAAATAAAAGCAACTTGTCCATAATATCAATGAATCAATTCACTTCACAATAACGTGAATTACATAATTTTATAACAAATTAAACCATTAGCCTTCTACAAAGCAGCGACGACGCGCCTTGTACACCTACGCCCTCATAAATGAATATTACCGACTCCGGTTCGAGTCCCGCGTTGAGCATAACAATAATAATTTATTCTTAAACGAATACATTATATCTTCATTATGTTATATTGTGTTACTAACTTATTAGTATAATTTATTTCCTATGGCGACTGGTTTGTCTTTATTGTCTGTACATCTGATTACACTGGATCCTCCTTAATATTTTAATGATATAATTAAAACTTCTGAACGTGACTGGAGTGTCAACCTAAATAAAATAACCATAGGGTTCAGATAGACTGAAAAATTAACTAAATACACTGAATAATATTATTTTCTTGTTAGATATGTTTTTTAAAATATCAAGAGTCTCGAAATCGACAAAAATACGTCGCTTTTATAATAAAAAATGCTTAAACCGAAAGGAAAAACACATTAAGAAAATTCTACCGATTGAATAGTTCAATACAAAAGAGACGATGATGAAAAATATTATGCGAAGGAAAAAACTGGGGGAAGAAAAGCGAAGTAGTGAATACAGACCACGGAAAAAAATGTTTAGTTATTTTGATATATAAAAATACTAGCTAATGTATCGTCTTCGCCCAATTTATCGTAAGAAATATCGCCGACCAAATTGGACGAAGCTGAAATTATCTTCTAGTTATAGTCCACATGTCAAATGGACCGTTATTGGTAATTCATTTACGAACCTTAATTTCCGATGCCTATGTTTATATTAACATTTCACAATAGCTTTTATTTATATGATGCTACGATTCGTAAAATACTGTCTAATATAAAGTCATAGAGACTTTTAGATCACCATTTTTAAAGCAGATAGAACCAACCTAAGCATACCTTTTTTACGAATAACATCTTAAGAAGTATACGAATATATTAAAAATAAATTAAAACTTTGATTGACTTATCAATAACAACTATATACTTTTAACTAATATTCTAAACACATTAATTCACTAAAATTGTACTGCAAGCTATAAATTTATTACAACTAAACGCATACCGCCCTCGGCGAAATGGCTACACATTTTAAAACGAATCCAAAAACATCGTGCATATTTAACGACTAGAATCATACGACTTAAAGTCGTATATATGCGCCGACTACCATCGAGTCCCGGGTGAGTTTTCACCTGCCCTGACAATTTTAATATAATAATATTTTCCGTCCGCCATCCCACTCTGGTGATATTAAACTAGAGCCGCCTCGACCTGCGGTGTGGTTTTTATTCAAATTACGATAATGCGTCGCTTTTATAACGAGTCGCGTTTAGTTATTTTATGAATTACGTAGCTTTTTGTGGTCTTTTGTGATATTTTCGATTTATTTTTAAAATTTATATTATAGTTTTATAGATTATTATAGTTTATATTATTATATTATAGTTTTGATAGATTTCAAATACTTTCTATAAAGTTTTTTTAATTTTGTATATAGTTCGTAATATAGGCTGTTTAGAATAACATTTTTATTAAAAATATAGGCATATCTTCATCATTATCAACAGCCTTCAATAGTCCACTGCTGGACATAGGTCTCTCCTTAGAAAAGAGGTTTTGGCCTACTATACCACGCTGGCCAGACGTGTTGGTATAGGGTTTGTGTCAAGTTGTCCTTCTCTCTGTGGTGCTAGTTTTCTCCCTTAGTCGGCTCTTACGACACCCACGGTATGAGTAGGGGTGGTGACACTGTATTCTTAATCCGTCACTACACGGACTGGTGAGTTATTGGAGCGTACGTATAATATTATTAAAGGCTGTTGATGTTATGTGATGATGATGATGGTCCGATGCGGTCTCACATTATCAAATGACCTGTAATTTTTAATTTATTATAAGTTATTGAATTGTACTTACAACCATTTATAAAGCAACATAGAGTGCTCACTTGAAAATATACCTAATAAGTCACAACATGCCTGCGTACTTATACATACCTACATACGTGTCGGTGGCCGATCTGGTTACTCATACAGGGCGGTCTTCCGTGAAGTTATTGAGGACCTAGGCCCATTTCCAGCAGTGGGTTAACAACTGAACATTTATCAATTTACTAGCTGACCCGGCAAACGTTGTATTGCAAAACAAAAAAAATAGGGATGGGTCACCCTTACCATTTAGGGGTATGAAAAATAGATGTTGGCCGATTCTCAGACCTACCCGATGTGCACACAAAATTTCATGAGAATCGGTCAAGCCGTTTCGGAGGAGTACGGGAACGAACATTGTGACACGAGAATTTTATATATATAAGATTATGAAGTTAATAATCAGATACCCTTATTTCGAAAGTAGAACTTACGGAAATAATTAAAAACGTATTTGTTTGCTTACTAGAAGCGTTGTTTTTTGTCTATTGTCGAATTTCATGAAATTTTGTCAGGGACGCTAATGCAGTATATATGGTATCTCTCATGCAAAAAAAAAATTAACGCAATCCAAACCGCGGACTAAGCTCAGTATGAACCAATAAACATAACTCATAATCCAGTCAGTACTAAAATTCTGAGAGAATATTACTGTATTTATGTTCGCACAAAAAGCTGTGTAAGAAAACAATAAATAACGAAAGCCTTTCATTATCTAAAGTTATTTTATGAAGCAGAAGGAATACCGCCTCATTGCTTCCGTAGCATATATTGAAATTTATAAATATGTAGGTAGTATAAGTTCAATAAACTTTATTATTATTATTGGGTTACTTTACTATAAACTTTATTCTTGGGTTGGTAACTTAGTTTTGGAATTTTCTGTCCTTTTTTGTATCAATACGGTCATATTGGTCATGTAAGAATAGCTAATTCAAGTTTTCGTAATACACGCTGTATTTTAATGTTATTCCCAGAATTTATGAAAGGAGGAACTGTGTTTCTATAGCTTTATTTTTTTCACTGGGTTAATATACTGTGACTTTAATGAACCCTTCGACAAGGCTCACTATCTTGGCATGATGAGCGGAATAAAGCTATTCTTAATTAATAAAAAAATATTTTTTTCATAAGATCTTTCAACCACGGGATGAATATAACTCGTTGATACATTCAACGAGTTATATAGTATAATATTAACTTTTGAAGAAGGTGTTATCGGCTCCAATGCCCTTAAATCATGCTAAATTGTATTCTCTTTCCCTGACTTTTCTATTCTTAGGATATTCTTTAAATTTTAATGGGCCAAACCCTGAGTCCAATTCAATTTCGATATCGTTTAATATACACACAAAAAAAACAAGTAGGTAATTCGTCAATAACAGAACTTCCTCCGTTTTTGTCAGCTGAAAAGTATAGCAAACAAAATAACTACAGACTGAATCTTTCCAAAATCAATATGGCGGGCGATAGATTAATTTTATGTATTTAGTACATATCGTCTAAATTTAATGTCGCATTCAGCAGACTTATGCTTAGAACTGTTGACAGGTCTTGAACAAAACAGCAAAACTAAACAGGAATACTAACGTAACATACATAATGATAACTATGAAATTACACATTTGCTTATACTGTCTCTAGCAGAAAAGAATAAATGAATACTTAACAAATTATGCTGATAGGATTAAATGAAATATATTAATTCATTAACAGAGATTTTCCGTGCCGTATTTTACTTTTCCGGTCTTAAATGAACCACACAACTTGTAAGCTGACTCTTCAACAAACGCCTCATTAAGAATGACACATCTTCCCAACGGCAACACTTACAGGTACATGGTCCAGCTGTATTGATGAAAGCACAATGGTAGAAGCATAAAACGAACACGTTCTTGTACAGCAATTGTCGTAAATCACTTCGACAGCACTCGTCATAGAAGGTTAGCAAAATACAAAGAAGGATTTACAATGTTTAGGCTTTCTAAAATAATGTTTAAACTATAAGTTGGTATGTGACACATGGTCAGCCATAAAAGTTATTGAACGCGTTCAAACTCAGGAAAAATGGATGAGTAATAAAGTGAGGTGACGTCAGACGCTAAGAACAAAATACATTATTAATGCCTACATTCAACAATATAAAAAATATACTGCTGTACAAGTTTTCTGACATATAGCTTTGTTAGCCATTATTCAATAATGACTTTAAATAGTAATCGCGGTTTAACCGATGTAAATCATTTAGCAAAACTATTTATCCGATAATATGTTTAACGGTGATAATTTAGAATATTTTTCTGAGCATTAATCTTTAAAAAGAAGCCAAGCCATAGCCATGATATAATAGTCTAACCCAAACCAAGACTAAAAATTGCAGAGCAACCAGTAAAGGGTATCCTCTTATTTTGTCTAAAGCTGTCTCTAACACGCTTTGCACTCAAATTTATCTACTAATATTCACCAGTAGGAATCCTAGCACTGTTATACAGGTATGTATGTGTAGTGTCTGTGGAATTAGTGTAATATAGCGCGGTATTTATAGAATAGTGTCGTATCCGCGCTAAGCCGGTATCGCAGTACGCATTCTCTGACATACTGCCGCGACGCAATGCCTATATCGGGTTTATGATTACTGGACCAAGCATACAAGGCTTCTACAAAAAATAAAAATAAGAGGATTAAGGACTTAGTTCCAATGAGGATGTGTTAACTGACTGGATCTTTCTCGGTCTGTTAGTTGGGCGGATGTAGATCGACTCAGGCATATAATGGATCTGAGTTATTTTGCTAAGTATTTGACAACACAGATTGTTGGTATTGTGTGTATTGATCTATGACTTTAGTCTACATAAAAGACGATTTCAATTTTTTTATGACCTCAGTTTAATGGTTAGTGATCTTTATTGTTAAGAAGCTAGAGGTCGTGGGTTCAATTCCCACGCGGGCAAATTATTGTCTGATGAGCACAATAGTTTTTCCTGAGTCTGGATTTAAGTTAGCTAACATATGTATGTATTAACAAATATATATTTAGTTTGTTAAAGCGTAATGTTTTATAGCCTATTTTATGACTAAATACATACTCTACCCAAAACAAAGTCAGTCAAATTCGACGGGCAGTTTTAGAGATTAGTTTTAGAAAAAATATAGTTTTATTATATTACTACAGATAAAAATATGTTTTACCGTCTGTGATGTTATCTAAAATAAAGCTGTGTAGAAAGAAACGGTTACTGATTTTTGCATAAACCACCAATTGAACAAATAAATAAATATACTGGCAACACTGCTCCTTACGTCACTGTCAAGTATTTCAAACTCAAGTACAATCTTCTGGCCAGTACAAGAACTACGGTAAATCGTGTGAAGATGAAGACGTCATTATCCATCTCTTTGTACGCTTTGTTCGACACCAATTAGAGGTGTTCGCTCTTACCAACCTATTATCACTTAATAGACTAGTTCAGCTTCAGTCCGCTCGCCGCTTTGTCTTGTACAAATAATTTTACTGTAGTTACGTTGTATGTTCATTGTATTTGAGGTTGGTAATGGAAGGAATTCCCCCGAGTTTTAGCTTAAACTAGCATAACGGACTCCTAAGGATATAATTTCTTGTAGCATATTTGTTGTTAATTACATAACATAAAACATATATTTTAACCGAATTACTGTTATAATATGCCAACACTATTGAGAGCTACTGTAATTAAATTGCAGTTTAGAGTAAAAATATATATGTAAATGCTACAGTAGGAATAAAACTATAAACCAGAAGAAGAACCTAAGGCCAACTTTGTAAGGCTTTTTAAATCAAAAACATGGCAACTTCCAGGGAAGTAGAGCAGTTCCCACTATCGAAGAGTTAAATTTTCTTTAATGGAAATTTACTGCACCTTCATATGCTTAAGCAATGAGACAAAAAATATAGTAACATAGGAAAATGTATCTAAGGAAGGCGACATACATACGTGTGCAAACATTTTAATAATTAAATTTCACATCTGGCAACTCTAAGGCTTACATCGTAACATAGCAACACACATCATTTTTCACGTTGTCGTTGTTGCGGCAAGGCGTAGGTACGTACAGGATTGTTTGGCTGGCGGCTCCGAAATAATAAATCAGCTGTATCCTAAGTAAGCGTTTTAAAGTTTGAATATGCGCTTTACTGAGTTTTCTATGTCATTTTTACTAAATTCAAAACAGAGGAAATTTTGGCAGGATTGAGGTTTTAGAAATGATATACGAAGAAGGATTCCTTATTATTGGTAAAGATGTAACTTTATAAATCTTATTTTAATGTGAAGTTAGTTAGTTTAGGTTTCCTCAACTTGGATTATCTCTTTAAAAAGGTATCTTTACTTATTAATATATTTTTTTCCGTTTACGCTCACATTTAAAACCACCGTTTAAAATCTTAACATGTTTCAAAATCAATTCAATAGTAGGTACTACAAATAAAGCAGCAATTTCTATCTATCAAAACCGGCTATTTAATATATAAAAATGCTATAAAAGCCACAACCACGTCCGCCCATGCGGCCCCAGTGCGCAAAAAGCAGCAAAAAAAGCCAAAAAGATGTCGACACGTTCGCAGGACAGACCCGCCTGTGAAATATGGCCACCCCGGACACTCCCAAACGTGTGGATACCCTGTTATTTATTTATAACCCTGTACACTGTTAATGGATATATTTTTTAATGATTTTAATGGACAAAGGGTGACATGATTATATGTCCAATAAAAGGACAAATTAATACGGAGGCGTGTGCAAATTAGAGTTTGTTTTTTTTATTAATTACATTCGGGTTCATGTTGGCATCGAAGCGTTATTTTCTTTCATAAAAAGGTATTTATTGAAAGTACTTCCTAGGGTTGTTTAGGAAGGGATTACCTTTTAAAAAAATTACGTGTATGTGTCATTTTGGAGTTGTTATTCTCTTGAAAGTCCATGAGATATAAAATCAGATTTGTAAACAAAACTCGGTGGAAGACCAAATTCAAAGTACCATGTTTGTACTGATATTTATTTTATCATTACTATATCTATGCAATTAGTCTATAATCAGCATCATGTGAATAAGCGTTGTTTAGTGTTTACAACTTATGGTTTTATAAATAGCTTCAAATGAACTTTACACCGTCAGATGTCGTTAAAAAAATATCTTGTACTTTTTAGTCTGGTTTCCTATCTTTCTGTTTTTTTACTATTCTTTTGTGTAATGGCTAAATAATAAAATTTATAAATTTAATAATATATGTTTGTCAACGGTACTAATATACAGTTCTGAAAAATAAAATAAAACATGTTCGTTATCGATTAAATCACATTCTATTTTTATTTACCCTTTTTTATGCTTCTATTGAGGCTTCCAACAGGCCTCAGACTGAAGGAGTGAATTAAAAAGTAAGTTTAAAGAGTTCGTTACATAGACAAATAGATCTAGTTAGTATAAAAGTGTCAAAAAAAATTAAAGGAAAGCGAAAACACTTTCACTTTCTTTAACACATCTTTTGTTTATGCCGTTATTTTTCTTAAAAAATACTACCACGTATAAATAAACGCCAATATTTACCCCAAATTTCTATATCGTACGTATTTTCCCCGCTTCGAGACGATAAGTTAATAAATTACTTACACATCTTACATCTCAACAAAGCTCAGGTGTAACAGTTTCAGACCATTGGTCTGACAAAGCGCCCTTTCTCTTCCCTCCCTTCTTATACCCCTTTTACCTCATTTCTCCTGTTCTATACTCTATTGACAAATTCCGCCCCTGATTGGGATAGGGTTGATGATAAAGACCGTGTGTCGGCAACGAATTGCGGGGAATTTTGTTTTTCGAATTTGTTTTGGAAGCTTCCATTTTTAAATTATAAAATAAGGAAGTTGATGCCGTTTCCCTTGTATAAGTTTCTATCATTCTGCTTTTTGGTTGCAGTAGACAAAAATAATTTGATATACATATATACATTCGCACACTCACGCCTGTATCTTTGAAGGGGTAATCAGAGGTGGATTAATGTTACGTTATATGTTGAACGTCGGTTGTCGTCAATAATATACTTTGCGAATTAACGTTGGTAGAAATGGGGAGCATATTGAAATGCAAAGGCAGGTAAGCAGAGATGGTAATGAATTAAAGAGATATTGCTTTTACGCAGGGATAGGGGAGTATTAACTATAGCTAGAGTTCAAAGTTGTACGCTTGTAATTAAACTAACAGCCCATGGTTACACCTTTGATGATATTTAGGCTGGCCTTCTGGGGAAGACCGATAACTGAGACCGTAGTTAACCGACTTTTAAAAACAACGAATCTCATCTGTTTAAATTTTAAAATATTACTGTGTACACACTGTGTGCTACATAACTGCATGTAGATAATAATATTACTGTATATTTTATTAAGGGGTTAAATTTAAAACTTCAAAAGTTGTGTTCTAAGCGCCGTTATTTTTAAAATTATAAATTTTATAGGTGTCTCAAATTACATAATCGAAATCCAGTATCTATGTGTTCAATTAAAAAGTAGTTAAATTGTTAAAGTGAAACGTAAATGGTAGTCAGGGCGGGCATAACTTAGTTTTCCGGATGAGTTGGAAGCTTTTCCCATAGAAAATGCACCAGCGGATCCTTTAGATATAGTCCGTCACTAGACAGTAAAAAGTAGTAGTCAAAATGTATGACACACAGAATGATAAATATACATTAGATATTTTTAATTGATACTTTGAAAACTTTGAATGAGTTTTTATTATTTACGTAAAAGGAATTTACCAAATTCGCAAATATACATATAGTACATAATATATGTATATGATATAGTTTTTTTCTATAAAACTCTTTTACGAAAATATAAATTATGTTCATTCGCAAAACGGTATGAACTTAATGAAATTTGATGTAGGATTGTAATTATTAGTATATATATTTGCGATGTGAAGAAATTCTACATACACAGATACGAGTACATTCTTCTTACATTTAATCGAGTAGAAGTGTAAGAAAGAAGTAAGTTGCTCAACCCCCTGAAAGGTAACTCTGGCGTGGGAACGTCAGTAGTAACTTTCCATCAGGGGACCGGTCAAATCGTTTGCTACCTGTGCCGTAAACATAATAAGAAAAAAGTAAAATCAAAAAAAAAAAACAATTTTTCAAATATTCAAATATTATCATGAAAAAATACATCGCGTTGGCATAGACAATAAGAAATCTATTTTGTTTCAGATAACCGACACCAGTTCAAATAACATCAACGACGCGTGCAGTCTCATGTCACCGGTATGTACAATATTAGGATTAGAATGAATTGTAATGTTTGAAATATACTTTGTAATATTCCACTTAGGCCCATTTCAGTCTAGCATGACAGATGGCCTCTATTTTACGATCCTCGAGAAAGGTTTCACATTTTCTTCAAGGGCCCACACATAAAACTAGGATCTCCAATATCGCGCCATCTGCCGTTCAATGATCTCCAAAATATCACTCAAAGAGCACAAATTACGGGATCTACTTTGGTTTATTCCCATCAAGTGCGAAGGGGACAGTTTTCATAAAGGCCCCGCCTATGCGGAATGCGTAAGAATAAAATTCCGACTTTACGACGGATGCGGAATGTATCGGAACAGTCGTCTCCACCTCTAAATCCTAGCGAACTAATTACGCGAGACGATTCCGTCTCGAACGCGCCACGGGAAAAACATTCATCCTTTTATTTTTGTATTTGAACAAATTTGTCAATTACTTTTGAAGAGGGTCTGTTTCGCTTTGAGGACTAAAGAGAAATACATAAATTAGACGAGTTTCCCTTTGTTTCCTTATATCAAGAGGACAAAAGTTTTAAAATCTTGTTTAGACTCATTATTGTGTCGGTTTTTTTCTGGTTACGGTAAAATTGCTGTTTAGCTTTTCGTAGCGTTGTAAATCGTAGAGGCTTATTTTTAATCCCCTCCCCGCTGGCGCGAGGTCGCGCGGATGGGCTGATTCAACTCGACTTCACCTCCGTCTACAAATAATAAAGAGCCTAAAACAAAGAGAATAAAGAAAGTCCCGAATAATATTTACGCGGCTGCCCTCGTCCGACGGAAACAGAACGTCAGACTTAAATTTTAGGGGTTTTTCCCGGTTTTTCGGTCAAACTTTAGGGACTTTTCCTTCCTGACTTTGTTACTAGAGTTTCGGACCACGCTTTCAAGTTCACGCGGTGGCTTCCCCTTGACTTTTGTTTGAATTTATGTATTATAATAGTCCTGGTAGGATATTATGAAGCAGGTAAAGTGATTTGAAAACATTTCCTACTGTTTTTATTTCAGTAATTGCAGTCCGCAAAGTCCGTCGCTCATTTTGGATTCAGGGAAACGATCAAACTCGTCAGAATTAAGTAACAACATTAACATTTCGATTTATTTGAGAAGAGTGTTTCAAAAATAAGAGGGAAAATGGGTTCTAGGAAAATTTGTACCATTACTAATATTGTGCACCTTTGCCGTGGAATACGAACCCACTTAGTAACATTGAATAATTCATTGTATCGGCAACCAACAATAGGCGAAACAAACAAACAAGAAAGCCTTCGAAACTGTGGCATGTTTGTTTCGGCACTTTCGCCCCCGACCCTCTCCAGGGCCGACGTACGCCCCCCTCGGTGCTTGTTACCTCTTCTGCTTTTAGAGGGCGCATCTGGAACAAGCTTTTAACGACTAATTCATGAGACCCGTACGCAGGTTGGTGTGATAATAAATATGAGCTTAGTGTTTTATCCGTGTTTCTGTTTAAAACATTCATGGATGCAGCGGAATGTTTGTTTAAAATTTTAATCTATGATAGGTGGTTAATCTAAGATATAAAGAATTAATGATAGCAATGTTAGTTGTAATATTTGTTAGTTCCATAAATAATGTTACAGAGACAACGACATATGGTAAACATGTTACTAACATGTGTTCGTGTATTAGGCCGAACAGTCACTAATCTATCAGTTAACAGATAATTAGATACACTTAGAACATCATTAATGAAATTAATTTGGCATACAACTGTTAAATATAATGTAGGTACTCTGTATAGCTTTTAATATTTATTGACATCTTGCTAATTTTTATGACATCTTATTAATTTAATTCTTTAATTCTTGAAATTTTATTGCATTGTCTTTAGTGGATATTTATGTGTGATTGTATGAATGATCTGTGGTCTGTATATCTGATCCAATGTAGTATAGCATATAAGCGTTTTGGTTGTGAGACTGTGAGCTTGTAATGTTACTTAAATAAATACTAAATACAATAAAGGCACTCAGTTCGACTGCAGTGAATTATAATAATAATATAATTTTATTTACATGTGTTTGTGTGTGTGTGTGTGTGTGTGTGTAAAATTACAATGATATATTATGGGGATATAGTGTGTTTGTCTTATCTGCTAATGATAACAGGTCTAAATGAGAAATAAGTGCAGAGAATTAAAATAATTGACCAGACCAGCAATATGTCTTCAATGCTTTTGGTTTCTTAATTTTTACAAAAAGAGCTCATTGCTGTGAGTATTTAATGGATGCCCGAGGTTTTTAGTGGAACTAATCGTGGATCTCCAAATTACGCACGTTAGTAAAACTGTATTTCTATTACATAAAAATAGATCTATGTCCGTATTTGCGTATTTTGTGTCAAACCGTATGTCCGTATTTGCGTATTTTGTGTAAAACCGTATGTCTGTATTTGCGTATTTTGTGTGTCATTTACTAAATCAATTTCAAATTTTGTATAAGTACTCATGACTGTAGGTACAGATAAGAACATAAGATAGATTTAATCCAGGCAAAAGTATCTACTTACTATTCCCGAGGGATTACCAAATTACTTAACCTTTACGCGAAGCAAGGCCGCGGTCAAAGGCAAAATTTTAATTAATCTGTAAGATAAAATCGATTTTATAGTCAACCATCTTTACCTCCAGCAAAATCATAAGTTACAAAACCATTTTATATTTTTTACTTCACAAGAGAATTTAAAACTAAAAGTAGTTAAACGCATAATTAAAGCCATCAACCGCTTACAAGTTTCTGGAGCAAATCGATCGGAACATGTTCACAATAAATATGTAAGTGCAAAAATAAGTGCAAAACTTGTAGCAGCGACACGAATACAAAAGACTATAGCACAAATGGTACACTCCGACTGAATTGACTCCAGCGGGTAATCCGAGAGATGTGAACACACAATAGCAAGACAAGACTTCGTCTAAAAGCTGTTTGAGAATAAATAGCAGCTTTTAAAAGCTGTATAGTTTTTCCCTTTCGAGGTTTTAAGTGGTAGACTGTGGACTTGTATTGTTTTGCAATAGATATAACCCACTTTCTATGTGACTTACTAGAGCGAAATCGAGGAGTTGTATTACAGGACCAAAAATCATGATATCCTTGGACTCTGAAATGTCTCTTTTTGATGGATTTTTAGTCCTGTGTCTAATCCTTGATTAAGAATAGGTTTTATCAACGATTTCCCAGAAGCTTCTGTCTTAGGGTCGGTCTTCGTCAATAGACCTACTTGTGACAGAGCACAGTGTGATTGAAGTCAGTCTGATTCCTACACAACACACTAAATTTAGCCCCGAGGGGACCCGTGGCGAAAAAATACGCTTTATCATAAAGTTGCTAATAAAACTATGTTCATTGTTTAAAGGTTTAAGAATTTCGCAGTTATTTAATATTAAGACCGTAAGGTTCTATATCCATCATTTAAATATTTAAAAACAAAACTAAAATCTCACAGAAACATTTTCTTATTTTCATGTTCAAATTTCGAACATGTAATGTTTTTAATTCAGCCCGCGGTACCATACCGTACGATATTATTCTTATACTTTAAATAGGCGCACATTCTAACAGTGTTGCCAGTGTGAGATAACATAATGCCTAAGGGCTCATAAATAACCAGTACAAATTGCTAGTCTGATACCACACGGTTATCTTAACATTTTTGTTAACCCGTCACATTAGTTCATTTATCAAACAGATACGCCTACCCCTTAGTTTAAATGGCTAGGGGCCAGTTTTTTAAATATTTTAAATAGGTTTTTTTTTGCGAAAACGCAATTTGAAACAATGCTATTTTGTGCAAATTTAAATATTGTTTAAATTATCTTGCAACATTCTCTTGTAAACATAAAATACCAATCAATTTAAGAAAATAAACTTGTTTTAAGTTAGTCTATGGCTGTTTCTTCTTTTTCTATAGCATGGAAAGTGTAACACTGAAACATTTAAAAGTTTTGCCTTCTGTTCTACTTTTAAAAATACGGAACCGAACACAAACCGAAGGATTAAATTGGTTCGTGCCCAATGTCACAAGCCTGAAAAATCGTTAGCCATTAATTACCGTTATCACCCCAGTCTTAAATTAAGTCAAGTAGATACGAACCCTTAATTCTAAACGTCACGGATACCCTCCCAACAGGTATCGACCTCTTTCTTGTTATTTTCAAACAAAAGGCCTTATTAAGATATACATAAGTTGTATGTAGGATTAATGTGTTAGTTGGAAAATAAATTGTGACAGAACGGTATGATTAATGGCCTCCGTTACGAGATAATAAATTAAGAATAAACTATGAAGATTGGCATCTATAAAGCTTAAAAACGTAAACGTAGTAAAAACTATAAAACTTAAAAAAGTACTATACCGCGAAAATACTCAGCATAAATTTGGAATAAAAAAACCTCGAAAATATAAGTATAGAACCGATTCGTCTGTCTCAAATTGTCCATAAAAGCGATATCGAGTCACCCTCGTGTTGTCCCCTCCGAAGATCGTAACAAACGAACGAATGGCTTTCAAATGAGGGCCGGGAACTGAGACACGGTAGCTAGTACAACGAGGGGACTGCACATCTGTCAAACCCTCCCTACATTGGCCAGTTTCGCACTCCTCCTTGACCCGATTGATTGCCTGGTAGAGCGCGCTAAAAGCGTGCCAACGTAACCTTTGACCGCCTTGGAAACTTTATTAAGATTTGAATTATATAGCATGACACTTAGAAACCTTGGCAAGTAGAATATCTTCTCTCTCTCTTAAATTAGATTAGAAGTAGAGACTGCAAGGTTTACTTTGCTATAAAATGTGTCGATAAAGCGTTTGTGACATAGATTTGTTTTATAGAAGGAAACGGTAGCCTAGTACTCAAGTCTTTCTCGAGAAAGAGACTTTTCAGTATAATTTATAATTGGAATGTCTCAATTTTATTTTAAAAAGAAACAAGATTTGCATTCCGAATCCCACGATGTCTTAAATTCAGTTTGTTCTGAATTTCTGAATTTAAATTTAAATTTTGTTTTTAGCTAATATTTTTGGTAAAAAATTAAAATTTTAAAATAATCTGACAGCGAAGCTAAGAAATCTAAGTAAGACATTACACTAAGCCTCTTAGAATTATAAAAACTTTTTACGTTTAACCTAAAACCTGATGCACGATTTTAATATGTACCTACCTACTTGAAACTTGTAACATTTCAAGATACAGGAACTAATTCAGTTATCAAAAGATTTTGTTAAATAAAGATTAGAAAAAGTATTATATACTGAGATCATGTAATAAATACCCGAAATGTATTTTCTCTTCATACAATAGATACACATCTAACAATGATTTCATATTTTTCATTTGTTTATCGAGTACCCCGATAAAACATGGTAAATTTATAATAAAAAAAGTTATCATCAGTTTGTTCAGACTGAATTTAAAATACACAAAAAAATGCTCGTGTTTATCAAAAAGATAAACATGTCATTTTCAAGCTGCAAATAGAAAACTATATACCTAGACCTATAAAATGACGAACCAGACAGGCGTTATGAGTGATGAGGCGTGAATTTGATATCTATGTAGTTTTTATACGATTTCGTGTACACAAACTTCAAAAATCTTTTCGTGGAAGAATATTATTTTAAAAAATAGTTTTAAAAAACTAAAAAAAACTTGAAAAAAAGCGTGGGATGCTTTTTACTATTGACAAAAACGCACCCAACGCTTTTTTTCAAATTTATTAAAATTTATTTTCTATTATTTAGTTTGGTTTTCTATAAAAAGCGTGTTTTTTTTAACTATTTTTTTTTAATTAGTGTATTGTCATCGGTCCTCGATATATCTACAAAGTTTGAACGAATTCTGACCGTTTAGAGTCAGTCAGAATCACGCCCAAAGGAGTCGGTTACAAACAAACATACAAACATACAAGTGAAGCTAATATAAAGCGTGTAATTAACTTTATGTAACCATTTTCCCAACCATAAGTTTAAGAGAAAAAAAGCATTCAAAATGCAATATGAGGGATGATTCGAAAAATAAAGCTTTGTAGTCTATGGTTAGGTGTAACTCTATTGTTATGTTTTCAATAGTTTTAATCTATGCGTAATAAGAAGTAAGAAACATACCAAAGTTTATTAGTATATACAGTTATAATATATCAAGTTTCATGTAAGATAAACCTAAACTTTGTATAATTATGAGAAAAGTAACCTTGTAAGTCTAGTCTTACATAAAATTGTTTACAGATCGTAATTATATCACTAGTTAATTTCTGTGAATAATGTATTTAATTAAACCGATTATATAATTAACGCGATCAACAGGCATTATATGCCCCTAAATTGCGTAATCTTTCGACTAGATTACATTGGCAATGGTCCTAGACTGACTGTAACAGTATTGATACTTGTATGTCACGAAACGTGAAAGGAAAGGAGTTTTTTTTTATGTTAGAGGGGGCAGACGAGCAGACGAGTTACCTGATGAAAAGTGACCATCGGAGCCCATGAACGTCTGCAACTCACAAACGCGTTGCTGGCCTTTTAGGAAGGAGTACGCTCTTTTAAATAACAAAGTAAATAAAATAACAAACAAAATGACATTAACAAAGTCTTGAATTCTTATTTTATAACTATTTTAGCACCGACGAGGCATCTGGGGTTGATAAGAAGGTAAAGAAAAAACTATTAGTACTATGACGCATTCCGATTCCGATTGAAATAAGCATTCCGATACTTGAAATAGTTTTATTCATTTCACCTTTTAAAATTTTCATTTCTCTCTAATGAATAGGCAAAAAGTTTCATCATACCGCGTTGTGAATGTAAATACCTTATGCATGCAAACCTCTGAAATAGAAGAACAGTTATCTGATTGGTACCTTAGCTACCCGACGAACACATTTCGCTACAGAACTAACAAATATTATCGATTTACCTCATCTATTAAATTTTAGCGCCATTTTAGCTGTCAATTTTAAAATTAGAGACTTTGCTTTCTAGACCTATTATAGTCTTGACTAAAGTTCGGCAACCTAATTTTAAGTAATATAATAATCAACTTGTAACCTACGTCCAGTGCAAAGTTCAAAGCAAATTCAGTATTCTCGTACTGAAAAAAATAAACTACAGCTAGTGCCATTAAAACTTTCAACTGAATACGTTTTAAAATGATTCTCCTTACGTTTGATCTACAGGGAGTTATGTACTCTAGAGATTCATTGACATTACTATAACCTAAAAGTTTTCGTAAAATCATTCCATGACCAAGAAAATGTTGGGATTACAATACGCGCCCTATTGTCTTTAACAAAACAAAAGTAACTAAGACATCGTCGGCAAGCGAGCACACAACTTAATACAATACTCATTGGAACCATTTATATAACAACTTAGAAGAAGTTTACTATGAAACAAGTCGCAATAATTATTTATTGTATTAGAATGTAGTATTGCAACATATCTATACAAACTTTTAAACTTTCGCGTTCTATGATAATTAATATTATTTAACGGGAATTAACGCGATCTCTTATTTAGGGTATTACATACCTCTGGTTTGCCTGACGTTTCGACCAGGTTGCACCGGCCGTGGTTACAGGCTGACCAGCCTGTGACCACGGCCGGTATATGTAATACCCTAAATAAGAGATCGCGTTAATTCCCGTTAAATAATATTAAATATCTATACAAATAAATGAAATTTAAGAATAACTTTTAATAATAATAACTTTATTAAACTTAAATTCTTTTGTAACAATTGTACAAGCCAATAAATACATTATAACCGTATTAGGTGTACAAAGTAGACCCTGCCTTCCAAACTAGGTATTCCTGTATCTCGAAAGACAGCTGTGTTACTGTCTGTTTGTTATGTCAAAATATTATTTTTTTCATGCTTACACGGTTACCAATGCCTAAAAACCAGTTTAAAATATTTTTTGCCTGTTTGTTCCGCGTAATCTACAAAACGGCTGAACCGATTTTGATAATATTTTACTACCGAGTAGCTGTCTATATAAGGAGTAACTTAGGCTATTTTTTCTCTCAGAAGAAGCCTATACAATTTTGCCTGGTCCGGGAATCGAACTCACTAAGGCAGCGCTTTTCAAATTCCACGTGAGCGAAGTCGCGGGCAATTCTTATCTCTAAGCCAGCTAAGATTGCAATCGCACAATATCGATAAAGTTATAAAAGTGTTACGCTGCCATTTTTCCCTGACACCCTTTTCTTGCGCAGTTTTTTCTTGGAAAAAACGCGATCCCTATGAGCGTAAATTATATGTTTATAACATGGGCATTATCCGACACAAAGGGTCGAAATCCTAGAAGGGTGTGTGGCCGCTGCCCTCTCCCCACGTTAATTTTGGCCCGTATTTGTGCACTCCCGTATTGGTTTAGATTCTTTGCTTTCCGAAGAGGGAAAAAGTAAGTTGTTAAGGAGTAAATTTATTTCTTTACAGTGAAACTTTCTTAGATATATTTACACGTCAAATCGCAAGTATTTTCGACTATTTTTTTCTTAGAGGTTCCTGAACACTTGATATCTTCCAGTAATGATACAATATTGCCGAAAGCACTATAAGAAAAAAGTTCCTGGCGCAAGACTTGTGCCTAAACTTTTATAATAATATGACCATCTCTTAGTCTTGGAAGGTCCTGAAGAACTTTATGGTGATAACGAAATCTTATATGAAAGTCTTTAATATTAATATTATGTCAAAAGTTTAATGGAATGTACTCAAACTCAAAACTAATATTCCGGCTACTTGCATAATTATCTTAGACTTTTTACCCACCTGTGTAAGGTAACATCCTATGCTGCGTATAAACGTCAAACTAGAAGACAGATAAATCAAAGTAAAATTTATGAAACGAAAAAGGTTTGTTTTATTTATGATATAATCCAAACATTCCCTAGAATTGTAACAAACCAAAATGTAAACCGTAGTTTACTCCGACTTTGAAGTTAACCAAAACTATCAAAATTAATTCTAAAAACCCACAACTTACACAGCTAATTATAATTTGATCACTAGTGTATACAGAGGTCTTTGATCGGGGTGTTATTGTAGTAACACGTGCACGAGCACACGTGCCTCGGCCCGTATTGTAAACAGTGGTAACGATAAATAATCTGTGCGTCGCGTTTAATCGAGTTGGGAATCGATAGTTATTACATGAGTTTTTGTGCCAGGGTTGGAAAGAATGTGATCATAATTTGGAAAACGCATTATGGAAATAATAACTTTTGTAGATATATTTTTCATCAAAAACTTTAGCTTTAGTTATTAATATAGCTTTTATATTACGAAATGATTTACCTAAAATAGAAAGTTGGTAGGATTGAAAACTACTCAAACTCGTTAAATCGCAGAACTTTTATAGACCCTTTTATAGATCCACGGAAAAGTATAAATGCTTTTTGGTCAAATTCTTTTAGGCATAAGTAAAAAATGGAAAAGTCAATTATATCATTTTATCGACATATACAGAATAATAGGTAGAGTATACATTTAAAGTAAAAACACGATAAAGGATCGATAACTGGCAGCACTGACCGATTAATCGAATGAAGCATCCAAACTTTGTAACTCGCTGAATGCTTGGAAAAAAAAAATTTAAAAAAATTCGACACGCACTGAAATGAAGCGAAAAATTCAAAAAATTCCAAGTTGCCGCTCGTTTTACACGAAAGCTTTTTATCGATGGCATCGGTGATTGCTATTGAATATTTTACCAACCAGACGTATTATGTATTCACATCATAACTGAAGTAAATATTTGATGGAACTCGATTCTCGATCTTACTGAGTTATTAACATTATTGTTTGTTCGATGAGACTTTAGTAAACAGAAAATTTGCTCCTTTTATGTAATAACATTTTACTACATACATATATGCGACCTTTGCTCGAAAAGGTCAAATAAAGTCAAAGAGTGACCTTTGCAATTATTTTCTATCATTAATCTCTTTTTACCGCTGTTCTGAGATTATTTCTAAGATTTATGAACTATGTATGGCTTGAGAATTGTAAGGTTCTCAAATAGGTATATACTTATAAAGTTAGACGAACAAATTCAATGTAGGATTTAGTTTTTATAACAAATAAATATTACCTTTAATTCAGGTTTTTGCTGTTTGAAAAATATGGATGTAACTAATATTTTAGTTCTATACGAATAGTCTTTTTAAGAGCTCTGTTGTTATATCACATATATTTTTATACTAAAAACTCATAAATGTCTATGACGTACATTGGACTCGGTAAAACCTGGCAAAAGTCTTCGAATTCAAATTCGCAAATTAGAAACCTGGGATTGAACTAACTACATTATTTATAGTTTGTAGATAACTCAGAATCTTTGTTTTATTTTTAAGAACTTGTCTTGTGCTTATCTCATTAAACTAATAAAAAAATATTGCCACGAAAAAAAATAGGTACTAGTTGTATGAATCTATGTGTGTCGTCGAAGCAGTGGTTTTATATACTACTATTTAGATCTGACGTATACAGCACTTTTTTATATGAATGGCAGACTCAGGAAACATTGTACTTTTTAGCCAAAGAAATGTTAATGAAGACCTTCTTGAAAATTCGAATACACGTTGCGGCACAACATGGTCATTAAGGTTCTATTAAACCAATGCTGTAGTTGTATCTGAGCGCATATTGCAGCAGTTATCAAAATGTAATTAGAGCAACAACTATATTGTAATATCTATGCGCCCAAGTACTTATTAGTTTTCTTGGCACGATTCCTGGCGTTTTCAGTTAAATGCCAGGTAATTTAAGGTATTAGACAAAGTTTGGTTTACCGTCATTGCGTATTGCGTACTACAGTATAAATAGTTCTAAAAACTATCACTAGATGGGTGTGATCAAGTTTGCGAGTTTATGTTATGACTTAAGTCTGTCATAAACAAATGGAGTTTCTAATATCAAAAGTTATATAATAACAAATTGTCTTAGTTTGGAGCATCAGTGATTGTAAATTTGTTTGAAATAAAACGTTAGATAAACGGCACGTACCAGTTAAGTTGACGTGAAGAGTATGTTTTAAGCGCCCGAAAAAAGAACCTGTGAAACGAGATATTATAGGATTCGCTGCATGTGTAATTATTTTAATTGACATATCAAAATTTTAACAGATTAAAAAATCTTTTTCTGAATTTAAAAATCATTTGTGCATTTTTTTTTATTCATTTATTGTTGGGTCCAAAATAATTTTAGTTTATAATTTTTTTAAATCTTACTTATCTGCTTTGAATTGAATAAATTTGACATTAGTGAGGTTATGATGAAACTTTTTTTTTTTTGAATCCGTATGATTACAGTAGAGACTTACTGGCGGCTGACACAAAACTTCGGAAAAGTCGTGAATCGTTAATTAGTTATATACTTTAAGAAAAGAAAGAGGTTTCCGTATTCATGCAAATCGTGCAGCTAGCATAGACAACATTTTTCTAAAAGAGGCTACAAGGTTATTCGGTTAATTCGATGTTAATGAATTCTGTTTTCTCCGTTAATATTGTGCTCGAATTTTAATGAAGCATTTTTGTATTGTTGGGTAAAGAATCCAACAAAAATTGTGTAAGATTATCTATTAAATTTTGCAAGGTTTTTAAGAAAAGGTCACTTTAATCTGAAACAGATTACAAAAACAGTATTCATACAAGAATGGAATTATCTAATCAGGTTAGATTTACCTGTTGGTCTAATAATCCTAATTGCACATCCAGAGGTAGTGGGTTCAATTCCTACCTAGGACAAATAATTTAGTGATGAACACGACGATTTGTTTAGTGTCTACTACAGGTAGACACTAAACAAATCGACGTGTTTCATCCACAATATGTATTTTTAAATATTTAAGTATCTTTATCAGAAATCCGGTTACCATTGCATAGTAGTATTATTATTAAATTCATTTAACTTCAATTTACACAAAAATTACATTTTTTTAATTTGTATTATATGGTGATATGTCATGTGCACCTCCGTACAATATATATTCTTTTCTTTCTTTTTCCTTTTTTAAAAAAGACAACTCCCGCAATAGGACTATATTCCTATGTCGCGTGGACTTTAAAAACATACTTACACGAAACGGACGCAAAGAACACCCAGACTCAGAACATAAATTTGTGGATCACACAAAGTGTCGTCCCATTTGGGGATCGAACCCGCAACACTTAGTGTAGTGGTAAGTGGCGTGGCGACCGCTTAAACCAGTTCGCCATCCGTGCAGTCAACATATATATATATAATTTTTATAAATTTTGTAAAAATTATAGTTAATAGCTAATTGCCCACAAAACATCCTTTCCTTCCCTTTGTAATGTTAATCAGATTATTAGTTTTATTTTTAATATCAGGCATAAAACATTACGTACACTGGTCTTAAACCGTCAATTTTAGGATTGTATTGCCATCCTTTTTCATGTTAGGAACCCTTCTTTACGAGTAAACGACCCGTAATTTAGGGTTCCACAGCTGCTGCGCATGTAATGTTGATTGTATTGCGAGACTACCTACTTGGGATGTGATCGAACACTTTGCCGTTTTTACACGCTTTATATTAGCTTCACTTGTATGTTTGTTTGTATGTTTGTAACCGACTCCTTTGGGCGTGATTTTGACTGACTTTAAACGGTCAGAATTCGTCCAAACTTTTTAGATATATCGAGGACCGATGACAATACACTAATTTAAACAAAAAAATATATAGTTTTAACAAATTAAAAAACACGCTTTCTATAGAAAACCACACTAAAAAATAGAAAATAAATTTGAAAAAAAGCGTTGGGTGCCTGTTGTCAATAGTAAACACCCCACGCTTTTCTTTTTAAAGTATAATTTTTTATATGGATTAGACGAATATATGAATGTTACTTATAGTGAAATACCAATTGATGTTAGCTTATAATAAATTGTTACACTTGTCATTTAAATTCTAATCTACTGAAATGTTAATATAATATTTAAACAATTATCGGTTTACCAGAAAAAGAAACTATCTGGATATGAGGTCAGGTAGACCGTAATTTTCCGCTTCTGTAAAGTTTATAACTGCTTTTATACCTACTTTTAAAAATTAATATTCTATGATATATATAAGTACCTAATTATGTACCTATATACAAATTATTATCAACAGCCTTTAACAGTACACTGCTGGGCAAAGGCCTCTCCTTAGAAAGAAAGTTTTGGCCTACTAGACCACGCTGGCGAGACGCGTTGGTATAGGGTTTATGTCAAGTTTTCCTTCTCTTTGCAGTGCTGTTTGTCCTGCGTAGTTTGCTCCCTTAGTCGGCTCTCTACCGACACCCACGGGATGAATAGAGGTGGTGACACTCCTTATTATTATGTGTATTGGTGATATTAAATACAAAGCATGGTATGTAATATAATCAGGGTGTAAGGGACATCGTAACGAATACTGAAGTAGTGTATTCAGATCATCATTCTGAGTCTAAAATCATTGGAAATTTCTGCCTGAAAATTTAACTTTTTATGCAATCAGCTGTCAAACGTAAAGTTAATTCCAAGTAGGTATCGCACAAAAGTAATAACTACATGTGTATTCCGTGCAAACAGTCTACACACACTAACACAAGTTCGCAGCTAGAGGGGAGGCCCGCGCGTTTCGGCTGTTTGATTAATTATGAATAATTATATACATACATGTATATATACCATTACAATATGTTACAACAATTAATACAACAAAGTGGAATGAATGAATAACATAAATAAATGAATATAAGTTTGCCTTTATCTAACACTTAAAGCCGAAGATATCTGTCACGATAAATAACTTGAGGCGTCCCTTTATTTTTGTTTAGACAATCGGAAGTAGCAATTAGCAACGGGACCTGCCGCGGGACTTTCATTACATTAATCCTGGACATAAATTGCGGCAGGAAATAAATTAAGTCGCGACTTAAACCGAGCACTTAGCACCGGAATTAACCGACGCTTAATTGAAACTAGACGAGTATAAAAAGCCTTCCCGGTTGCACCTGATAAGAACATCTAATCCTCTTCTAAACAAAGGATTAACTTTAGTTTCCTTTACCTTAGGGCCTCGTGGTAAAATATTTAACGGCAATCTTTTTTTAAACTCCGATTACAAGTTCTGACGTAATCCTTAGATTGTTTTGTGAGATGAAAATCTTTCGCTGTAAAGTTTGTTTCTTTAATCTGACGGCCAATGGTTGATGGAACATTTTCTTTAAAAAATAATCATTCAAAATATTCTTTTTCTATTTTAATTAGAAATTAAAGTTTCGTGGTATTAAATTTCGTGTTATTGACATGGTAATAATTACAATTTAAGGATAGAGTGATCTGACTTAATCTGTTTTACTTCAAAGTTTGATTTTTATACACTTAAATCAGAACACAACACAAATATCAATACGATGCTAAATATAACAGCAATCAGCGATAATTTTAATGAAAATTAAACAAATTTGGAAGAATTTGTTGGCTTTTCAATCAATATTGTAACAAAATATTTGACCAAACATCTGCTAGGTAGGTCACGTGGCACACAATTCGACCCGTTTCGCACAATAATAGCATCAATTTCAGACAGGCCCCCACGGGACCCAAGAGACCCTAAACTAATATTCTATAGGATCAATACGCCTGACAAAGTCACCGCGTGCAGAACTATTGTGACGTATATCCGCAATCCGCCATGATGCCGGTTTTCACACGATGTGTCGACACGTTGTGTAGTTAATAGTTTACTTTTGTAACAAATGTACAAGAATAAAAGAAAATTAATGTAGGGTTTTATTATTAAACGTTATTAATGACGAAGTCTTTTATAAATGAAGCTTGTTAATCTGAAATAAATATCAATACTGCAGGGGCTATCGCTGAAAATGTCGGCAACCTAACAATTCCTGATGTAATAAACGTTATTTGAATTGGGAAAACCGTAGTATTTTCTTTGATAAAGGCATAGTATAATATAGAAATGGACCATCCTCTGGTAATTTATTAGTATTATGGTATTTTTGTGTGAAAATGTCCTTGTATGTATTTTCTATATAAGAAATGAGCAAAGTGACTGATCTCAAAAGACATTGGGCTGTTTAGGTCTTCACTGTATTGATTCATGAATTAATTCGTTAGTTCATATTTTTAGTGGCCACTTATAATTTAATAAGGGGTAACCCTGAACGAATTTGTAAATGGAACGTTTATAGAACTGTCAATCGATTTATTATTGTCAACTCATACAATTTTTGGTAATAACGTACAACGCTACCAAATTGCCTGGAGTTTTGACCACTCCGTGGTTTTGACAGTTTTATGTATCTTGACTTATTTCTATGACCAGTGTAACTTGAGCTGTCATTGTATAAACTTTTTTACTATGACAATCATAACACATACCTGGACCTCTATAATTTTATGCAGTCGTTTTTAGAAAACTTCTAGCTTTGTAGCACATATTGCTATAATTTTTTACCTTTTTGCACTTCTTCCTATAAACATTAACTATTCCAAATGTAGTATGCTTCCGTAAGCCATATTTGTTGTTTAAAGTACAGAGAGTAAATGTTAAGTTGGTTTGTGTACGCTTTAAAAACTCATAAACTTCTGCACCAATTGAGCTCAGATTTTGACACTATATACAATCCGCTTCAAACGTGGTCTTCATCTATTTTTCCCGTCAGTTTTGTGCTTCATTTCTCATAAAGGCAACCATAATGTCACCACACCTAGACATGGCAAGGTATAGCTGGTTAATATAAAGATACATACGTGTAAACTTTATAGTACATTCTTGGGTCCTCAGTTTAAAAGTAAAGGAATTGGAATGAACAACCATTGAAGGGGAGAGGGTTTTTATTAAACAATAGTACGTAACTTTTTCCTTAAGGTCACTGGTTCGGACAGATGGTTGGGGGACTCAAATTCCCGGGTGAATTGCACATGTCCCTTACAGATGTTAGTTATGTTGTATTCTACGGACTGTGCGTATGAACACAGAATTATTGTACACTTGTTGAAAAGTTGAACATGTTTAAGATAATGTTAAAACAGTATTTTTTAAATTGAAATATCGTTATTAGAATATTGATACACAGGTAGGTAGGTAGGTAAACACCTAGCTTCCAATTTAAATGAGCAAAATCGGTTCAGCGATTTTCCTCTATCAGAATCGGCCGCGGGTTTAAATAAAAGCTAAGAAAAAATGATAATTATACAGCAGGAAATGCGAAAGAAAATAATTTAAATAGCCTAAAGAATAAGCAAATCGGTCGATAACGCTGCACGACAGACTGCATATATTTCAGTTTTTTTTATTATCCATGCACAATATTGGGCTCAGTAAAACTGGCGAGTCTGATATTTTATATCTTTCCTAAATATGATTCTAAATACAAACTCAATAAAAAAAATGCGTTTCTCCAAGAACTATATTTTCTCTTGAACAATAAATGAATTTTAGAGATAATTTTTGTATTTGCAATAAATTAGCAATAAGAGGGCAACACTTAATAATATATCTTCTAAGTTTGTTTATTATCGTATTATACGTATTAAATACACTTCCCTTACTTAAGGGTGTGTCCAGACCAGGTGTCTGTACCATTTCGTCCAAACAATACTAAAACTCCTTTAATTCAATCGTGAAGCACGTTTTCCCGGGACTGCTGGACTTTGTTTCGCACATTACCCGGATGAAATGCGTTTCCGATGCCTGCCCGGGACATCGGCCATTTAACTTAATTGTCGCCTAGCATTATCTTATCGGGTACAACGGGTTTATTTATTTTTATGTCGGCGACGTATCGCGAAAGAGGTCCGACATTTATCCCGAAATTGTCGTTTTTATGGTTACAGCTTTTTTATTTTGGCTATCGTATATTTATATGAAATTAAAATGTTATCTTTTTCTTATGATATTCTTAATATCATAAAAGTGGCAAATAAGTACTTATTTTCTACTTTTATTTTGGACGGTGAGCGAGCTCAGTGCAAATGTTTGAACGCGTGAATTTGTAAATGTTTCTACTTGTATTTGAGTGCATCTATGTATAATATGAAGCATTTAAAAAAAAAATCGGGCCTGTTTGTACAGTGGTTAGCGACACTGACTGCTAAGCTAGAGGTCTTACATTCGATTCCTAGCTAGGACAAGTATTGTGTGACAAGCACGGCCATTTATTTTGTCAGGATGTAGTTTATCTGTAATACGTATTTATTTAGAAATATACATGTAAATGTTTATCAGCAGCCTAGGATCAGGATCAGCCTAGTGAGGGATCAGAAGAATGTATCTGAGTTACAGCAACTAATTCCATTAATATTATTACAGAATCGGGACAGTACTGCTGTTACAATAATTGGAACTAAAAACTACCTGAATTATATTAAAAGTCCAGTATACAACAAGTTACAGAATAAAACCCGTAGAATTTTTCTACAAGCGTGCCTTTACAATGTAGATATTTAAAAGCATTTGTAAATAGGAATACAACGTGGTGTGTAATAAGTAGAGCTTGACATTCTCGTCAGTGCGTAAAATAAGCTGAACGTCCACCACAAGCGATGCGACTGATGATGATAATGGCGTAGTGGTTTAAGCGGTCGCCACGCCGCTTACCACTACGCTGAGTGTTGTGGATCCGATCCCCACATAGGACGACACTTTGTGCGATCCACAAATTGTTGTTCTGAGTCTGAGTGTTCTTTGTGTCCGTTTCATGTATGTTTGTAAAGTCCCCCCCGACACAGTTGTCCCCCCGAGTTGTCTTTTTTTTTTCATGGAAGAGGGGGCAAACGAGCCGACGAGTCACATGATGGAATGCGACTACCACAACCCCTGACCGCCTAAACTGTAAATTTCATTTTTGTCTTCAGATTTGAATAACCAAACATGGGTTCATAAATGACGCAGTTCTGAGGGAACAGACATAAAAAGAATTGAGAAACCCCTTTTTTATAAATAGATTTAATAACAACCCGATTTTTATTTGTTTAATAATAATGCTTGACTGGTAACTTATTTAGAATGATGAGATTTAAAGCTTTAACTGTGTGATTAATATAATTCATTTAATGGATTAGCACAAAACAACAATAGAAAACTATAGTTATTTAAAATATTGCCGAGGATGCTGGACTAGTTTTGGACCATATCCTATAATAAGGAGCCGCGACAGTGTCGGACGAAATATTTCATATTAGTACAAAGCACTGTAAGCGTTTACAGCTGCACCTAAACATACTGTACCAGCAAAAATCAATATAGCACAGAAGAAAGGAAATATTACGAGATTTTTAACTGGTCAAGCACTTCCCATTTCATCGTACTGCTTTACTTCATGATTTCTATTACATGAATGTCAGACAACTTTCTATCTAAACATTGTTAATTATTAATTACCAAACAGAGTGCAAACTTCAAACTTTATTCGAGAAAATAATGAACTTTTAAACTTCATTGACCGCTCATTGACCTAGTCACAGTACTCCAGTTCCACTGACCTCACAATTGAAAACGCTAGCTCCAAAATATATTCTCACAGAGGAAAACGAACTTTACAAAATGGGGTGGACTCACCATCGTCGGCACCGCTATATTTATTATCCGATTATTACCACAAAACGCTTTCACATTACAGTGCCCTCGAACGTGTTATTGCATGGTCCGAGCAGGCAACAGGGGCGCTCACCCTACTGCGTCACGTGAGACGTGAATTTATTCAATTAAATTTAAGTTCGTAGCTACGATATGCAAGGATTATAATTGTGGGCCGTTTGATGTGTGATCATTTTAAGTCACTTTTAATAGGATTAGAATGCTTTATATTTCAGTTTAATCATTAAAAAATGTATTGACACTGTAATAATAATACACACTGTTTTCTATTAACCAAAAATTAAAACACAGACGGAAAAATATATACTAGATAGATTACCTCATAGATAAGACTCACTTTTGTACCGAAGTAGTATTAATTAAGTGTAGGTAATAAATATAATTACATTACTAGTTTTGTACTGACTGTACAGTAATTGAGGAGGCCTATGTCCAGCAGTGGACGTCTTTTGGCTAAGTTAAGGATACACTATTTTAGTTAACTTAGTCAGAACACAACCCTTGCAATATTCACTTTATAAATCGGACCTAATACATAATTATGCACACATAAATTATGTTTTCCAGTCAGCTTAAATACAATGCAGTGTATAAAATATACGCGGCAAGGCTTCGTAAATAAAATAAGTTCAATCATAGAAGTAACGTTGATGAAACGTAACGTCGATTCAATTCCATAATGCCATAAAATTTGACTTGAGCCCGACCCATATTTTTTGCTTCTTTTCTCACAAGAATCTTGGGAAATGACGTAACGAAATAACTACAAACGTCTTGTCATAGCGGTTGATTCTTGAGGATAACGTATTTTCTCTTCCTACATTCAAAAAGAGAATTCTCCCTTTGAATTAATGTCAGTTATTTATGAGCCGCCGTCACGGATGGACGTCTGATGATCAGCACGTTTTGTTGTATAAATATGATCAATTTACGATGTTTGGAAAGTTATACGTTTTTTATACTTGTAAAATATATGACATTGCAACTTATGTTAATTAATATTTATTTAAAAACAGTGGATTTCATACTTTTGAAAATCTATAATAAGATATGAAAGTTTTTAAACATGGTAAAACATACCTTGGGTAAAAGTTCACTGAATCTGAAATAATGTAAAATCTTAGATGTTTGTCGTTTCCTACTTTATATATATATATGTGCGAAGAGTTCATGCCACTTTATTGTAAAATTAGTCCATAACTTATCTATATCCGACAAACATCCCGCCCAATCCCACTCATACATCATACTTTTTCACATAGACGAAGTAAGCCAAAACAACATCTAAATTGCCCTGAACTCTGCAAGCACCCGTAAAAATGCCATAGCGAAAACACCGTGGAGAGGTTTACTATTATCCGAGTACCACGATACAATGTGCGTTGAATAGATAACTGGGGCACTTACCATTCTATTTAATCTATAGACAACTTGGTGTGGTAAACTCTCTTTTTAACATTAGTGGAACGTCATTATTTATCTGTGGTTAGTATGATGCCAAAATTGATTATACCTAGTAATTTTAGTTTAAACCTATTTGTATAGTTCACTTATTAAGAATATTTTTATCGCTTAACAAAGTTGACCAATAACAAACAACAGGCAAATCGTTGGTTCTCACTCATGGGTATCGCCCTGTAACCCTATTTCCACCCACCACGGAAATGTGGAAACCAGAATTTATATGAACTACGTTCTCGTGTAGGTTGGGGCAATCTTCCCATTTCAGCTGGAAACCTGACCCATAATGGTAATTGAGAACAGTAACAATAATGAACACTGATTACCTACCATCAGTGATTATGCAGGAGCATTGCATGACCATTTACATATGGAAGACAAAATTATTAAATTCTAAATTTTATTAATCATTACAATATTAAGTATAAATGGATATATAAAAAGAATTTTTTTCTCAACAATAAAAGAAATAAGTAAAAGAGAAACTTGTAGGTAAGGCCCTAAGCTCAAAATCATAAACCAGACATCGTACTTATCACTTTCTAATAAAATATACGTTGAAACAATAACAAGGGAATGTCAACAATTGCCTTAGTTTCATTTAAATTATTATTCAATACGAAAGTAAATAAATTATCGTAACTGTAGTTAGATTCTACAATTAAATCTGACCATAGCCCGCGAAATTAGAAGTAGTAAATATATAGGCAATTGCTTTTATAACAGTAGCAATAAAAGTGTTTTACGATGACAGGAACGTTCGACATGATTGCATTTAGAAATATGTCGGTACTCATTAAACTTTATTACATACATCTTATGACAGTATTCATATTAATTACTAAATAGCTCTGATGTAATTCATTTATTATTAGCTTATGAGACTTGTTATAGAGTTCTCTCTCATTTTACATTATTCGGTTCGGTTGTAATACTGCCTGTGGTCGAGTGTTATTTCATTACATAATAAATCATACTCGAAAAGTTTAAAAATTCATTTTAATATGCTGAGTTTGTTTTTATGCCCAAAGAGTAAGAAAGTTTTAAATATCCAATGTCACGCATATTAGATAGCTTGTGTTACATGATAAAAAAACAATTTGTAACTCGCTTCTTGCAAATAGTTTGCACATGGTTCACTAAGGTTTTATGTAATTAAAACTTTTTGAAATTCTGCTTTGACCCATAAAACATAGGAACTATGCTGTAATATCCTTAATCTCTTTTACTCACTAAGAAAAATGCCTCATATTTTCCAGGCTCTATACTCATAGTCAACTACCATAAACTTTCGAATTTAGGTTATATTTTTTTACCAACCTTCCATTTTCAAATAGGTTTCGAAGCGAATTTTGCACGTTAATGATTGCAATGCAGAAGTTTTTTCATTCCTATTGAATTTCGATTTATCGGAAAGTATTAAAAGGTCCAAAGTTAGAATATCAGAATAGGGGCATTATTCGGGCGACTTGGCACGTTCGTTAGGGCAGACCTTGGTACAGCGGTAAGGGGATACACCCAGTCGGGTGAAAAATATAGATACCGATGAAAAGTGAGGGCGTTCAGTAGAGGTATATCATAATTTATAATTTTGTTTTTGTTTCAGGTAAGTCTTGCATCTTTTCAAAGTAATGACTTGGAGAAAAAATACGTCGCGATGATAAAGGTACAGTATAATATATTTTAAGAAACTTTAATTTACATACGCCATAAGGAAAAATGTATACAAAAGTAATCTAATAATAGCGAAAAAGTTCCATAATTAAGTTGTTTACTTTTCTTCGAAATCATATGAAAATACTTTTAATTATATTAAAGGAAAAACGCGTGATAATTACAACATGTCGAGAGCTATCTCTAATTTATATATAACACATATATAATTTTTTGATAACACGCTGTTATTTAGCTAGTTATATCTATAACAAGGAGTAAATACCATGTTTTAAATATTTGACAAAACAGAGATTGTTGCTATGACTTTAGAGTCTACAGAAGAGACGATTTCTAACAATTTTAAAAAGTTTTATGAAATAAAGATATTTTGAGTTTGAGTCGTCACATTTTCAATAGGTTTACAAAACGGTTTTACTAACCACCATTATTAAAATGGCGTATAAAGCTGCAAAATGTTCGAGGAACGGCGACGATGCGTTCGGAACTTACATCAAAAGTCCATTTCGAGGCAACAACGTCTTGGTATCGCGCTCCAACATGATTCGAACTATCGAGATTCCGAACGTCTCCACCTTTTGAAATTCAACGATATTTTAATGGCCACTATCGGGCTGGCTCGATTGGATCCTTTTTTTCCCCCAAGTTCCGCTCTTGAGCTTTGACAGAGCCCGATATTGCTTCGGAGCCAGACTTTTTATTTACGGTTCGAATGGTAAATACAGTTCAGTGTTTATGGCAAAAGGTTTTGATTTTAACTAGGAGTTTATTTGACTAGCTGATTGGACTTTTACTTATGTTACCCTCTTTAGATCAATTATTAATTTCTTCAGAACATTTTTATAGTGATTCAAAGAGGGTAGGCACGAGGAAATAATCTCTTTATTGTGATTAGTTTTCTAAAAAAATATATAGATACTAGAAACGTTTTCTATACAAACAAATAAAATTGTAATGTCAAAATAATAGGTTTTTTCATGCACACACGGTTATTTGCGCGATACCTATGGTTAAAAACTAGTTTAAATATGTTTTGTCTGCCTGTCTGTTCCGGGTAATCTTCACAACGTCTAGACCGATTTTGATAATATTTTACTACCAGGTAGCTGTATATGTGAGTAGTAACTTAGACTCTTTTTCCTCTCAGAAAAACCCTATAAAATTTTGCTAGGTCCGGGAACCGAACCGTACTACACAGTACGGTACGCGACTGCAGTCCATGAGGCCTCGCTTACTAAGGCAACAGGCAGGCTTTTAAACCGAGCGAAGGAAGTCGTGGGTACCAGCTAGTATTCAAATAAAAGTGTACTTTAAACTGTGGGTATTTCTGCTTTCTTAGAGATATGTATTGTGAGAAATTTAGTCTGTTGTAATCCAATGGAGGTTTTTTTTTCCCCTTTAAATAATTAATGAATATTCGTCTCGAAGTTTGAATAGTTTTAATGTAAGAACCCCACCCTTAGAAAAAACAAAAAAATTGACCAACGTAAACATGATTATAACCAACAATCATATCAACAACTACATACAAGTCAATTTCGCCTGAGTTCACTAGGTTAAAGTCTATAATAGCGTGTACATCACTCAGTTATTAACAAAGTCATTTCGAGAACGTTATGTTAGTAAACCACTCGACGCCACAATGAATTTCAGCTACAAAATGATTTGTTATAGCAATACAAATATATTGCAATATGACCAATATAAATAGATATTCAATAACAGTTGTAGCTAGTTGTGACGGGTGTCAATTTTTGTTGGTGGTAAGCACATAATATTCGAGCGAGTTGTAAATGATTACAATGGCTTTTAAATAACGTTTGGTTGGTTGGGAGGCTTATTTAATTTCACTTTTCATTTACTGTTTGTGTTTACAACATATTTTATTATTTTTGAAACCAATATGCTCGTCAAATGGTCTGTAATTTGACTTTGTGTTTTCGTTGTTAGAATTTCAAAGGTCATATACTATAAGAATTAGAATGAGAATTTGTTATAAGAATATAGGGTGAACTTGGAAGTGAATTATCAATACATTTATTACTACAGACAGATATCCCAATAGTTGTAGGAACCATAACAGAACACCTAGCCCTGAACC
Organism: Arctia plantaginis; assembly: GCA_902825455.1. NCBI lineage: Eukaryota > Metazoa > Arthropoda > Insecta > Lepidoptera > Erebidae > Arctia > Arctia plantaginis. Next base: position 3,388,605 of record CADEBD010000288.1, read on the forward strand.
GACAACTATTCACCATTAATGCGACGGACAGTCCTCTTTGCTGAGGATGTCTGAATGCAGAAGAAATGGCGTAACGTAATCCTGGAATGCGAGGGTGTGGCCACACAACGGGCAAGTATCATTCCTGATACAAAATCACTCCTAGAAGCCTGTGAACGCTCCAGGAGGCTTCTGCGCTTCTGGAAGGAGCCTGGTTGGCTCACCTAGCCAACCTGTCCTCGACATATAAAAGACCCTCTTGAGTCTAAATGCGGAAACCGGAGCCCACAACCAATACTACAGACAGGTATATGCCTACTATATATCGCTGGCCAGACAGGTGGGTATACGGTTTGTGTCAAGTTTTCCTTCTCTTTGCAGTACTGTTGTCCTTATTTTGCTCCCTAAGTCGACTCTTACGACACCCACGGAATACTTAGGGGTGGTGACACCCGTTTTCTAAATCTAGATGAGACTGGAAATACATATTGCTGAAATGTGTGGAGGATCAATTTAACCAGGTTCGCTGTCCGTGGAGGCATAGACACATTCGATTCGACGACTGCGAATGTGCATTGCTTAGTCAGTCAGCCTGTGACCACATGTATAGTGAACGGTCAGAAGTCCAGTCGCACTTTTATGAAGTCAGCATTATACGACGAAAGAGCATTATACACGACATAATAGTATAAAATACGTAATCATTGTTTTTTCAATACATGATTTGCTTGTTTATAAAGGTAGTATCTAATGTTACCACACATAATCAATCTCGGTTAGAAATTAAGTAAATAATCGATTACGTAACTCGATAATATCAATCAAAATATCGACTTACTCCATCGGAGCGAAAACACTCATTCTTCCCGTCGACGATTTATTATTTCAATAAACCAATCTAGTTCAGTAGCTTCAGTTACTGTATATGTATCTACATACTTACATATGTTACGTCACGTAATCGTAATAGCAAAATTGGAGCTTATACCTTCAATAGAGGGACGTATAATTAAACTCAAATAATTCCAATAACCTTTAGCACATCAAATAAAAACCAATTTTATAGTTGTCATGAACACAGTATCTATAATTATGTAATTGAAATGAGCTTACAAACAATAGCCCATCAACTAAAATGTTTGCTTTGGTTTGATTAATTCGAAGGCTTTTGAATTGGGAAATTGAAGGTTAGAGAATTTCAAATATGTGTCCAGATAATTACAGTAGGAACTGCAAGAGACAATCATATAAGACATCGCTTATCCTGAGAACTGACCCTAGGTAAGTGCTATGTCAACTTAGTACTTTAGCAATGATAGTCCCAATAAATTAGCAATTTTTGAGCAATCTTAAATCAATCTCAAGAAAATTCTAAACCTCAGTTCAACAGAAACATACGTGTATATTTAAGCATTGATAAAAAAACGAATTTGAATTTAGAAAGCATCGGACATTTGATAAAATCAAACATTTATATTTTCAACATCGGTTTAAGAAATCCTCTGTTCCACTTAACCACAAGCTAGTTAAAACTGTACTAGACGTGAGCGATTCTCAAGCGGTGTACACCAATATTTGTTAACCAACATTAACATCATCCGCTGTGCAAATGTTTTCGAGTCCTCCATAAACAACCCATTGTTGCGAACGGATTAACTTTCCTTTAGGTTCGATGTACATCAGCGGAGAGGAGAACAGCTCACTTGTTTTTACATAAAGCTTATAATTCGAGTAACTCTACCTGGTAAAGCTGTTTACATCCTAGTCACTACTATTAACTAAAAATACAAAATAACGGGTATAAAAACACAATTTCCATTAGGCTAAACATGTTGTTACAAACATTCATATATTGCTAAGTTGCCATTTTTAAATCTGTAATTCGGTTGATTAATTTTTATTAGAGTACTATGTAAGTTACGGTATCAAAGGATTTCTCTTTAAAATGTTTCATCGAGAAAGCAGAATCGTAAAACGATAATTTACACATACATTAAATTTACTGGAGCTTCTATAAAGATTAAACAATTAACTCACTATATGTAAAACTGATAAATAAAGAGCAAGAACTAACTTTATTCATACAACACCATGTAAAGATTTTTCTAGAAACATTTTAGCACTGTGGTGTACCTTTTTTTTTTTTTCCGTGAGTAAATCCCCCCGGATACCACCGTAAATCTCGGTGGCATGTCGGACTCGAACCGACTAAAACCGCACGCCGTCTCGGGTACTCTGCTAGGTTCTGCTAGGGTGACAGATGGCCTCACCTGTCACCCCCAGGCCTGCGCTTATGGAGGACGGAGGTCGTTCTGCGACCTCCGGCGCCTGAGTCGCCTGCGGTACCTGGTCCGTTCCCGGGCCTGGCGGGCCGGGAGAGTCCTAAACCTCCTCCTCCTAAACCTAAACAGAAGGAGACGGCAGAGTTCCACGCACTCTCGCTCCGCACGATAGCCGCAATCAGGCTATCGAGCGAGAGAACTCCCACTCCGATGGCCGCCACGAGCACTGTGGTGTACCTATAAAGTTTTGACACACAAATGATAAACTTACTACTAAGATACCGATTTTAGTAATGGTTGAACGTAACCTTTATTTGTGTGTACACAAGACCTTAATGGCAGGCGCGTAGACCTCTCTAGTCTCATTTATAGTATTTACTCACATATAATGTTTGTTTTACAGCTCAAACTCGTAAAATGTGTACGCGTAATCTGCTCTTAAGTTCTGTGATAAAGTTTATGTATCAAAATATATTATTTATCTGATATTATTTAGGAGTTACGACTCATAATTAAGACCTTATCATAATGATCGTTTGATCGTATTTGTTGCTCACAGGCAACCTTATCATATATATTCTAGGTTTAGGTTAGGTTTTGAATTTACTACTTTTGTATTTAGTTCTTTTTGATACAAAAAAAAAGAGAAGAAAATGTGCCATCATTATAAAGAGCAAAGAGAAGGAAAACTAGAAACAAACCGTATACCAACCCCTCTGGCCAGCGTGGTATAGTAAGCCAAAACGTCCTTTCTAAGGAGAGGCCTATGCAGCAGTGGACTATTACAGGCTGTTGATGTGATATAATGATGGGGGTAAACCTTTTGTACACAAACCTGGTTATATAACTTTCTCTTTTCTTTAACGTATCTTAAGCACTCATAAAATTGTTTTTTGTACGATATAATTTATTATTTCCAAACGGTTAATACCTCAAAAACAGCAACCTACAAATTATAAACTCGATTATTACGAATTCATGCTCTTCAGCCACTTAATCTTTAAAGCGACTAGCAAAAATACATTTCCACAAAAGTGAACAAAACAAAAACTCAATAAGCACACTGGCGCCATTGATCATTCGGTAACGTACAGAGCAGTGCCCGAAACTTTTAGATTTTCGCTAACGACCCGCGAAGAGACCGGTCCGTTAGTTCATTATTTTCCAAAATTGTACGTGAGTCTTTTTCTTTTTCTCTTTCTTTACTTGATGTATGATTAAAGTTTGAACCCGTGCCCTATATATTGTTTTTTTTTTTATTCAAGTAGACAACACTTATTTCGTACTGGCTGATGGAAACAAGGATGCTTTTTTGTTTTAATTTATACGAGACATTGGATATCGCTTTTTGTAAATCTATATTATTTATCAATGCATTTTAAGCACTTAAAACTTTCATTTCACTATTAAAGTACATTACTATAAAATTTCAAAGTACACAGTAAAGTTGTTACTTCATCTCGATAAAACACTTAGCAATTTATACCTTTCAGTGAAATAAAAGATCTTTTAGTAAATTTCGTCGCGCAATCAAGCGTAACATCTTTTAGCCAACATTTACCTGTCTTTTCTCGTAATATCTTAATATTCAAGTACATTAATAACAATTAAAGCTTTCCCGCCTTCAATAATTCAATCTTTACCCTTCGGTGTCGAGTTAGAAGGAATTAAAATATTTCACCACTGCCTTCAAGAGTTTGAGGCGTTTAGAAAATATCGAAAGCACTTAAAAAAAATCAACTTTTGAAATCATTTTTTTTGTCTTTTTTTTCCTTTACTTTTTGTTTTTGCATCTTCATAATTATATTGTTATCTGGCCTTATATTTTTCTTTACCCAACTGCTTTTTGTTATATTTATTGAACAAAAAGCAACTGCTTTTTGTTCAATAAAGCCAGACTGAAATTTAATAAATGTAAATAATATCTTTCCGATTAGGATTAGTGATAATAATTCTACATCAGACAGTAACTAAAAAAAAAAGATTATTTTTTTCTGAAAAGTTCGAAAAAAATATTTTGAAAATTGATTGAAATGTTTGAGAATTATTGTTATTTCTAAGTACTGTTTCATGTGTGCTTGTAATTCCAGCCCCGATACCTCACATCAACATTAGCAAAGATAAAACTAACCGACTTACTTATGTCGTAAAGATGCCGCATTTAATTTGGTAGCACTTTAGAGTTCTCGGGCTAAGCTCTTGACGCCTATACTCGTAAACTAATGTTATTCGGCGTGTAACGTGCCTTAGGAGACTCCGAGGCAGCCTCGTGGCCTCGATATAAATTTTCATGAATCGCCCGAGGACGAAGCAGAGTGATTGAAAAAAGCCTCCGCAATATTGCCACTAAATGACTGGGCGTTGCGATTTCGGTAAACGAAAATATTTGATTGTACGAAGTTATAGAATGCAACGGTTTTACTTTGTTCTCAATGCAAAATTTACACATTAGCGTGTCCCCAAAGGGGTAGGCAGAGGTATATTAATCATCTATATTTTGCCAACTATGTCTTAGTCTCCTTTTCGTACCGCTTACCGCTGATAAGCCTAGTGCAGTCAACCAGGCACAGAGATTACATGGTCAAAATTGAGAGTGTAGTGAGCTTAGTAAAAAGCGAAAAGTCGGACAGACAGGCAACGAGGCAATAGTGGAAAGGGGATAATGGCAACGAGGCACTAGTGGAAAGGGGATAATGGCAACGAGGCAATAGTAGACAAGGTCGAGAAGGTCAAAATGGCATACCTGTTAACTTATGCAGGCAGTAGGCTAAAAATTCCACCCCTTTCACCTCTCAGTAGGAGTATACTTGACTGCACGGATGGCGTAGTGGTTTAAGCGGTCGCCGCGCCACTTACTACTGCGCTTAGTGGGGGTCCGATCCCTACAGCGGACTACACTTTGTGTGATCCACAAATTGTTGTTCTGAGTCTGGGTGTTCTTTGTGTCCGTTTCATGTATGTTTGTAAAGTCCCCCGCGACACAGGATATACTTATTCGTAATGCGGGAGTTGTCTTAAAAAAAAAACCTTGAAAAAAAAAACAAACTTACAATTTTAAATACCTTCTGGCTATAAATAATATTCGTTTAAAAAAGGCAAGCTGTTCCAAAAACAAACAAAGCTTTATTTCCAGTAAATCTTGGCAGTAGAAGTGATATATAAACTCATTCCAGTGTTCTCTGAAAGGAAAGCTGTCAGTTGTTTTACGACAACAGTTCTGTTAGCAGGTACCAGTTTATTTTAACAACACGCTTGGTGGATAACAACATGAAACAACTTATAAAAAATATTCAGTCAGCTGGACCCATGGGACCACTTGACCATTGACCATATTTTGTGTATTTTTTGGTTAACTGGACCCACATTCAAAATATATTTATATACATACATAAAATCTGGGTCTGTACACTTCGTAACTTATCTCAAAGATAACATAGTCTTTTATTTCCTGAATTTTTCAAGCCTTAGAATTCCGATTTTCAATATCTCAAAGCTAACTTAGTTTATCGAATACTTGTTTGACAAATCAAAAATCCCTCGCAATCCTTGAAATAGAAGATATAGGAATTTGATATGACTTATATTGTTGGTTTCATGACATCGTCAAGTAAGAAATGGTCATTTTAATGTGCTGCAAAAGTTCATGTTGAAATATGCTATTAAAAACAATATCTGACTAAAATCTGTCGCTCTAAAAGAGTTATCAGAAAGTGTATAACTTGTCTTTTGTTTTTTCTAGTAGTTGCTGTTAACTTCCAAGATAATATCTAGGATTAGGATGCTAATCAAAAAGTGCTTAATTTAAAAAAGTGCTTAGTTCCAAAGAAATAAAAACTAATATGAAATAAAAATTAAAACAGAATTGCAAATTCTCTATGGGATAACCTAAAGCTTAACCAGTCCAACATTTGAAAAAGGTTCTTATTTCTAATTTTAAAGCGAAATATAGGTTTCAATACTTTTTGTATACTCAGTCCCTGATATACCTAGGTTACTGACGTCATCAGTTCGCTCTCTAAGACAATTCGAATACAGCCCCAGAGCGCCTCTCCCTCACTATCAATTATGCTGATAGCCAATGGCGGTTCAGAGTGGGCTGTGCCAGTGCCATCGTCGGAGATTGCTTTAATATGGCGGCAATTATACCTGGAGGATGCGACGGAACTGTTTTGATTGCACGGATTTTAATTAACAACAGAGTTCTGTACGTAATGTGAAATAGATTCATAAAATGCTATTTTACGGACTTGCCATATCAAACCTCTTATATTTTAATATGCGAGGATTCATTTATGGGAAAAACTCAATGCAATTGCAATTACAAGGGCCAAAAATTATTCGGATAATACTGAAATATTCACGTAACATCAGATATGTTTAATTTTTGTGAACGATCTTTGTATTCACTAAAAGTTTCAGAATTTATGTTGGTGATCATAATCATCTGTCACACTAAACAAAAAAAAACTCTAAAATGTCGGCTGTTTTTCCAAAGAAAGTAAAAATGGTAATTCAGTTTCGTATTGTGCAGATGTTCTGAAACTTTTGATGTTTGTTTTAATTTTATTCTGCTACTTCCAAAGTAAAATGCTGTTCCAAGTAGATTCTGAGTAAAGGAAATTAAAATTTAATAAAATATAAGACGTGGTTCCGTCTTTACAACTTAAACAACAAAACAAAATATCACGTCCAGTTGCGGCAAGTGTTGGGACCAGATTTTGATACCAAATATTATTTAAAAATAGGGACTAGTCAGTTACTGAAAAGTCTCAAAGAAATCCTAAATATATATCTTATTCGACTTATCTTAATTAAAAATCACATAAACCTGTTGTTAACCCTAATAAATAAATAAATAAACAAATCATCAAATTATGGCTCACAACTGAAGAGGCACTGAGTGCATGCACTAGTATATACTTGATTAACTATGTTAATTTTATTTGAATAAAATACATAGATAAGCCAAAAGTATGGCATATTAAAAAACACGTGTCCGTGTGGTGACAGATTTAGAATACGGAATGTCACCACCCTTATTCATCCCGTGGGTGTCGTAAGAGCCGACCCTATATCAACCCGTCTGGCCAGCGTTATATAGTAGGCCAAAACCTTCTTTCTAAGGAGAGGCCTAACCAGTGGACTGTTACAGGCTGTTGATGTGATGATGTGATAAAAATAAAACACTAACTTGAATGGTCAAAAATTGCGATCTTTATTCTGTTTAATACGTTCAGTGATTCTGTTACGAATCTTAACATTCAACTTACCATGACCTCTTACGAGAAAAATGCTTTGAAAAAATATACACTCAATCCTAAAGTACCACCAAAGTTAAACATTCAAGAACACACCCTAAAGTTAAATTGAAACTTAACTACAAGATAAACTACGGTTTCAAAACAATATCTTGCGTATACACGCAACGACGATAACAACCCAATATGCCCAAAAACGGGTCTGGTTTCCGAACGCCTGTTGCCAGAGTTATTTGCATTTAGCTGATTGATTATTCAATTGGACTGTTGGGTTTGCCCAACACCCGCGCATGTAATGGACACCCGAATTGATTCATAACTAAATGCTAATCACAAGGCAACAAAATCGTTGTGAGACGATTTTGGTTTATGTTTGTCAGTCGTAATAAAGCTTTTAAAGCTGTGTTATTCTTAAAGGACGTAAACTGATTGAAAACTTAACAGTAAGTATTGCTGTCGTGGTACTATTACTAAGAAAACACTAGGTAATCGCCATTTCGTTGAAAACACTTTTGAATTGAAAGCATTCTTATTTCCTCTATGTCTTTTACAATTTCATAAATAATTTAAATTTCATCGTATTTAATAAAGCACTTAGGTTTATTATCAGTAAGTAATAGTATCAAGGCCAACCCCTTTGTGCCACTTAGGATTTCAGTGAAGCCAGTTAGAGGAACGAAAAAGCACACAATTACGACAGCAGTGAGACGAATATTTTACAAGAATAATGCTTTTATTGTGGAGTAAATTAAGCGTATGGAAAGGACTCAAGCGCAATTTTTTTTTATGAATTTAGTAATGGCGGCAGATTATAGATTTCTAATTTCAACATTAAGTATGAATTAAATGTTGTAAATAATACTTTTATTTAAATTAAGTATTATGAAGAACTTTTTAACTTTAAACATTAACACTTATTATTTCAATTAAAACTTAACCTTTTTAAATTAAATAACTTATTTTCTAAGTTCACAGAAATAGTAGTAGTCTTTCTTGTGTCAAATGCTTTTCAATTTAATTTGAGCAAAAACACACTAATCAAATACATATATATTAAATATACAGGATTTTCAAATTCAACACTGCAACTGGTAATAACTTTTTTCACATTACATACTACAAAACTGTTCTTGACCGTTACAATCTTGGAATCTCGGACTTGAATTTTAAAGTCAATATTTCTGTGACTTTAAAATTCATAGAAATTATAATTTTAGACGTTCTGTAAACTGTTTGATCCCCGGGTACGTCTGTGTCCTACGTTTCATATTAATCGCGTTTAAAAGCGTCCATATTCCAAAATGCCCCCTACTCAGCAAGATTATACGTTGACAAGCGCAAAAGAGGCGACTATTGTTCAAAGTTCGCTATAAATCGCCCCGCTTATTATATCTTAAGTTCGCACCTGAGATTTAATCGCACTGGCACTCTTTGTGTCGATTGTTTCGTTCGGATAAAGCCATGTTCTTGTAGAAACGAGGCTCGAACGTTCGGGAAGATGAAAAGAAAAAACACTTAGTAAAAAAGCTTGTAGATGTTGATTCGATCACTTGCGTCGGCATCCGTGCGTCTTATCTATACTAATATTATAAAGCTGATAAGTTTGTGTTTTCGCGCTACAGTCTCTAGAAGTACTAGACGCATTTAATAAGAAATGGATTTGATAGCATAATTTATATAATTTAGTTTTAGTTATAGGGTATGTAAAATAATTATAAAAATAAAAATAGGCTACGACTCGAAACTCATGGGTCGAGGAGTGACGGGCTAGTATTTTATAAATTTGTCTGGTACTTCAATCCTAGTTAATTGATATAATACATACTCTTATTCCTGTATCATGGAGGCAGTAGGATTCAGCACCTACGTTTTGTCAAATATATTTTTTTAATTTTTAAGAGCAATCTTGAGATCTATTATTCGTCAATACCCAAAATTTTAGTGCATACTGTGGCTGCCTATAATTGAAGGAATACCCTAGCCAAAAACTGATTGTTTGGATAAAGTGATTTTATTGTGTACATCTTTTGTTAGAGGTCCTCGATAATAAATAAATAAAGTTGGTTCCTAAGTATGTTTATTATCTAATTTACATGCAATGTATATTAAATTGAATACATTGAACGATAAAGTCAGTAAATATTTCTAGTTGATATATTCCTTAACCGCAAAAGTCTGTGTACCTTCTACGCGTACCTAATGTTACTATTATTAAGTACGTGTATATGAAATCACAATAGAACATGGTTACGTTGCAGCAGTCAGAGCAACTTTTCACACCAAAACGTAAGCTTTACAAAGTTTCAGAGCAATACTTTTGTGTCAGCCACATTTTCGAGTTGATCCTTAAAGCTATTTATAACTTGGCTTACAATTTAAAGAGTTGCATTATGATATATTACCTGAGTACATTTTCAGTTGAAATAAAAACTTGTGTAAATGGTATTCAAAGTTATAAAACACCGCTAGCGTACTTACTGTTACTATTTCTTACAACATGGCATGTGTGCACAGTTTCAGTAGTTTAACAAACACACAATTTCACTTTTAGATTAATAATCATTAATTAAGATAACCCATTGAAACGTGAAATATACCTATGAAAGAAAAAACCTTTGAAAACATTGGAATATAAAAAACAATTCTAGTAAGATATACACGTCTGATAAATTAATTACTTTAAATGAAGCATCCTCTACGAGCCTGATGAACTGTCCAGACTTTACGTAATACTTAGTTCGGTATATTTCGATATAATTCGGTCAAAACAAATTATCTACCAATATCAAACAAAATTGTAATACTTTTGAGTACCTCTATAAATATGTATTTGTGCTCCAATTGATCTAACATCCAGGCGACATTAAATGGGTCAAAGCTATGCAGTATCACATGAATATATCTTTGCCTATAACGACATCGTTACCGTGTTTTAATGCCTAACTTTCACCATAACATACAAGTATGATGGAAAGTTCGGAAATATAGATGAACGATATATGTAAGATATGTAAATTTTGTAATTCTTTACTTACATGTGAGAACGTTTCTTGTTCAAGCTTTTACAATGTTACTAATTCAGTTTGTGCGTTTTCTTTTGATGTAATGGATTTTTTATATATATGTCAATAATATTACGTCATCTGAATTCGTAATAATGTATTTGCAAACGTTTTAAGATATTTTAGGGCATCTTATTTTAATTATTCTTAGAACAAAACTCCTAATTAAATGAGTCTGTATTCATAAAGTTTGCATAACACAAACTTAGGTTCAAAGTGCAGTCGTCGGACTTTTAAAAAGACACCGTTCACACCAACCGACACCAAGGTTCGACACCAAGTAGTTCCGTTAAACCATATTTAATTATGAGATTCTGTATTCTATCTAATCTTTTTAAATTCTAATTTCTGTTTTCATCAGCCATACGACGTTTTATTTATTTTTGTTGTTTATACAAAATAAAAATCTTATGTTAACTTCTTCACTGTTAAAATCAAGAATCCCTTAATGTTTGACTCCCGCTAATGGCGCATCGTGGCAAAATAGAAAGACCCATACCAGCTTATAGCAACTGAGTATTCAGTCGATAGACTATTATTACTTAGATATGCTATGCTTGCTATAAAATAGAAACTCAGCGATAGTGAAGCATAAAGAAGGAAATAAAAAATTAATGGATCTGATAGGGAAACACGTATTTTGGTCCACAATTCAGAGGACGTCACCGGAAGCCTTGGAACCGCCGCTTCCTCTCGCTTGCTGTTCGCCCGATTAACGTTTTAGTTTTAGGGTTCAATTGACGTTTTGTAATTATATATATCCATATCTATTAAAGACATACGGCTTTAATCACTTGTGTACTTTGGGGGTTTCCGATTAGTTCAGACCCGACGAGGCCTTTTTTAAGAAATAAAGCTCTGGATGTGTCACAGGCCGACTATCAGCGTGCCGCCAGTGCAACCTGGTCTAAACGTCAGGCAATTCTAAGGTAGGTACGAGTACTTAATACCTAACGTGGGTGCGTTAATTCCCTTAAGGTGAAACATGTAACGCAATAGTTTAGTAGCTATTCCTTAATGTATACCCTATAACCTTATAATTTTCTTTCTTACCGTTTAAAAATGTTCAAGTTCAAACACCTTTGATTGAAGATGAATGTACATATAATATGTACGATTTTCCAGAGTCTACTCACGCATTGATTGTATTATAAAAAATTGAAATTGGTAAATAAAATTCGCTACAACCGCCTACATTCGTTCTTTTCAAGGAACTGAACAAACTCTTTATTAAGAAACTCCAACAAAGCAGTTCACTTTTACCCCCATCAATTTGAAACCACGTATTTTTAAAAGTGTAAAAGTAGAAGTGTGTTTATGTCAGTAAAAAACCCTAATACACACAAAGCACTCGCACATAATCACAGCCAGCTTATCCAGTGGCCGGCGAAGTGAAAATACTCGTATATACGGAACGTTGAATTATGTATGACTCGCACGCATTCGATATTTTTGTAAGACGGCCCCCGGATGTCCCTCGGCGCAACCTTCCGGAGGCGTTACACTGACTATACAAGTGACAAATCCTTACACATCTATATTTTTCTATACGTTTCTATAAATCTAACATCAGTATTATTTCAATGAAAGTTTGGTAGACCAACAGTGTACCAAATTGAATTAAATTTAGGTTTACGCCTAAGCTGTAATCTCGTATCGTATATGCGTGCATGTTAAATAACAAAAAAATCTAACACAAAGAGCATATTTTAAATACGGCTACGATCAAAGAAACAAAACTGTACAGTTTTGAAATAATATATTATATTAGTCTCAAAAACCTTACTAACTCAACCTACCTAAAAGTAAGGTCAAAGATTGCATAGCAATATTTATTGTAATATTCTATAACAAAATAAATTGTTTAGATTTAGAAAAGGTTTGTATTGTTTTTATATCTTCAAAATTTAGTTTTATTTTACTTCAAAAAAAACATTTTTATTTAACAAATAACTATGTTCGCCGTTTACTTAAAATGAATTTAGGTTTTTTATTCATTGAGCTGGAACTTATAGTCTGGGATAGTTAATAGAATAGAATGAGTCTAAATAGTTCTTTGAAATTCTCCTTTCATCTTTCAAAGGCGCACTAAGTTCTGCACCTTTAAGGAATGTAAAAAAATGCCTCAATACTTTAGTCGTTAGTTTGTGAAAATCATTAGCGTTTAGTGTAAAGTCGGACTTGCAATCAACTAGTTGCACGTTATTCTTGAAAAAAATCACATCTTTTTTATCTCTTTCTCTTTCGTTTTGTTTGACTGCCTCGGTGGTACAGTGGTAGCGTATGCGACTGCTGCTTTGAGGTCTCGGGTTCGATTCCTGGGATCAAATGTTTGTGTAATCTACAAATGTTTGTATGAATTAACGAAAAAAAATCTAAGTATTGTATCAGTCAATCTAACTTTCATAGTACAGGATCTGCTTAGTTTGAAGTAAGATTGCGTAGTGTGTCAGTTGTACGACATGTTTATTTAACTATGCCATCCGTTCACTACTATTACTACTATAAGTAAATAAATAAGCTCACACATGAGGGATAAAATATAAAGCGGGCCATAGTCTGTAAAAGAAATACCAAACTTTACAAAAAAATTACGTCCAAGGAGTAACCCACTGTCAAGTCCCAAACAGAATCAACGTACAGTATGAGGACATTGTTTAGTCAGTTGTCGTCACTCTCATTTAAAGACGAATTTAAGTAACCTTGTCACTTCAGCATAAAAGTTATTTTATTAACACAAACACACAGCCCACCAACCACGGCAAAGTGAATACTGGACTCTTTGCACCATTTACACAATAAAGCTCTTAACACTAAACGCGCTCCTCAAAACCCTGCATTAAATATACCGAGAGAGAACGTACATTTCTCCCGACACTCGTGATATTCGCGAAACTCGTGGTAAGCGGGATGTCCGTTATTTATGACCGACACCTGCGCGCTACACTTCTTTCTGACACCTCTCGACACTTCGCCGAGCGCGTAGAGCTTTCTAGCTGTCGGTGACACTGCGTTATTAACGGCGCGTACTCAGTGTTAGCAGTTTTTCTATTATCATTGTATGTATTTTTTCTATAATAATTGTATTTGGCCCTAACAGGTAATGAAGCAGCTTTAGAAGGAGCCATATTTTCTAATGTTAAAACCATCAGATGTATATAAATTCGTTTATTTAAGAAGTCATGGACATGAGATCAAATTGATTCCGTTTTAAGATATTAAAATATCGCTAAGAAATGTGTTAATTTTTGAAGTTGTACTTAAATATAAAACTAATGCATAAAACATCAACAATATTACCTAATAAAAATATTCCATTTGCTCTTGCAAATCGGCAACGGTTCTTTGTTATCTGTGGTTTGACTTTACGGTACGCATAACCTCAATGTTTTTGAAATAAATTATTTTAAAGCCACAATATTTGCAAACAATGTTTGCATGGTATTAACTTTTTAAATCAAATATTATATTATTTGCTTTATATATAAGTAAAATGCTCCACAACTATTAGGAGTTGATATTAAATTTTAGTAAATGTAGCAAAATATAATAGAAGAGATGATATTCTGAATTATTAATCAAAACAATGTTCTCGACTAATCTAGATACATGAAAATTATCTAATCTACTTCGTGTACACTCGAATTAGCATAGTTTGAAATGAAATTATCCATCTTATATCGTTGTTGAATCTTTTACATGCACAACGTTATGTTATAATTAAAGGGCTCGAAATAACATTAGATTCTAATTTCAGCAAAATTAAAGAGAGAGATTCATCGATTTCGATGGTTTAGTTTAGCTATACGATAATACACAATGTTGTTGAAGACTCAGAAGTAAAAGGTAGAATTCGAGGGTTGTCTCTATAATGTGTATTAGACATTATAGAGACATTTAAGGTTTTAAGTTATACACCTACGATAATTAAATGTAATGAAAAATGACTCCTGCTAAACATAAGTAGCTTCTAACTGCATATAATAGAGACGCACTTAGCCATCTCCCACGTCTTGAGGGGAAATCTTTATGCACGACTGGTGCATAAAGATTTCCACAAAACGAGAAAACCTTTCATCACTTGCTCCATGTGAAAATACACTTCTAGACTTCTTAGAAATTGCCTTACGTGGGGACGTAGTTTAATATGAATATTTCAAATATACAGCTTTAAACACAATGCAAGAATTGAAAAAACTTCTTAAGGATATATCTTGACTATTTCCCTATCAACAAACAATGCGTTCTTGCGTTGTTTAGCATTACTTATTATTTAAAATGCAACAGTTTCTTTCTAATGGACGGTTGAACTAAGGCTTCCAGAACTTTCGTTGTCGACACCAAATAGTTGAACAGAATGCTTCACAAGCTAATTTTTGGTTCAAATCGACTGAAATGAACTGCCTACTACTGATATAATCCTAATAAGTTACAGAATAAAAAGGTTTCTTTAGGATAGACGCCACCTTCTACTAGAAGACCACCTGCTACCAAAAGACCACCTTTTTCTTCATCTTTACTTTCTATGAGGTGAATTGAACGGCAAAAGACATTTATCAAATAAAACAAATGTTATAAAAATTCTTAGAAGATAATCTATTAAGGGTGATGTGATATTTTTACATCTGGTTCATCATCACTCAAATTATTGTTAATATTTAAATAATTATAGATAGGCAACTAGTAGATACTCGTGGGCCAACGTATTATGTCAATTTAAATTAGGAACAAGCAATCTTTCAGGCAATTTAGACCATAATAATTTAGGATTGAATCAAATTTTCTGACAGGTGTCAAATTTTGATTAATAATTCAAATGTAATCAATTTTGTAAAACCATCGTAACTATGGCGCCTCTACTACGATAAGGATATACGATGATTGAAGGAGGCCTCTCTAAGAGGATAATGGTTCACAACCCACGTAATGTAAGCACTTATCTTAATCAGAAGCACCTTAACAGAGCCACATTCTAAGTATATGTTAATAGTGTCAAATTAGATTGTGCTTTCGTATCCTCGTTAATAAAATTATTTCCTTTGCAATTAAAGCTAAGAGTAAAAGCTGTTAGGTATACAATACTAATAATGACCATAAATCAGATTTCTCCAACTGTTCCCAATAAGTGCGGTCCACCGACGATTATTCCCCACCAGGTGCACGCTTCATCATAATTAATTTAATTCCGTCTGTGGACCGCACCACATACATATGCATGCCATGTTTAGATTGGATCTTATATCAATAAGTTATTAAGCATATACTGAATAATTACAGAATAATATTGTAGCAGATGTGCAAAATTTAATTGTAATTAAAGGTCTTTATACAGTTGGTGCATTAAGACCTTCACATTCTTGGAAAATACTAGTCGTTGATTAAATGCTGAAATGCTGATAAGCTGCTTAATACAGGTTTTCTGTGACAAAGACAAAGACATTTTTATTTGTTGAGGCCGTATCACTCCGGTTGAGCCACCCTGTTTGTGCCTCTGGCTCACCCAAGTATCTTTCTTAACTAGTTCGTGCCCGCGACTTCTTTTGCATGAAATTTGAACAGCGCTGCTTTAGTGGGTTTTATTCCCGGACCGAGCGAAATTTTATAGGGGTTTTCTAAGAGAAAAAATAGCCTAAGATACTCCTTACATAGACAGCTACCTGATAATAAAATATAATCAAAATCTGTTTAGCCGTTTTGAAGATTACCCGGAACAAACAGACAGATAAAAAGTAATTAAACTGATTTTTAGCATGAATAAAACCTATTATTTTGACATTACAAACAGACACTTCAATTTTATTTATTTGTATAGATAATAATAATTCCTACTTTTATCATTCGCTTAAATAATTTTTATTCTTTCGCAATAGTAATATTTACTCAAATATGGTACCGCAAGTAAAGTTGTTGTACAAACATTCATACTAACATTCTCTAGAACAAAGTTACCCACTAACCCAATATAGACTAAAGAGCAAAAACACTATTGATTGATTGCGACAACAAACGGTTCTCGTTTATGAAAAGGAATACAAATATAGAAGAAAAACTAGACGAGTTATGTTTACGGAATAAATCAAAGGGAAAATCACTTGAGAATATACTTGGATGTGTAAGTAAGGTAAGTAGAAGCTTACAAGAAGAAATAAAACAACTAATGCCTGTTATTTCTAAAATTAACCGAAGCAAACAGGTTTTAATGATTACCGAATCATGCATAAAAAGTTAATTTACAACAGAGGATTATCTTAGTTTTTTTTAGTATAGCAACAAATGTGTAGACGTGTCACCAGAGGCCCTAGTGCGAGTTTATTTCTCATTTACTCGATCGTCATGGTTAGCGCGTTCGACGCTGTGATTGGTCCGCACTGAAATCTGCACCAATCGCAACGCCGAACGCGCTGGATATCTAGAGCGAGTTGATGTGGAATGGAACTCGCACTAGACCCTCTGGTTGTAAGTGACTACCACCACACGTGGACACCCTGCAACTCAAGAATCATAAGTTCGTTGTTGACCTTGAAATGTCCTCGCTAGGATTAGGGGGGGCCTTTGGTCTAAAAAGTCTTGCACAAATGCAAAATCACAATGCAATACATGCATGCAAGATGCAATTACAAAAGTAAAAATATTTATTTATGCCATACTATCTATCTCTATACAAAATTTCATCTAAGTCGTTTCAGCGGTTTAAGCGTGAAGAGGTAACAGATAGACAGACAGACACAAGTTCGCATTTATAATATTGGCATGGATGTCGAATAAAATATTGGTCAAGTTCCATCCATATCAGCATCTTGTTTGAAGAATTTATACAAATTCAAATTCACCCCATATATATTCCCTTAATCCACAAAACTCGTCTAAAACATAAATGTTTTTACCAAAACAATAGCTTATTTTCTTACCCGATACGTAAACCTTCGAACAACCCTTAACTCAGGGGAAAAATAAAATATACCGGGGTATAGTACATTACAGTATATGTACGAGACAAACATCTCGCGCCCGCACGCCACACGCCTCGCGCAAATATTTGACCTCCTATTATTGACCCACACCTTGTGTTCATTGATATACGTTTAAGTAACAAGTTAGAAGCGGAAGCGGAATATACTTAGACAATTTTAATACCTGTATTTCATGATCATCATCATCATCAATAGCCTTTACTAGTCCACTGTTGGACATAGGCCTCTCCTAAGAAAGGAGGTTTTGGCCTACTATACCACGCTGGCAAGACGGGTTGGTATAGGGTTTGTGTCAAGTTTTCCTTCTCTCTGCAGTGCTGCTGTCCTGCGTAGTTTGCCCTTATTCGCCTCTTACAACACCCACGGGATATATAGGGGTGGTGACACTCAGTATTCTTAATCCGTCACCACACGGACCTGTATTTGTTTAGCCCTAATTGTTTAGGTCTTTTTCCCATCTGCTTGAATAGATAGTGTCATAAGACACAACACTATAATATGTGTTATACACCTACACTAGTTTTGCGGTATGATGGACTATCATGAATTGTGTTAATATTGACATTACCTTTAGCTATTCAAATATTGTGGATCGGAACAGACCGGATCGGAATGTAATTAAATCAAACTATTTCAACCTTATGAAACCGCTTTTAATCAGTTCACTTGACTGATTAGTCACCTGTGACCAGATGTCAATTTAATTACTGATCTTTCTGGATATCTGCAGAAAGAAATTCTTTCTATTGTGGATACCTAGAAACACCTTACTCCATACTAATATTATAGATACGAAAGTGTGTCTATCTGTTTGTCTGTCTGTCAGCTCTTCACATTTAAACCCCTGAACCGATTTAGATGAAATTTTGCATTGAGGTACTTTGACTCCAGAAAAAGGACATAGGATAGTTTTAAGCTCAGAAATCATCAATCATCATCCTGTAGGGGGTAAAAAGGGGATGGTATGGAGAATCAAGAGCCGTTGAACCGGTTTAGATGAAATTTGGTATGGAGATAGTTTGAGTTGTAGGGAAGGACAGAGGCTACTTTTTACAGCGATAACCTACACACACGCGGGCGGAGTTGCTAGCAAAAGCTAGTTCATAATAAAACCTTCTGAATTTTAAACGTAGTAGTAGTGCAAATTAAATAAGAACTTCATCGCTGCAGCTTACAACTTGAACCGTTCAACTAAAGGTTACAAGCTCCTAGCTCGAAATCGTGAAACTTCCAAGTTGTGCGTCGATGATGTGGTACGTGTAAGCCGATGTAAGCCGCGGTACGGACTATAGTCTTGTTACAGCGCGATGAGCCTAAGCCGGCCTATTCGTACCCGAGATTTGCATACTAACGTTCAAATGTCAAAGTAAGAATTAATTGAGGATGTGGAGTTTATATTATTAAAGCTTCTGGTACTTTGTGCTTTTAAATGGCAGAGACTTCAAAAGCCTTCATAAAAATAGTAATGTTCTGAGTTCTTGAACTGTTTCTGATACCGTGTAGAGAAACCATAAAGATGATAAGACCAGAGATCGTGTGTACCAATCATAACAAAATTAAAATTTCAAATATTTTATTATTAATCCAAGTCACATTAATAACATTTGCTAAATATTTTATTCGTAAAAACAAAATCAAATATAAATATGTCGTCTCTAGGCAGACTATACTGCACTGGAGCTATACAGGCGTATCTCTATCTATGTCATTGACTCTTTGTCTTTAAAAACCAAGTATTTTATAAAAAAAAACTAGATATGCCGGTCTTTAACACAGAATAAATACGTTTCAAATTACTAGAATAACCTAAGGCAATAACAATTCGATTCTAAAGAAGTTTTAACTCTTTTAACTTGATTACTTTTAAAAGTGCTGAATATTAACAATTACTACTCGGAGATACTTGAGAAAAACTTAGTCACTACTTTTCAATTAGGTCGGGATATAAAAAGTTAACCCGTTACTGTATATCCAACCCGTAAAACGTCCAACTTTATACGCTGCCTTTAACGGTTTCTAAAAAGGGTTTTTACTTAGCCGTTTTTACTACTCAGTAAAAAAGAGGGAAAATCTGTAAGCTCGATTTATCTGATAGCTAATAAGCGAGAATTGAACGCAGCTGTGATAAGAAAACCTTATTACTTTGGAAAGTAAAAGTTCACAGACTTAATAATAGTTATTTCGTTATTGTTATAACAATAACATTTGCTAATTACTAGCTTCTACTAATAATCTTGCGACGCGTTTCCGTCCCGCCCCATCAACTGTCAGCCCCAACCTTTAAGTGTTGTATTATGCCGAGGAGAAGGAGGATTCCAAATTTCTATGACACTGTGATGTATATTGACTGCAAAGAATATATACATATATCACACCACACTCTTAAGTATTTATAACCGCTTACTATTGAACAGATCATATAATTCGTTACTGACTTATTTTCTAATAAACTTTATAGTGTTCTAAATAAGATTCTATATTTAATATCCCCCCAATTCATCCCATGGGTGTCGTAAGAGCCGACTAAGGGAGCAAAATACGCAGGACAACAACACTGCAAAGAGACTTGACACAAACCCTATACCAACGCGTCTGGCCAGCGTGGTATAGTAGGCCAAAACCTCCTTTCTAAGGAGAGGTCTATGTCCAGCAGTGGACTGTTAAAGGCTGTTGATGATTTAATATCTCCCAGAGACCTGTAATCAGCTCACATACTTCACATAAAACTAAAGTCAATTTACGTAACGGTTTCGCTAACAGTCATTTTAATGAAATTTCTTGAAAGCAGCTCATATTTCTTGTAGTACCATTGAGAATTTACGATATTTGTAGTGTTCACTATAAAATCGACAATAGCCGTGGTGCACACGATAATCTCAAGCGTTTTATTGAAGGCATAAAATCTACTTATAGGTACATATTCCATTGTGTTATAAGGAACTCGTGTTATATTATTGTATTATTGACTGGCCTGTTGGCCTAGTGGTTAGTGACCCTGACTGCTAAGCCGGAAGTCGTGGGTTCGATTCCTACCCAAGACAAATAATTATGTGATGAGCACGATGTTTTTTTCTGTGTCTGGGTGTAGTTTATAATATGTATGTATTTAGAAATATATAAGTAGGTTTATCAGCAGTCTGGTTACCAGTACTCGTACTCGTATAGTACAGGCTCTGCCTAGTTTGGAACCAGCCGTGTGTGAGATGTGTGAAACTATTATAGTGTACCTAATTTCTATCGTAGGAGAGCCTGAGCCTGAGCCTGAGCCTGAGGGACTGAAAGGGCGGCAATGGACTTGTAACTCTTGACTAGCAGGTGTCAATAGACGATGGTAGTCACTTACCATCAGGTGACACTATACCATAATAGAAATCATCTAAAATCTATAACCTTTATGAATAGTGTCAATTGTCATGAGTACTGCGTTGAAATTTTATTATTACATTTTTTTTCAAACTTCATCTGAAGACTTGATTAAAAGCATTTCGTTTCATACTATGCATGAAGAAAGATTATTTTCCCAAGGAGTGTTGACGTCACGCAGGTAGGCGGCCATAAAAGCACTCACCCGAAACCATTTTACAACTAAATTAAGGATTGTATGAAAGAGGATATAGCTAGAAAGGAAGTATCTGTAGAGTGATAGAGGAGAATGGAAGAGCAAAACGGTGACTGGTCTATGGACCCCTGGTCGGAACGAAGATCCTTTTGCTTTTTTGTAGATGTGAGCGTCCACGCGCAAACTGAAGTGTCGGCCAAAAGTCTTATTACATATTTTTCGGTCTCGCTTAGAGCGTGTAACAAGCAAAAAGGAACTTAATTCCAAAACTCATTGCGCCATCTTGTTTCAAACTAAGCATATAACATTTTAAATGGCTATTGATAATTATCTCTTGCAGAAAGGTTACAAAATATAAAGCAATAAACTATAATGGTACATCCACAGACATGTTTCTACAGTTACATATATAAAAGGCAATTTACTTAAAGGACCTGAGTTTCAAAAATATTTTTAGTGCATAATATGTACCTCAGTGTCGAGTGTCGCCAAACAATACACACTCGACTCTAAACAGATTAAGTCCTATTTATACAAAACCCATGACCTGTGTTGGATAATACCTATATTATCACACTTAATATGTAGTTACTAGAATGTCACGTTTTTTACTTCCATAAACATAAATCGCAAAATATAAATTCTACATCCTTAAATAAACATTAGGTACTTTCTAACCTCGAAGGATAAAAAAACTCCCAAGATGCTTAAAAGGCTTCCCATCCACCCAAGGTCGTATTCCTCCCATTTCCCTCCGCATATTCTTAATTTACGACCACCGTTACTATAAGAACTCACTCAAAAGTCGTAACTCTGGCATCAGTATCAACAAAATACGTTACTGTCCATTAAACTGAGCCATTTGCGAGCGATCATCAATACGTATGTGACGCTATAAAAAAGTATTTTTGTTAGGTTAGTACCATGATTCTGTCCAAAATGTTGACTGATATTTGAGATTAAGGAGCACGAGACATTTACCGCCAATATTAAGTTCATGCTAACATGGGCCTGTGTTTAATTAGATTTGTTTTTTTTGAAAAGACAAATCCCGCATTAGGAACATATTCTGTGTCTCCGGGGACTTTACAAACATTTATGATACGAACACAAAGAACCTCAGACACAGAACAACAATTTGTGGATCACACAACATTCATCGTAATAGGATGCGGCTTGGCGACCGCTTAAACCACTACGCCACAGGTGCAATCACTTTTATTTCATATCAGTGATGAAAATATTGCGTTAACATTGTCTGCATGGAGTTATGGTTTAAAATAGTGTAAATGAAAAAATCTGCTTTACTTGGCTGTAGATAATCCTAGCCAGCATTTTACGACAAAATATCTGATCTTTCCTACAGAACAGAACATCGCTACTGAAGAATAATACTTAGAAATATGGTAGTTACTGAGTCCCAGAATTGCTTAAAGAATCATAAAGATTGCTTAAAGTTTTAAAAATTAAACGTAATACGCTAAGTGAGCTCTGTTCAACCTGATTAATAAAATGTTTACAGATGATACACTCCAAATGTCATACATTCACACACAATGTCAAGCGTTGTTCTACTTTCATTCAGAAATAAAGTATCAGAAGATACATTGACATAATGATAACAGATCCAAGGCTAATATATTAAAAACCGCAGAACAAATTAAGCTATTCACACAAATAAACAGCGCACTAACCCATAAATAACTTAGAACTTATAAGACATCTCAAATGTGCGCATAAAATTGGTTTCAGTAGTAGTGGTAACTAGGATAAGGTTTACATCTACCCACGGCTCATGAGCACCGATCGTCACGCGATAGCGCCAAGGGACAGGGGCTCTTAATGAGAACGATGTCGACCAGATTCTGAACACGCTATTTAGACCACACGCATTAAGCTGTGTCCTTTATTTTAGCGGTAAAGCGGGAACGATGCGGGTTTAAGAGTTTTTTCACAGAAGTGACTGTCCGCACTTGCTATCGCTTGATCACAGCAATCGAGGACGAGACTTTAAATTTTTACAGAATGTACAACAAATACTTCTTAAATTTTTTATTGGCAGTAGGCACTGGAACTTTTTTATTATTATTATGATTAGGCTTAAAAGGTTATTTTTTTGGATAATATGAACTTTTGAAAAAGATGACGACCTTACTTCTAAAGAATCCATTATTCTTTACATTGGTCTACTAGCCAGCCCGGACAAAGTGTAATTTGGTAATGTCCACAAGTTAGTGCAATGTTTATATTATTCTTATTTGCCACCTTAATGGTATTTTTAAATCATGATGATCGTTTATTACAAAAAAAAAACATTTATTACCTCTATAACTAGTGCTATAAATATTTATTATCTAAAACTTTCGAATTTAAACTATAACCTAAACAAAATTTTGTATTCATATTTAAACGGCTCTAGAAATTGACATTTAAAAGATTGATTATCCTGATAACGCCTACCAATACTTACATTAACTTCTTTCCTAAAATGAAACCATTACATACAAACGATCAAAACATAATAAAACCTAAATCCCTACTCACACCTAGAAAAATACGAAAGCCTACGTCTAGAAATATATCAAGTCCAAACTTTCAACAGAATCCTATCAAGATTTATAAGGCGACTAGATCCTCTACCTATCCACGGATATCATTCCGATCGCTTAATGAAACTTAAGAGAATACTTTCACAGTAATCCAATATGGCGGATGGCACCGACGACACCCAGGGATTTATTCCCCACTAGATACGAATCGCGATACGGTTTCGCCTCCCACCATACGTAATTTAAGTTACCGAATGCGGACTTATGCCGGTATCAAAAAGAAATTATAATGGAATCCTGGCGTGTGGCCGAATCGTTGTCACCCTACTTCGTGTTATATACTTTTAACATAATGGCGTCTTTAGTGTCGGGAGGTTTTGTACGAAATATAGGAGATAGCTTAGATATTCTTGTGCTATTATTTTATATCTTCTTTTCCATAGCTTTTATCTTCTTTTTCTTTTTCCCTACGGTAGTGGCGTGGTAATAACGACGCCACTACCGTAGGAAAAAAGGGTTCAATTGTTTATTCCGTCTTTTCATACACATGGTTGTTGGTTAGTGATAAGCATACTTTTAGTCCATAATTTGGGATAATATAGTAGATGTCAAGGGCAAGTAGTCTTTAAAACTTGTCGTCGTCGATCATCACATTAATGAGTCAGAAACTTACTTAATTATTGAGTAAAATGACTAAGTATATTTCGTGTTTCTACTACACATTGTTAACCGTGTCCTTGTTCTCTGAGACTCTAGTCACCCTACTTACTCCCATAAGTACAAAACTTACTGTCGTCTTCTATAAGGGAGAGCTTAGACCGCCCTTCAAGTTACAACCACTCATTTCCTCATATATGTACTTGTAAGTACAGAATGTCATTTGTGTCAGCGGCAGTTAGCGTCCCACAGTGAGTTTAAATGCAGTGAGCAAGAAAGGATGACGAATGTTTGCAAATGTCGTCCTCTCAATACAAAAGTTTTATCTCTCACGATTCGTTACATTTTAATGTGTATATTTTTGTATATCGCTCGTCCGTTATTCCTCAAACATCCTGGGTTTTCAATGGGAATCCATTTTGGAAAATGGTTCACTAAATCTTTTTGTATCTAAAAGTATTTTCAAATCTAATTTACCTACCCTTTGACGGATGTTAAGCACAGACTGTAATTATAGCAAATGTTTGTATGATCTGCAAATATTTGTTTCGGAGTTTTGGTGTCTTATATGTATAATATGTATATTTTAAATTAAAAAAAAGAGTATTCTATCAGTAAATATAGCTTTCATAGTACAAACTCTGCTTAGTTTGATGGCGTTGTGTATCTGATGTCCGAAAATATTATTATTTTAAAGTTGCTCAATTATCTTGATGTGATAATATATATTATTTTATTTATCTTCAATTCTTTCGAAATTCAAATTAATACAGCAAATACGAAAAATACTTACCTAATCTGTAGATTAAGAATAAAAATATTATTAAAACTGGCTGGGACAGTACTTAAAGATAATCTGTCTGTGTGTATAATCCACTGACATCCGTCATGTAATGCGATCATGCACTTATTTTCATCTAAATATTTATATAAGTACCTAATGTATCAAAGCACTTGCGTTCCTTGACATAGCTGAAGCTTCTAAGCGACATTCTAAGGCTTGATCAATAATTTAAACAAATTAAACTAAGTACAACCTTCCGGCTGCGGCTCCTCAAAGACTATTAATCAACGGTTGAACTTGGCGCAGATGAAGCCTCTATCTTGGTAGCTTTCTTGTTCGAGACGGGGTAAAGTCTCGATTAAATTAGATCAACACAGTATATTTTATAACAAATCGAAAAATATTATGTATAATATTTTAGAAATAAATATCATGCAAAAAAGAACCTCTAATATCAACGTATTGTATTTATACTGTCTGAAGTAGGCAAATTCATAAGTCTCTCTTCTGTATATAGCCCACTCAGAACTAGCTAATCATTCTATCCTGCGAAACTAATGTAAATACTTCAAATACAAGAAACATTTTCTCTTATTCCAATATCTTCAGTTACCTGAACGATTACTGGGGCAATTTGGTCAGCAATCTGAATTATCTGCAATCAATCGGACAAAAGAAATGAATTCCGGCGGCATTCCGGTTGCGTACCCGGATTTATCAATACGATAATTAATTGTTGTAAATAAATTACCATTATATTACAATAGAAACTTTTGTGTGTAGCTTTTTATATTTATTATGATTTTACAAACGGGGCCCCTATCTCAAGTCATCTAATATCCTGCCATGACGGTCTTAGACGTCACACGTGTATATAAATAAGTTGTTGCTATAAATACAGATGTAATAAAGTAAAAAGAAGAGAGAGAAAGAGAAGTAAAAAAGTAGAGTTTTATAATAACTTATTATCTTTCGAGAACATGCTTTAATATTATAGAAATCCATAGTTTTAGAATTTAAAAATCTGAATAAAGAACTAAAAGTTTCTTTTATAAGAGTGGAAACGTTTGTTATATAATAATTAAAGGTTTCAATGTTATAACTTTTAATAGTTAGCATATAGAAATTACGATCACCAGGTTCTTACCACAGGAGAAACTCTCTCGTAGTTGGATTGTAAGAGAAAGCCCATCAATTCAGCCCATTAAGCGTCATATTTTCAGGTTCTGTAAAGTCCATTCTATGTTAACGTTGTTTAGAATAGTCGCACAAGCATCCATAAGGCATCCTCCCCTATGTGTTGCTACGAGGTAAATTCCCCTCCCTAGGGCCATCATGGACTCTCAAGGATGCTTCAACTTGCAATCAACGCACCTCTGTAGCTGCGCGTATGCATTGTTTAGAGAGAACTGTTGGATTAATAATGTTGTCTTGGACATGTCTTTGAGACGATGTTATTACAATGAAGGAAAGAAGAATATGCCAAAACATGTTGTAAATATAAGAGCGCGCACTAAACATTGTATTTTTTAACTAAACTGTTGTGACTATTTGATGAAAAGAATATTGGAGAATAATTAATGAAAATGTTAGCCAAAATGTCAGGAATATTCGAGAATTTATAAATGCCATAAATTAAGATTCCGTGTGGTGACGGATTAAGAATACAGAGTGTTACTACCCCTATTCATCCCGTGGGTATCGTAAGAGCCGACTGAGGCAGAAATCTACACAGAAATACAGCAACTGCAGCGAGAAGGAAAACTTGACACAAACTCTATACCAACCCGTCTGGTCAGCGTGGTATAGTAGGCCAAAACCTCCTTTCTAAGGAGAGGCCTTTGTCCAGCAGTGGACTATTAAAGGCTATTGATGATGATGATGATGGTGATTAAATGCCAATATGACACATAATGCCACATACTACATATACAATTGTAGAACATATATTTGAAATGTAATGTAAATGTTGTAAAAACCTATAACATTTTATTATTGTGCAAATGAGCTCTTCATAGCGACGACAATGTCGTTTTGTGCCTTTAATATTTCTAACTATGATAACATTGCAAGCAGTATTCGTATTCTAAGTAGTATTACTTTGTAGATCACAAGAAGTGGATAATAGTTTCAGAAAATTCAGTCTGTCCAACTTTCAAATGCTAATTTGCGACAAACTTGTACGACAAACTTTAATAGTCTAGGTCCTGTACCATTTAACCTTCTTTTAAAACTGTACCTTTTTGTTCTTGTGGAATAGGGACTAAAATGTCAAAAATATTTCGTAGAAATAAAGTCAAACTAATAGAACATTAATTCTTGTAACCTCTCCAGAAATAAATATTATTCTCAATTCTTGGTTTTGAGGTAATTTAAGGTAGAAAAAGTTTTTTTCGAACGTCTCACTAATCGTAATATATTATCAAGATTGCTATAGCGATAGGGAAACCATTACAAAAACTAAAAAGCTAGAAATATAAGTACTTAGTAATAGCAAACTATCTTATATTAGTTGTTAATTATTGCAAGAAGCGTTTACGCTTGTAATACTTAAGGTTACCGGAGCCCAAATCCCCCCTCCCGCTGACTCGAGCGCGAGGGACTCCGGGAGGAAGGGCGGCAACGCACTTGTGACTTTAGAGTTGCAGGTGTCCATGGGTTGTTGCTTACCATAAAAAAAATGGCTAATATAATTTGGCAACGATGTACACGGATCTAGATTCGAAAATCTTAGTAAATTAGGTTTATAGCTTATCGCGTACGATCGTGATGATAAAAATCATTATGATTTATCCGTATCTGCTCTACTTAGCTCTATGGGGACGCCGTGGTATGAGTCTAAATTAATTTTAGTAAAAAAAAAAAACTTCTGTTTTTTGGTCATGATAAATTTCATGCAGTAAACCCGTTTGAAGCCAGTCTTACTCAATCCGAAACAAAAAAAAAACACTACAATTTTATATGTCTTTAAAGTAATTTTACAACAAACAAGTAAAATCATCAAAGTTCATCTTAAAATTATAAGTAAATCTATGCTTCATTTTAACTTGAAACCCCATTCCGATGATACAAATTATTCTGAACTGTGACCCCTCGTACTATGGTTGTATTTAATTTATCACATACAATGCTGACGTGGGCTAGTTATAAACCACTTCGCAACATCGACCTGCACAATTCTTTCTGATATTATTTAGATGATGTTTTAATGTTCTTGCGCACTTTTTATGCTCAAGCGATGAAGCTCAAATGAAAATTTCCATACACATTCTGAAGGTTATTAAAACAAAAAGTAAAGTTCATCTAGAAATAGGGATAGTTCTGGATGGATAAACATAGGCAAAATCCACTTGAATACGCAAGTTTTTAGAACAACAAGTTTAAAAAAACTTATGTATCTATTGAGTGTTTTAATACCGTCGAGAGAGCGGTAGAGTAGAGTGGGGCAGGTACATAGGTTATCCAACTAATGAATGTTATTGTATGCTTAAATATTAAGAAGAAATGAAAGAAAAAAATAGGCCAATACCTCCTTTCTAAAGAGAGGCCTATGTCCAACAGTGGACTATTATAGGCTGTTGATGATGATGATGATGATTAAAGAAAAAAAAGCTCTAAAATATACAAGTATGTTCCCAACAGTAAACAGTAATACTGTTATGTCATCAGCATCTATTAAAACAGTACACAATTTAATGAAGTTTATTCCAAGTAGTACGTTCAAACGCCGTCTGGCAAGTCCAGTAATTAGTTAACTAAACTTGAGTCATAGCAACTCCTAGATAGTAATCGAAGTAACTCGTAACGCCGGAGAACTGAGACGAGATTACTTTGAATATGTGGATTCTGTTTTTGATAGCCGTGGTCATGACTGTGGCAATTTAATTACATTTTAAAGTAAAGTGTACTTGAAGCGTTCGATGCTATAGCACTTTCACTAGAACTTTTTTTTTTAACAATCTCACCTATCTCACACGTCTGTCTGATCCCAAACTAGGCAGAGCCTGTACTATGGTAACCAGACTGCTGATAAACATACTTATATATATCTAAATACATACATATTATAGATAAATTACACCCTGAAACGTAACAAACGATCGTGCTCATCACATAAATATTTGTCTTGGGTGGGAATCGAACCCACGACCTCCGGCTTAGCAGTCAGGGTCACTAACCACTAGATGAACAGACCTATAAGTACATATAACAAACCAGAATATAGCGACCTTCAAGGATTTGCTATCGGACAGAAGGGCGTAAATATCACTTGCGACCCCAATAAACGGACATTATAGGTACTTGGGGAAAATCCTTCGAATACCTAAGTATGATACGCTATCATATTTTTAAGACCATTTTTTCTTGTTTAGTAAAGGCTATAGACATTTAAAGGGTTAATTTGATTAATACGGTTATAAAAAAACCTTATATAATATATTATAAAAATAGGAACCTTCTCTTTTTTGAAGTTGGTTAAAAAGAATCGTTTTTTTAGGTTTTTGTTTTGTTAGGTAGTGGACGATCGGTCATCAATGCCTAACCTTCGAAACCACTGGTCTCACTCGCACGTGCATGATGAAGTAACTACCAGCAGGATTAGCAGGATACTTGACCTAAATGTGGCCCTAACTCGACCAGAAGACTGCAATTCCCTACTTCTTATTACACCAATTTTCTTTGCTAATTTTCCTCGTCTTCTCTGCTCGTTTTATGAAGTACAAATATTTTATATATTACAAAAACATCTTTAGTTCATTAAAAGTTCGTACTACAAAAAATTAACACTGGTCTGTGCAAAAATACAACACGTGTACAAAGGTCGATTGAGCAGTTTATACTTTTTGCTCTCTCAGCACCTGTAACGAGTTCCTTCGCAAACGCGACCCAAAGTGCAACGATTACAAAATACGTTCGAACACCTGGACACCTTTGTACAGACACGAGCAAAAGCCAAGGCAACTTCGATTGTTCGAATACAAACGGAAGTATTGCCGATCCTGTAAAAATGAAAAAAAAAAGTCCGTAAAACTCCCGTTCGAAGTGTACCTCGCCATTGTTATTTATAGGCGTAAAACAATAGCGTTCAGCATAAAATTGCTAACGGCCAGATTGTCTAAACGTTGCTGTGTCCGCTGGACGAACAATTTTAGTGAAAAATTACTGCCGAATGGCGGCTAAGCGGTGCTTTTAGCCTAGTTTGGCAACGAGTGAAGTCACGGCACGACCTGGCGATTTCCTTGGACCGCGCCGTTCAATTTACCGGAACGCATCTACCAACTAAATAGGTTGGATCGTGGCCCCATGCGCCGAGCGCTCGTCCCGGAACATCTTAGCTCCTAATAAACGCAGCCGTAAACGGATTCGCAATTCAAAATTGAAATGTCGATTAAAACAAAATCAAGAAGTAGAAGGGTGAATTTGAATGTCGCTGAAATGTAGTCGCTCAAAGAGTACTAATTGTACAGAGAGGGCACTACAATCCAAGTGGTTTTATTGCCAGCGGGGTGAGTGGAAGGAGAGCAATTTGGCGGTGTGACCGCAAGAGCCGCGCATGTTTATTAGAGGCAAAGAGCCCGCCGCGTCGGCCCCCGATTTGCATAACGGTCTGTGTCGTAATTAGAAACCATCTCGGACGTCCCTCCTTTGTCCCGTCAAGTCTGGAGAGGACAACGTCAAACGCCTTCTATTTAACCGCTCGCAGGATAAGCCGTATAATCCTACTGAATTAAAACAAAATGTGCAACGTGTTTCTTGGGTACGCTGATAATAAACTGTAGCGTACTCTCGTAGCGTAATTTTAGTTAAGACATAGTTTATATGTTGTGCTCTTATCTTACTTTAGGCATTGTTTGAACTAATATATTTTGTACGCTACTACTTTCTTAGGACTTTCCATAAATTAAAGCTACGCCTAGTGATAGGGGTAGGGCTGAACACAACGGATAACGTCTTAGTTTCTCAAGATTAAATCTAAGATAAGGCAACGCCATTCTAAAATAAAATAGGTATCTACAATATCACATTGCAATTAGCTGTACAAATTTTAGCGTCTTAGTTAATAGGGCAGTTTTGTTTAAGGTATAAAAAGTAATTACCTACTAAAAGAGGGCAAATTCCTTAGTTTTTCCTGTAATTCTAAAAATGAAACCATTATTTTTAAGCATAGCCCGTACTGAGATCATGCGAAAAAGGGCTACGCTAGACTTTCAGTGCGCTCACTTTAACGGAAAAACTCAATAAAATAGCGCACACATGTCTCACTAAGCTACTAAACTAAACTTACCAGTAACGTCAAATACTGTAATGTAAAAAATATTCCTTTTATCTAACTTCTAAAAGGAGAATACGTGTGTGTACGCACAATATTTGTACCAAAACAAATTTTAAAGATTATTAATCTCTTCATGACAAAAAAACTTCTACAAGGGAGTAGGTAAATGTAACGAAATTTAAAAGTGGTATGGTTTAGATTATAGATAATTGTGACGTATCTGGGCCGAGTTTGGCTTTAAATCTTTGCCCCACCTAAAGCGTGGCCTATTTATTATTTTGTATTACATAGAAGGCGAAAATGAGATTTTCCATCTACCTATGTATAGCAGGTATCTTTATGAATAGCGATAAATATTTCATGTCAGTATTACTATTGAAAATAAGCACCTTTAGATACATACACCACATGTGTACCTTAGATAATTTATCACTTACATTGTTCATTACTCAACCGTATACTTATGTAAGTATACGATGAAAAATCGTTTAAAGAAATTGCTCACATACCCTGGAGTGAGTACGATAAATCGTTTTCTAAGAAGCACAGAGTAATACAACACAGAGGCGGGTAGAGCATAAGTCATTAACTCGAGGCGCGTTTACGAGGTCCGCTATATCGCGAGCCGCACCGGGATAATGACGCTAAACCGATATCCTTATTTACTGCAAATTGCGTCAGTTCTTATGTCTTGTGGGCTGGTATTGGGGGTCGGTCGGTACAAATATCTTGTTACATTATTTGATTAGTTTTGTTTTCAGCTGAATTGAAAGTTCTTTGCCGTAAGATAGGTATTTATTATAATGATTTTTAAGCTTATTTTCTTTTAATACATACATTATCAATTCTATTATTTTAATGTTATTGTAAAAAACAATTTAAAAATATGTTACTTTTACAAAAGAAAAACACATTTATATTCTAAGTACATAGAATACAAAATTCTTCAGCTGGAATATAACCCTATTAATTGCTTTTTGAAGCAAAATAATACAAATTAAACCAAATCAAAAGCATTACAAAAGCTTTTACTTAACATAGGCACGAAATTCCAACTGATAAATTGTTGGTTGTATACGAGCGTGAAATTTCCTAACTCCAAGTTGAATACAGACAAGAGCAAATCATCCGTGAAGTGAGTTTGCAAAGGGCACGCGTCCGCAACACAGCGGGCTTCGTAAACGCGAACACACGTCAAATGCACAATACAGTCATTGTTAAACAATTGATTATTCTAAAATTTATACCCACAATGGCGTCTATAATTTTTAAGTGGCAATTATTTACAATTGTAGTCATGTTAATATAAAGGGCATTTTAAATGAAATATCCTTTGAACCCTGCACTTGAGTTAGCGTTTTTAATTATGTTTGACTTTATTGTCTCTTCGTCCATTTCACAACTGTGCTTTAAAGAAATTGATATCTTTTTTGCCAAGAAAGATTGAAATCGTTTGACAAACTTCTGACCTTACGTCATTTATTATTAATGTGACCGTTAAATAATTGTCCTTTGACCGTGTTTTTGCTTACATCTTTATCTATTGCACCTTAAGCCATTGCAAGCAAATCACTAAGCTTGTCAAACCACACGATGGTTTAAAATTATTTTTTCTCTGTTTTACTATTATCTTAAAATTTATTTTCTTTTATAATATGTATGTATTTTTATTATGTTTACAAATATCTTTTACCCTTGTACCCAAACTCACAGAACACTACATAGGTATAAAATAGTATTATCCTTGGCTTTACCGAGTATTTAAAAAAATATATTTTAAAACTACACTCATTAAATTTCATCTGATATAAAGAACAAGATTCAAGCTTGCTTAAACGCTCTGAAATTTCCAACTTATTCAAAAAAAAATATCAATTTTCAAATAAGCTTGACTACAAATATTAGCCGATCTTTCGTCCTGTTCCATGGGGCGTAGCAGCGGCGAAATGTGTGTGCAAGTCTGTACAATGTTATTCTGTACCCATTTTATATTAGTTTTATCATTACTAACAACAGTTCTTACGTCTCACATCATCACATCAACAGCCTTTTTTAGTCCGCTGCTAGACATAGGCCTCTCCTTAGAAAGGAGGTTTTGGCCTACTATACCACGCTGGCCAGACGGGTTTGTCTTATGTCTACTAATCGATAATAACGTAAGTCCTAATAAAATTTCTTGGAAAATAATAAAAATAACTTCACACATCTCACCCACGGCAGTCTGATTCCAAACTAGGCGGAACCTGTACTATGCTATTGCTGGCGGGACAGGTCTCGTCTGATTTGGTCGATCAGGACTGCGCGTTCAGGCGCCCACGCTGGGCAGTGTTCCAGCGTGTGCTGGGTTGAATCCCAGTCGGCTGCGCTGTGCTGACATTGTGCCGTCTCTTCCAATACGATTCAGGTACTCACCGAAGCAACCATGCCCAGTGAGTTCCTTCGTCAGTCGGTAGATGACGCGACCTACCCACAACCCAAGTTTCGAGGTTAGGCGGAACAGCACCGACAGCGCGTTGGCGCGCATTCCGCGGTTCACTAACCACTAGACCAGCAGACTCGATAAAAAATATAATTTTATATTATTATTATTATGCGCTGATATTTGTTTTACAATTATTGATTTATTGTTCCAGGTATCAACAACGAAATCGCGTTCGTATAACGCCAGCCTCCCAACAAAAACGGTAAGTTACTCACGGATGAACGACATGTTCAATTAAGTTCTAATTAAAATTATCAGCTCGCTAATTATTGTTATTAATGAGTTTGTGATATGAGAGACGCAAATTACTACCCAATAATTTTATTATATTTAGTTATTATATTTAACTTGGACACCAGCGTTGACGCAGCTTGCGCGGTGTTCTATTTAGTCTATGGCATTGTATGATCAGATGGTTACGTATATTTTTTAAACAGTTTAAAAAAGTTCATTTAATTTATTTTTAAAGAGTAATGGTAGTAATGACATTCCTTTATAAATTCGTCAGCTTTGCGATGTAATACAAGTTAATTTGTTATAATATATATGTACAATGCTTTATACTGACATGAGTAATAATTAGATGTAATCAAGTGAAACAGATACGGTCCCATTAATTTAATCATTTACGTTGTTAATATTGTATATTGAATGATGTTAGGTATATAATGGAGAGAGATTTCGATATCACTGTTGAAACATCGTTAAACTTGAGAACAAAGCTACTACAAAGGACCCTTAATGTTGGCTCACATAATCATCAAGTAAAATTTATATTACCTATTATTTTTTTACTTATAAGACATTTCAAACTCATTAAGGATTAATATCCAATTTTGGTCACAATTTCTTCATACTTATAGTCAAACCTATATCCAGGAAGGAATAAGCAGACAAAACTTTAATTTTAGTTCCGCTTACGTTAAAGGGTGAAAGGCTATTGCCGAAAACGGGTCACTTAATTAAATAGATGCGAAAACTAAGAGTGTATTAAAAGAAAAGCATAATTAAAAACAAACTACAGATGAATTGCTGAATGTGAGCAATAGCTCGTGTAACGGCTAATAGGCTCTAATAGGCTTTTGCAGGAGAGTCTAAACCTTCTAACTAAAATAGATAGATAGATAAATAGTTAACTCTTTATTGTACAAGAAAAATAACACAATTATAGAGCAGTTTGTATAATCTAGGGACAGTTACATAAAGAAAGTAAAACTAGCTATTTAAAAAAGTTGTACAATTAGCGGCCTTATCGCGATTTGCGATCTCTTTCACGCAACCGCTGGATAGACAAGGAAATTAAGGATGGCATGGAGAGTTGCAATTTTACAGTAACATACGATAGTACGATACAAGATACAAGACTAACAAAATCATATAATTATTTACATATCACACTGAACACGCACATACACTGTTAGACACACATGTACACTACAAAAGATTGGATACATTTAAACGCAGGAATAAAATGTGAGCACACAGGACATATTGTATTTTTGGACGGGCCTGTTGGTCTAGTGGTTAGAGACCCTGACTGCTAAACCGGAGGTCGTGGGTTCGATCGCCACCCAGGACAAATATTGTGTGATTAGCACGGTCATTTGTTCTGTGTCTGGGTGTAATTTATCTTTAATATGTATGTATTTAGAAATATATAAGTATGTTTATCAGCAGTCTGGTTACCCTAGTACAGGCTCTGCCTAGTTTGGGACCAGACGGCCGTGTGTGAGATGTGTTAGATATATTATTATTATTATTATATGGTACAATGTTTATAATTATGTGTAAATGTTGATAACAACCGCTGTTTCTTCCAGAATCACGGTTACTAGTGACCAAGAATGTGACTATCATTTGATTAGATAATATTTTCCAAATGCCACTGACAGCAACTGGAAGAATTAGCTCTTGTCCACGGGATGAACTAGCGTTATAACTCTAGGCCTTAATTAGTCTCGGTGTCACTAACATGCCTAAAATATATCACACACCTTATTACATATATTACATTATCATTAGAATACGAACTAAAGTTCAATTCGAACAATCTTTTACAAGTAATAAAGCAACTTACATTTCGACGCAGAATAACGTAGAAACGCCTCTGTATCAGCAAGTGACATACATTATATGTTTACCTTGTTATATCATATACAGAAACTCAATAGTGCTCTGAGGAAGATATATTTATTGATTTGATGGAGTTTGCTCACTATACTTAATCGCAATTCGCGCGTCGCGTCTTTTAAAAAAATATCATTTTTAACATTAACATGTGTTTTACCTGGACGTTACAGTAGCGGATGCGACTGCTGTGCTGAGGTCTCGGGTTCGATTTTCGGGTCGGACCAAATGTTTGTATAATCTGCAAATATTTGTTTCGGAGTTTGGGTGTTTCCTATGTATAATATACTCGTATTTGTATTTACAAAAAAAGTATATAATTATTCTATTAGTCAATCTAGCTTTCATAGTACAAGATTTGCTTCGTTTGAATCGAGATGGCGTTATGTGAAAGATGTCTGAAAATAATATGGACACAACGCCATCTTTATTACTGTTACATTTTGCTCACAACCACTAATATTGAATGTGTAGGCACTAAGGCATCACTGGACACACAATCGTAGTTTTCACTGCATTATGTATTTACTAAGGTTTATTTTTATCATTTCCATGTAAATTAGGTATAGTAGGCCAAAACCTTCTTTCTAAGGAGAGGCCTATGTCCAGCAGTGGACTATTAAAGGCTGTTGATGTGTGATGTGATGTAAATTAGAGACTATACTTTTATTTTGTACTTCACATTTACCTTTCAGAAATTGCGCCGTTTAAAGGTATAACTTAAATCATGTTAACTCAGCATATAATCAAAATAAATGAATGTACTTAAATGGAAAACCTTCATACTCAGAATGTGCATCCATAGGTAGCCCTTAATATTCATATTTATAGCGCATTTTAATAACATTAATAAACTGAGGGTGGCAACACAAAAATTGTTTTAAGGTGTAAAAAACATCACGACACTTATTGAAGTCAGTCCAGAAAGAAGACATTACTTATAATTAGGTAGCGTAAACTTAATTTGCGCAGGACTAGGTACGTGCCGCCATTTTGTGTTTTTTGTCGTATCATTTAATTATAAAATTAGAGCTGAAATATTTACTTAAATAATTTCAGTTACACAAAATCTTTTCAGATTTATGAGGCTATGGAGCAAAAGGTCAGAGCTTTTTTATAATATTAGAATTTATCGAAACAAAATTTGATTACGATATCAGAAGAGTTTGCATAATATAAGACGAGGAAAGTAAATAGCGTACGATAAATGTGTTAGAATAAATAAAAAACAAGATCAATTGTTCTCAACAGCCTGTTCCCCGAAATATCGTTAAGCATTGATTGAGGTACGTTCGTAAAACAAACATTCATCAGCAGCGCGCTAATTAGGAATGGCCGTGTTCCGAACACGTACGCCCCGCAAAATACGATTCGCCGTCGGTTAATCAGCAGCCGAATGCCAGTAATAGGTACCTAATGCGACAACTAATTTTCCGAGAAAGTAGTACCCCACCTTGCCAGGTTTTTATTGAAGTCTCTCGCAATTCTTGTCACGATCCCATCTCTAGCACCCCTCCTCCCTCTTTGTTACCCTCTCGGCATCTACGGTGTGCAGTCATCAAGCCTGAAAACTTGCGAATTAATACGTGCTTAGATTTCGCGGGAAGGAGTGCCGGATAAGAAAGAGTTTGTTCTTCAAATGCCTGTGAGTTTAGAAATGAAATCTGTTATTTTCAGAACGACTTTGCCTGGCCTTTTTGTTCACTGTTAAAGGACACGGAAGTTTCTAATGTAGTTCCGATAAAACAAATATTTACTTGCCTTGTATGGTATATTTAGCAACGTTCTTTATTTATCATTACGTATTAAATTATACCTATGTCGCCATTTGTGTAACAAAGAATGACTAAACGATGCAAGAATAGAATTATACGTTTAGGTCTACCCTTTGATAAAGTACGAATGAAAAGCACAAGATTTACCCAAAGTGTCAGCACTGATCTTAGGTGCCACATGCTGGTTAAGTCCGACATAGCCACCCACCCTACTGGTGAATGGTATCCGAGAGGATTTATAAAATTTTAAGTTATAAAATATATTTTTTTAGAACATTTTATATATTATAATATTGTATGGACTTCCCGAATCATACATTTCAATATTGTTACTTTAATTATAGCTATTTGAAGTCGTTTTTCTATTTATATATCACAAAAAAATGTATATATCTATATATATATACCCGACAAACTTTGTTTTGCCATATACATTATCTCTAGGAAATATTGAAAAAAAAATATTGGTGGTCTACCCTTGTCTACTAATTATTGGTGGGTATGAAAAATAGATGTTGCCCGATTCTCAGACCTACAAATTTCATAAAAATCGGTCCAGTCGTTTCGGAGGATTATGCTCACTAACATTGTGACACGAGAATTTTATATATGAGATAAAACCAGTAAGAAGCGCAGGCTGACCGCAACATGCTAACGGGTTCTGTGATTGGAGTGTCCGATATTATACACATATATTGTCAACAATCTTGACAAACAATCTTGTCTATGAGCTAAGTACCTGCAAAACTTGGTCTACCGTAATAAATTTCTTGCCTTGAAATAGCAAGTAAATTTTAATTTATTACCACTCCTCATACCAAAGGACCTAACCTTACTAGAAATAAGCTAGTTAAGACCTTAAAATGTAAACCACAGATAATAATGTACGCCCGTCATGACCTGATCATGATGATGATTTTAAAACAAATCAAAGTAAAGCCACTTTGTAATTATATCATCAAATTTTTACTACTTAGATATTTGCCATTTAAAAACCGCGGACTAAAATGAGATGAGAATTTAGACAGCGCTCGTAACTTCACGTAAGTGTTGACATGTTATTGTTTTCCAAATTAGTTTTATTTAAAAATGTGATATTTACGTTTACTAATATTTTGTAATAATAGAAATATACATAACAGAAATACAAAACTGCGCTTGTAGTGCTAATAAACCGCAGTGATCTATAAAGTGGTGATGGCTGCCAACTTGAATCGATAAAACAGAAATCTTCAGTGTCTGCGGCATATTTGATACGATAGTGAAAATGATTTAACCGTATTAGAACTACGACATTTCCAGACATAGCATGAAGTAGAGCAACATGTCAAATATCATTTGAACTTAAGAACGGTGGGTGGACTCACTGCTAAACCATCACAAGTGGTCCGAGCGTCTTGCTGCTTAGGGTTGCACCCTTTAACTTTTGTTTGCGTAAGATCTTTCATTTTTTTTCGTTTTTCTTCTATTGTAAATACTGACTAAAGAAAGGTCAATAGTATTCTACAGTTACT
Source organism: Arctia plantaginis (assembly GCA_902825455.1). Classification (NCBI taxonomy): domain Eukaryota; kingdom Metazoa; phylum Arthropoda; class Insecta; order Lepidoptera; family Erebidae; genus Arctia; species Arctia plantaginis. Next base: position 3,427,878 of record CADEBD010000288.1, read on the forward strand.
AAAAGACCGAAATTATACAAATAAAAAAATAAATTTAGTAGAAAAGGGACAGACATATAAAATATATACCGTATTGAGATATAAAATTTAAAAAAAAGTTACTATTGTTTCTGAGCAAATTTAAATAAATGTTACTATTATTGTCGAACATTTTGGGTGGCGCTTGAATTTAAGCTTCAAGAAATTCATTTTGTAATTTTTTTTGTTCTGATAGATTTCTACTCTCAAAATTTTTAAATAAATATATATTTATAATATTCTTTTCACGATAGTAAGATTAAGTTAATTTAATTACAATAGAAAGATTTAAACAAAATAATACAACTGTTGCTTTTAAATTTCACGAAACCTATAAACGTAAATGGTAACAGATATATTTATATAAAAAGAGAACACTTAGATATATTATTTTATTGACAACCCTAATTCAAGCGTGGGCACTATTCGACATTCAAACCACTTGCCGGTACTCGGGCGCACTCGGCATTATTCGGGAACTAAACAGAACCTATCAGAACTAATTGGCGGCGGAACGCAACCAGCCCACAGATTGGAACTTTATAAGATTAGCAATCCCCTTGGGAGTATTTCCTGCACAAAATTGACGATCATTCTTGTTCTGCTTTCAATATTACAAAATACTTAATCAGTTCCGTATAAAACGTTGTTAATATTTGGATATTTCAAACCTTACTGTCATTTATTAAAAGTTCACTGTTCTTATAAATCCCCGACAGTTTTTATGCTCTTTTTTTTATTTTTTATTTTCAAAATAGGAACGACTTGACTAAAGAAACCAAAATTTGCAAATAATATTAGTTATTCTGAACTTTAGTTTAGATACAATTTTTAACTGTAGAAAAAACATATTTTGAATTTATACATACGATAGAGGTGATAGAACACATTTTTATTATAACGATAAAAATACGATTTTTCAACTTGTGTGTAGGCTCCGTGGATGGATAGGGTGGTCAAATTCCAATATTTTAGGCACTTATGACCGCGTATCAGACGAGCTATGTCTTTGTTTGTCAACTCAAAAAAACTTAATAAATCAATAGTTTTAGTTAAATCATTTAAGTACGTGAATACGACATAACACACAAGCAAGACTCCCAAACCAAATATAAAACAAAATTTATTGTGGATCTGCATGTCACTTTACCTAACTTTAGGATTAGTCCTATACCAGTAAAAGTAAAATCAACTGGCTCATCAATAATCATTTTGACAGTTAATCCCCCGTTTTTCATTCGACTGCACCACGTTCAAAAGTTGAATCCAAGCGAAAAGCTCGCAGACAGAGGTCGCGTTCGAAACAAAAAACCTTCCTTGTACCGAAGCGCACACAAACACTGAAACTGCATCGGGAATCCCCTTTTAAACCCCTTATATTGCAGCTTTAATCTCACTGTGGAAACTTTTCGCCGTAACTAACGCAGCGATGGAAATAGGAGGTGGAATTTTCCACTTCTAACGTTTGATAGTTCTAGTGAGCGGTGCAGTAGATCAACTTCCGAGCCATTTATTCAGAAATCGAGTTATTGCACATCTCGCAGATCGCTTTACACAGGTCATTTGTGGAAATTACACGTCGTAAAACTTTAAATTTAATGAATAAATTGGTAGCAACGTTTTTTTCAAGATTAATGCAACATTTCTGTGAAAGGAGCTCACGTTTTCTTAATTTGCTCCTTCGAAACGGTGCATAAGTCTTAGTTTATGACATCGCATGGCGAAGATGAATTTGTTCATGTTTATCATCTCCCGCGCTTTAATAAAGAGCAAGCGACGCTTTACAGTTATGCAGTTTCGCGTTTATTCGCATGAAAACGTCGTAATATATTTTGAATTTAAACCCTTGTCCCATTACGGTGTCTGTTTGTAGAATTCCACAAAGGCAAATCTAGTTATAAGTGTAACGCCGCGCGTCCAAACACTGTTATCCGTTTATTTCGCTACGTACTGTTGCCGCATATCGCAAATTAAATAACGTGTTCCGACTATGAATAATAGTCGACCCCGGGTTCCAAACGCGCCTCACACCATGTTCCAATTTTAAATAACAATTTTAATATTGTTTATGGTAATGCACAGTTTTCAACTTAAATCTATTGTTCATAGACAATATATTGAGTGACTGCAATAGCTGAGTTACTCAAAACTATGTAATTATGCAATGTCAAACTATCTCCGTTTAAAATTATACTATATAACCTTGTCAATTATTGTCTCTTCCAATCAAATTTGAAACTTATCATACAAGCAGTAAGTACAGCAATATTTGGACCACAAAACAAATGGTTAGTTTCATGAAAACTCCTCATTCACAGGTACCTGTGAGTGTTTCCGTAATATTTATTAACATTTCTAAGCCGCGTGGTGTGTTCCGATTCTCGAATATCGTGCTACAACCTTATTATATTCAATCTCGGAACGCACGCGAACATTTTGACATACTAATTGTAGGCGGGGTTGTTATAGCAGTCACGGCATACCGTGGGGTGTAAAGCGGGCTTATTATAAAGCCTCTAACAATTTTAACTTGAAGCCGGGACAAATATTTTGGTACATTGTTGTGTGCGGAATGTAAGTGACAATTTTGGGACGTTAGTGATTCTGTGAACTGACGTACGCGTGTGTGCTTAGTATGTGCTTAAACAATGACTTCTATTTGATACTGAGAATTTCTGTATTATGATGGAAAGTTCCTGCCGTTAAGAAAATAATAGTATACCTGATATAGTTATAAATTTTAAAACTACATACATAATTTAATAATAATATAAAAGTTAGTACATAATTCACTATTAGGACAACTGATTGTTTATGGGTTCAAATTCCACCTACTGCACTGATTATTTGAGGAAGAAAAAGAGTAGGTACTAGTAAATTACTTATACTTAGTTAAAGAAGGCTATGTCATGTCTTTTTAAATCACTTCTTAAAATTCAGATGCTTTGTGTCGGGCACGCCGTCATTGCGGCGGTAAGACCCGTTATGGAGGATTGGCTCGAGAGGCGTCACGGGCCCCGCTCGTGCGGAGCGAGAGTGCGTGGAACTCTGCCGTCTCCTTCTGCGAGCAAGTTATGCTCGCGAAGGAGACGGCGGAGCGGGACCGGGAGAGGTTTAGAACTCTCCCGGCCCGCCAGGCCCGGGCACGGGCCAGGCAGCGCAGGCGACTCAGGCGCCGGAGGTCGCAGAACGACCTCCGTCCTCCATAAGCGCAGGCCTGGGGGTGACAGGTGAGGCCATCTGTCACCCTAGCAGAAGCAGGCCGGGGTGGCGGCGAGCGCGTTGCGAAGCGCGCTCGCTTCCAGGGAGCACAGGGAACATGGGGTTCCCACACGGGGCGGGGGTCGTCTACTCGTCTGTAGATGACCCGAGGTATGTCGGGGCACCAGGGCCTTCCTTTCTAGGGTATACCTGGTTCCCCGGCTATTAGTACCCGGCGAAGGCGTGCGGTTTTAGTCGGTTCGAGTCCGACATGCCACCGAGAGGTGGTATCCGAGGGGATTTCCGCACGGAAAAAAAAAAAAAAAAAAAAAAAAAGATGCTTTGTGTATTTAAAACGAGGGCAATGCCTGTACCTATATTTATTCCCATACTCTTTGTCGATCCCCAGTTTTTGCTTATTCAGTTCGTCGTTCGTTTGCAACCGGTGCACGCGATTGGCGCAAATTTTTACGATTATTTTAAGTTTCGAACATAAAATTTGAATGTCCGACGTCCAAAAATGTGTTAGCTGAAGCTATTTCGCCAAAAATAACGGGCAGATGAATTTGATTAAAAAATTAAACCAGAACTTTATGTATAAAAAAAATTAATACCTGTTTATTACCACAGGCTTATACTAGTAAGGAAATGCAATGCGATCAGTATTTAATAAAGCAATATTTTATCTGTATATTAAAATGAAAAGACAATTCTTTATGCCTATTTTTAAACAAAAATGGCGTATTATATTTGAAATAGGTACTTAATGTTTAGAAGTGCAGAAAGCTGAAACTTTTTAACAAAATGTGCTAAACAGTTAAAAATTATAGAAAAATAGCTAGATAAAGTTATTACATTTACTTTTATCTGACATGTCACAATACAATAAAAATAATTATACTAATCAATGAAACAGACAAGAATTTCTTTCAAAAATGGAAATTAAATGTTCGCCAACCAATCTCTAGTTTAGTGAACTATGTAGGCCTAGTTTTATTTACATAAAACAAGTAATTTATTTCATTTTTGCTACAACTCGCCTAAACCTAGCGTGCCGTCTCAACTACTTTTTAACGTTCGTGAATAAAAAAATACACATTCGTCCTACTTGAGCACGCAAGGGAGGTAATGTTTCAATTTTTTGTGTCCGATGCTATCTCCGTAAACACAACACAATAACTACCTATCTCTATTTATATAATTGTTTTGGATGGCCTTTGTAATTTTGTTATTAATTTTAGGGCCAATTTAACATTTATTAATTAGTTAGGGTGGGAAGTTGTCGTTGAAATTTAATTTAATCATTATAATCGATCCTCGTTACGGTCTTTGAACTTGTTTTTTCTTTGATGTGAACATTTTGTTGATGGTGTACAACACTATTTAAAATGAAATAAGTTAATTTTAATGGAAAAGGACATATATAGCCGATTGATTATTGTCATAGTAAAGTCAAAAAGGAAGATCATTCGAATAAAAATGTTCACACCATTAACCATTACACAAAATGGCGCAAAATTCGTACATGGAACACGATTTACGACATTGCAATGATTATACCATCAACATCGTGACAGCAGTTAAATCAATCATGTTCTATCAGCTCTCACAAACAAATTACCTCTTTCAAGAGTTGCGCAACCATCTCCACTCAACCTAATATAATTGCTCTCAATATGCGATGCCTAAAACTATATTGCATCATTTTAATAAATGTCATTCACTTGTTCACAGACATTTCTACTACTTTATCACTTATCATCAAACCTTCACAGCTTGTTTGCACCTTAAGACTGTGAGTTGTGACCTAGCCACATACGTCACTTTTATGACGTACTCTAAGAGCCAGCTACATGTGTTTTATCGCAGATATATTTCAAACTAATGAGCGTTGCCCTTGGATGACCGCGTTCCTTATATTGCGACGTTTCGACGCTCGCCGATGCGGTGCTGATAATAAATGCAAGTTTTACAAGGCTTTTTATCGCATACCCAGGACAAAATTTATGCATTCACTGCTGTTTAACTGTTCCCACGGTGATGCTTTATCGTACCAAATGTTCTTTTAATATGTAATAAAGTATCCATAAAGTATTTGCTCTAACGATACTTTTAATTAATATTAAAAACATGTTTTGATTATTTATGTGTTTTTCATAACTCTAAATATCTGAGCGTTTTAGGGACTAATCCAACCGACCACAGAATCATTAACCGTCAATACTGGCATTGATGACTTAATAGTTATTTCCTCAACCAGCTAGAAACTTTTGACCAAGTGTAGAGAACAGCCTAATAGTCTGAGGATTATTTACAACCCCTAGCTCAAAAACAGCATTAAAGCCTTTAAATCCATCGGAGATTAGTTCATTGTCCGTGTATTCTACCCGTTATAAAATGGATAGTTATAAAACAGAATAACTAAGAGTATTCTTTAAATATGACGTTAATAAAGAAGAATGATGTCCACGATATGACAAACTAAATTTCATAAACAAAAATTCACAGTCATTCTATGTTTAAAGTTTTAAGCGCAATAGAGATGCACGCTAACCGATCATTTCGACTAATACTCTACTGAACTTATCCGATTACACATAGTGCATAAACGTCGAGCTCAAATTCTGAACGGCAGTGAAACAAAACTATGTCTTTGTTGCTGCAACACGGAAACAGGCAGTGCATTTAGTCGCGCATTTACCAAAGTTATTCAGCGAACGCGGCGCGAGTGGTCACTCGCTTATTGTTACTGAAGCCACGGGCCACATCCCGTACTGAACTTAGTTCCGTTTTGTGCCACATAAAGAACCCCTTTTATTGCTTGAAGCTCGTATGTGTGTAATCTATGTGTAATAAAACCTTGAGCAAGAAAACTAATTCGAACATAAAGATCGGGCCGTTGTAACTCGGCAACGCAAAAGACATTTTAATTTTATTTCAGACGTTATGTAAGTAACGTAACAAGAAGTATCAATATTTGGGTTGAATAAACCAATCGCTAAGTACGTTTCATTTTTGGATTATGTACATAATTAATAACAGTAACAGTGAAACGTAATGTAAATAAATATACTACCATATAAAAAGTACAAAAGATTTTCTAAATCGTAAAATTAGTAGTAAGATTATATCTCTCAGCAAACACTGAGAATAATTATATGTAGCTGTGCCTGCTTTAAGGTACGTTTACGTTATTTAAAATAAGCATAAAGCTGTTTCCCCGACAGCCGGAAGCAGCGGCCATTTCGCGCGAATCTTGTTGAATTATTAGCACAAAATGGTCGGTCGTGACGTTACTTGCGCATTGTCCCCGTTACGACCAAAAGCACGGTGTCTAAATATTATGGCTATGTGAAACCACTAATTATTACCGTAAAATGTACGCTTTTTTCATAAAAAATTGTTTATATACAAAGAAAATGTAGGTGCTACAGCTGTGCATTAACTGGTAAATGTAACTTAATTTGCAATAATTTCATTTGTTATAATTTGCCCCGTAATCCTATTTAGCACTTACGGATATACGGGAAAATAAGCATTATTTGTTATTACGAGCTCCGGGTGGAAATGGTAATTAGATAATCAGAACACTAGGTCAAACATATGTTTATATAATTAACTAGCTGTACCCTGCCACGCTTCGCCGTGGTATATTGTGGTTGCTTTGGTGAGAAATGAGGAACAAAACTGACACGAAAAATAAATAAAAACCATCTTTGAGGCTTATTTAAGTATCGTTCAAAATTTGACCTGAATCGATGCAGAATTTTTTTCAAACCAACTTAACATTTTTACATTTATGAATTTATTCGATATAGTCCCTAACGGTACTATATCGAATAAATTCCTTTTATTTACCTAACTTTTGGATGTCTGTCTGTTTTAGATTTACATCGGATGAATTAAGCGAATGTTTAGATACGTCGAAATAAAGCCTAATTTAAAACAACAAGCGCGGCATGTCCATAGATTAATAGGGTTGGTGTAAAGCCGAGCCAGCAACAAATACAATAAATTAAAGTCCACGTTCGGTAATCGATCGTGTGTATCATCGAGATGTTGACTTTTCAATTAAGTCGACTGCCGATCTTGTGCGGACAACCGTACTATTAATCAATCGTGGTCGGTCGAATCGGGGTCCACCCCGTACCACGAGAGGCGCGCCAAAATTATCACAAATTAATGGTTGCCCGTTTTGGACATAGAACTGTGCTCACTCATGTTTTATTTACTCGGTCTCGTTTCAGGGATAGACGGGAAGAGACAAAGGATAGCGCTCCTCTATTGATTTATCGCATACGGTAATACGGTCCACGTCCGTGAGAGCATTATGTATTCGGTCTCTAAGTGCATTGCGATTATACGGATAAATATAGCTAACAATCTGTTTGGAGCTGAGTTTCATTATGGATATTTCAGTTTTATTGTTTGAATATTATGAACCATATCTTGATTGTCGCTTTAATGAAAAAAAGTTATCGAATTAAGTTGACAAATTTTATTAGTAACTCGACTAAATGACACTTTAAAATAAACGTTTCACAGCCCTAGTTGGAGCTATCTACATTTAGATTCGTTGCCAATAGTCTATGCACGATGTAATTACTTTGAACATCAATCTTGACCTCTTTGTTAGAGATTGTGTTACGATTAAAAGAACAGTATCTAAGTAGTTTTATGTTTGTACTGAATGGTAAAAAGTTAACGGAACAATTGTATATTGATGATAGTAATGTTTGTTTGTTTGTCTGCAATATATCCATAATCATAACAAGGTGGTTATTGTGTTGTGAAAAAAAAGTATATTAATTATTCGTACGTTATGACATGACAATTATTATTTGTTTATTTAAATGTTTATAAAATATCTGTTAGAATTTGGGTTTTTACTTACACAGGTGGTCTGAAAAGTTTCCGACCTCAACACGAAGATGGCAACACTCGTGAATAAATGCTAGTGAATTTCGTTGTTAATATGTTGACAGTTACTCGCCAAAGTTTCGGCCATTTTGGACGAGCAGTTGTTATGTAACAGTCGTTTGAGTGAGTTGATGTGAGTGTTTATGAAAATGCACAAAATCGAGTATCGAACTGTCATTATTTTTTTTTTTTGAAAGGCAATACGCCTACGCAAGTCAAAGATAAGTTGGATTCTGTGTATGGGGTATTTCTGTGTATATTACCATAGCGAAATTTTGGGTAGCTGAATTTAAACGTGGCCGTAAGAGCTTGGGAGACGATGAATGTTCGGTACGTCCAAAAACTGCAACTACTGACGAAAACATCGCCAAAGTTCACCAAATGGTACTAGACAGCCGCCGAATTAAAGTGAGAGAGATAGCAGAGGTTATGAACATGTCAAAAGAACACGTTGTTTTGTCACATATTAAATCAACATTTAGACATGAGAAAGCTGTCCGCGTTTACTCACGTGAGACCAAAAACGTGTTCGAATAAACATTTCCAACGCTCTGTTGGCGCAGTTTAGGCGCAATAAATCCGAGTTTTGGCGTCGATTAATTACTGTAGATGAAACTTCGATACACCATTATACGCACGAAACAAAAATACAGTCCAAACAGTGGACTGCAAAGGGGGATCCGGCTCCAAAAACGACAAAACTTTTTTTTGGGCTGGGAAAGTGATGGCGACTGTTTTTTTGGGATAGTCATAAAGTTATTTGGTTATTTACAAAAAGGAAAAACCATTACAGGAGTATACTACGCATCATGGCAAGCTGAAGGCTGAACTTGCGGAAAATCGGCCACATTTGCATAAAAAGAAAATCCTGTTTCACCAAGACAATGCACCGTCTCACACCTCAGCGGTTGTCATGGCGAAAATCCACGAATTACGGTTTGAAGTGCTTGACCATCCACCTTAATCACCAGATCTAGCTCCAAGCGAAGAATTGCGCTCGGAGGACAGAGATTTTCGTCAGGCAATCACCTTCGTGAACAATTATTTTGCAGAGAAAAACGCCGAGTACTATTTGGACTGGTTACAGAGATGGGAGCATCGCTGGGAGAAGTGTGTAGAGTTAGAAGGAGACTATGTTGAAAAAAAAAAATCTGAAAAAAGTTCTTGTATCTTTGTTAGGTCGGAAACTTTTCAGACCACTCTCGTACACACTGTATTAAGGCTAACTGAATTATCGGAAAATGGGTATTCATAAATGTATTATTTATGACTAGAAACAACAATTAAGGAATCGTAATCCGAATTTCCGCCTCGAAAGTTTCTTCCTTCCATAGACAAACTTGTTACCGATGCTCAACGAAATAGTCTATTCCCAAAACCCTCGTAAAGTTAGAAACTTGTTGTCTTTATTATATTGGCATTATACCTGATATCGGTTGCCTGTCTAATAGTTGTGGTCGCTGTCGGATTATTCGCCACAGCGCGCGACAGTCTGCGACTCAGTCCCAATTAGATCAAAGATGCATACAAACCTACACATCGTCGGTACACTGTCGAAGTTTCGTCAACTTATTGTTTCGACAATTATTCGGCAGTAATAAACTAGATATTGTTAATTTGGATTCAATAATTTGTTAGGTCTTTGTAGTTTAACAGCCAGTCTTATTCGGGATTAAATACCTGCTGGGAGATAAAATACCTGTCTCTCTTTACATACTTCTTTTACTTCCATTTAAATCCATTCAATATTCAATCGTAGTCCAAAACAATCGTCGAGATCGCTGGGTTACGGTTTTGTTAGCTTTCCCAATGATTTACATTCGGAAATCGTTCTATAGCTCAAATTAAAAATCGGAAGGCCGTAGGACCTACTACATAAAAATACACACATCACATCACAGATCAACGGCCTTTGATAGTCCACTGCTGGACAAAGGCCTCACCTTAGAAAGGAGGTTTTAGCCCACTATACACACAATCACACTAATTTACAACTTGCAAAAGTTCTAAACCTAAAAAAAAACTTGATAAAAAGAATTTTGATTGATTTTGATTCCATTTATCTTTGTCTATGACCAAATCACAATCACAGTTGAAACCGCAGTGACTAATACCAATCATTCCACGACATGATTATGATTTAAAAGTAGCAAAAATTTCCATGTCTAGTCCACATTATAGATAGACTACAGCTAGACACAGAACAAAATTACTGTGTGCATTACACAATATTTGTTCTGGGTGGGAATCGAACCCACGGCCTCTGGGCTAGAAATCAGGATGTCTAACTACTAGCTCAACAAGCAAAGTACATACTTAGAAAAAAAACGAAGAATAGCACCTTAAATAAAACTTACAATGGGTACCCACTTGGGTGTACATATTTGTTCGTAGTTGGCGTGATTTATTGTATCCGGATTTCACGTGTTGCCCCTCTGTGGCTAAGTCAATGGCTAGTTCACTCCATGGCGCGGAGGCACATTTGTCTCCCCTGCCTGGGACATGGCGCACATTCACATTGGGACCTCACTCGTACTGAAATTGAAATTAATGGCTACCCTACATCACCGAACGTATATTGAATTATTTTATATAAAATAGAATTGTGTGACGCCAAATAGCTTTTACTATCTTCAATGAAATGTTCACTATATCTGAAGATAACTTTTGAACCTTATTTTTTTGTGATATAGTGGGCAAACGAACAGACGGGCAAGCGATTACCGCTACCCATGAATAGCAACTCAGGAGTCACAAACGTGCTGGTGGCTTTTGAGGTGGAACTACGCTCTTTTCTTTGGAAGGTTTTGCAGTCATATCGGTCCGGTATCGCAAGTGACTATAATTTGTTCCAGAGATTGGTTGTGAAAACGATAACGGAAAGCTTTTTGTATACAACTATAAGGAATAAGGATTCGATCAGCGCATCGAACAGTGATCATATACTGTTATATTAATTATGTTACTAACGATTGTAGCTATTCAGGTATGTATTTCGGGAGGGTTGTACAGACAGCAGGTCGTTAAACCCTTTGATATATGACCCTTAACGTACCCGATACTAGTCGAGCGTCCCCAAAATACCACTCAAATAGAACAAAACACTCAGGGTCAAATTCAACAAAACACAATATTTATTTTATATTTTGTTAATATGTAAACGGTAAAAAGGTGTTTTCTTAATTCGAATATCGATTGTTTATATCGATATACCTTCATTATTATTTACCTACTACAGTTAAACTTTCAAACGGTAATCTAAGTAATCCCAAGTCTTAATAAAACACAGAGACAGCAATGGCGATCCAACACGTTGGAAGCGCAATAATTGTTTAGATTCCCGTCGCGATAATGAATTATGTCGTGTGAACAGCTTTTATACAACCGAAACACGGGTAACGTCCGCACCGATTTATAGCCTCTATCGGATTATGCACCAGCTTTTACCGAATACACTTTGCATATATATAACTAAAACCCTATAACAAAAGCAATAAAGTCTAATATTGAAGAATTAAATAATGTGGGTTAAGAATATTAAAAATCTTAACGTGTAAGAGCTTCCCAAGAGTCTTCGTACTTTTTAAACCTTGGGAACATATTAGCAAACGTGGAATGGAATGTTAGTGACGTAACGGTGTTGGTGATAAATGGATAGTAATATCAGAATTCTTAATGCGGTTTAAAATTCTTAATTATCTTATGAATAAAAAGTACTTTAGTTATATATTCGCAATGCAACAAAAATCATTATCCTACCAGCCATAATACGTATAACAATCCCTACGTATAACATGTTTAGGCAAACCCCACATTAAAAAAAACTGATAGGAAGCTGCCTAAGTCTGGTGTCGGCTATTTAAAGGTTTTCTTTACGAGATCATCTGTTCACCTTATAGACTAGATACACAAAACGACAAAGTTGACTGTTTCTATTAAAATGATTCTTATTTACGGCTTTAGGCTCAATCATCAATCAATGCAGTTTTTTTATAACTTGAGATATATTGCGAATAGTCATCTGGTCCCAAATTAGGCAGAGCCCGTGCTATAATAACCCGACTTCTGATGAACATACTAAGAAATTCTAAATAGAAATTTATATTATATATAAATTACACTCGAGCGCATTGTCCTAATGATGCAATCATTAATTCTAAGTTTGAATCGAACCCCCGATCTCTCGCCCAGTAGTCAAAATCACTAACCGCCTGAGCTGAGCGATAGTACGCCTGTTGGTTGGCCAGTTAGTTACCAGCTTAGATTTGAATTCACAATACTGTTCTGTTCGTTTGATTGTTATGACCATTGATTAAAAAGTTGAATAATTATGTTAATTTTACGATATTCCTATTGCTTGCCACAATTTTGTAATCTAGCTGGCTTCTCGGTTTATGGTGATATAAAAGCAAATGAATTATAGCAGTTTAGAATTTACGATGATTTTATAGGGTATAAGTGATAAAATAGTAAATTTTGTAACATCTTTATGTAATAAGGTATTTATTTTAAAATTAATATTTACCAATTCTACATTTAAATACCACCTTCGGGAGCTGTCTTTAAAAAAAATCATCAACATCAATTGTCCAGCTCACTGCTGGACATACTCCTCTCCTTAGAAAGGAGGTTTTGGCCTACTATTCTACGCTGGCCAGACGGGTCGGCATAGGGTTTGTGTCAAGTGTTCCTTCTCTTTGATGTGCTGTTGTCCTACGCCGTTTGCTCCCTTAGTCGGCTCTTACGACACCCACGGGATGAATAGGGGTGGTGACACTCAGTATTGTTAATCCGTCAACACACGGAAGATACAATGATTAGCCTTCAGCAAATTGTAATAATAGCGTAATGTTGTACGAGTATCATTATTCCTACACAATACAGTAGCATCTTAGCGAAAAGAAATTTTCAATCCATCCATTACCACCAGCGGAACTGCGCCTCTTAACCACAGTACTATTGGTATAAGTTAAGAGATCAAAAGTTAACAAGACTCTAATATAGGAAAAATGAGTTCGATTACGTCACAATGAAGAAAAAACGATCTCAAACTATTAAAGGAGTGTGATGAGGTCAACAAACGATGTCATAAATCATACTGCCAAGAAGAGAAGTGTCTCGTTTCCAATATCGTTATCCCTGTAGATTGCGACCTTCTATAGGCTATATAGACTATATATTCTTGATATTTTAATAATGTTAAAGTCTATACGTGGAAAGAAATCTTCGTATTCAGTTTTTTTTCAAATATCATGAACAAAGGAACTTGAACTTTGGAATACTTCAGACACAACAATTTTTTAAACAACATGCGTGTCAAATTAAAACATTACGTGAAAGCAGCCACATCTAACTATGAGTGACCAGTATAAATTTTTAGCTTGTGCATAAATGATAGTTCAAACAAAATTGGGCTTTAATAAATTATGGTCGATTGCCGACTTTGGCAAAGCTCTAAATTTCTAAACTAACCAATCTAAAGTCTAATATGCAGTTACAGTAGTCCGGATATCTTTTTCTAATTCTTAGAAATTGTCAATAGAACTTAAAACTGCTGAAAGCTCCAATTCATGAGACCATTTTTGCATTTCAACCTTAAGATTTTGGTGATCTTAAGGTCAGATAGAAGTGATGGATGGTATGGATACCATCTGAAGTGATCCATTAGAACTTTACTCATAAATTCAAGACACAAAGAAACAGAACAGATAATTGAGCAATAACAATCCAAAGACGAAAGGACCCACAGCTCATTAAAAGCAGACTAAAAACAATTCTCTGAGCTCACTACTTAGTTGACAGAAGAATTTGTTTAACTGATAACTTTACCAACACACACACAACCATGATATTATTACATTCCACAGTAACATGTTCCTCTAACAATGACACACGTGGGGTGAGCAGTAAATCTCTTGCCATCCTATTAAGATAATAATCAGCAATTCGCAAACATCGGCCGCTGGTCCCCCGAACCCCCATAACTAATCCCAAAGGATTTGAATGGTACATTTTTGGTGGGATTAATTAGAATTCCTCTGACACAGTTTGTGATGTGGGATTACTGGACCGCTAAACGCCATCGTAATACATTACCCTAGCTGCGTACGATGTTTATTTCCTGCAGTGTCTTACTCATCTCCGTTGAAGTATTGTCATTTGTATGTAATTTTTACATAATTCAAAAGTAATAGTGAAGATAATTTTAGTTGTTAAAGTTCTAAAAGGTGACATTTCAAGGTAACAAAAAAGATCAAAGTGTAAACGGTTATTCTCAATTTTAGTTTTATTTTACCCATTTCAAGTAAAAAATACGTATTTAAGAGTACACGTATAACTCTCAAGTAATTTTATGTATGCGTGTTATTTCGTTAAAAGAAAAAGCCAATAAACAATATTATTTTTTTATTGTTATTTTTAAACTACGTATTTTCTATACATCTATTTTTTTTGTACGAGCCACACTGTCTGTTTTTTATATTCATTTTAATTATCATATTTCGAACATCCACGTAAAAAATTGAATCCGAATGTAAGATCGTTATAAAGTTCAACCATAAATCGCCATTTACATTTCCATTCCAAAATTAAAAATGATAATCTCGGCCCGTATATTTTCAGTTCTGAAACCGTTGAGCTTCGACCGCAGTTATGATGTGATGTTATGACAAATGTTGGTAGTTGGCGTAATTCATGGCGCTTCGCTACCATCATTTGTCCACACGATAAGGGCCGCTGTACTTTTATGAAATGGATGAAAAACAGTGTACGTGTAACGTTCCGTAGTAAGTTATTACTGGCTGTTTAGTTGAAAGAGCGCTGTACGTATTGTGAACTTTTGTCCCTAACTCATTTTCAATAAAAAAATATTTATAATATTCGTAACGTTTATTACCAGGGCCTCATAGAAAACCGGTGTTAAACACTTCTTTTCACAGAGTGAGTGTGGTGACTGGTGTCCTAACTTCTCTCCCCTCCCCCACTAACTCTGAGGGAATGAGACGCAGCAACGCACTTGTGCCTCTTGAATTTCATGTTTTCATGTGCAACGGTTATCACTTACCATCAGGTTACCCGTCTGCTTGTTTGCCCCCTATACCAAACCATCATCATCATCCACAGCCTTTATTAGTAAACTGCTGGACATAGGTCTCTCTTTTGACAGGAAGTTTTGGCCTACTACCAAATATAAATAGAAATGTATATAAATTTTCAGACTGATCAAATGTGAATGTAATAAATTTACACTTTCGGGATAATACAGGACGTATGTATTTAAAGAATATTTTATCCTACAAATCGATTCCTGTTTAAATCGACTAAAAGTAAAAAAAACATGCATGGTGTCTTTAACATAAAATAACATAAAACAGCCGCTTATCATCTAATTAATAAAATTACTATTAATACACAAGTAAACACCAACATAACATAATTGTATAATACTCCGCCGCAATATATTCACGTGACAATAATCGTTATCGCCACAACGTGCACTCGAGCGAACTTGCCGAGTTACAATCGAAACTTGGTCTAAGAGATGTGCCGATACTTGTGAAGGGTTTAATTAGTTTATCACACGACAAATACCTGTGATAACAATTAACACTCAAGTTATAGAACAGGTACGAATAATAATTAAAGTGTTAATTAGTCAATGAGTTGGCGAATTTGTTAAGTAATTAAAGTATGGGAAATAGACCTTTCTGTTAAAGTAAGAAAGCCTACTTACGGCAAGGGAACTATAGTCCTTTGAACTAAATGCTGATCATAGATTTTTAGGTATGTCGAAGAACTGAATAATTTTAAACATACATTTCTGTACCTGCTTTTCCACAATATCTAGGGACGTAAATATGAAATTCATATTTCAAACATATTAAATTTCGTTTTATTGTCTGTAGTAGATAATAAATTTATCTTATGATCGTTTTGTTTTTACCAAAGGTTCGCGTTATGTCCGCTAGAAATTTTATTACCATAGTGTGAGCGGTTAAACTATGAAAATGTAACTAACACAACGACACGTACTTTCCACTAAGGCGTCTTTAAATACATATGTCTAAGTCGAGCTCTATTACTATACATATATAAATTAATATATGGAAAATACTTTATTTGACACAATCCTTATCGTAAAATTATCATCCATTTTATGTGGTTAGGGTGGCCTTGCAAAATACAGTCTCTCCCTTTAGGATAAATCAAAATAGGTCAGATGGACGAATGATAAATAAAACTCGTAATTACTAATTAATACAAAACTATATAATAACTGTGTGTATTAAAATCATGATTTTTATTTCTTTATCAAATATATTTCAGTTAGAAAAATGTGACACAATTTGCTTTTAAGTTTTATTCTGATACACATCGTTTTTTACGAAAGTAGACATTTAAGTCATATGAGACGGAAGGTATTTTAATACACCTACCAGCGTCTAGTAACGTCACACCCGTTTTGTTAAATTATTTGAAGTTATAACTTGTGAAAGTAAATATAATTTTCTATTAATATCAATTTGTATCGATTACATTTTCCAATAAATATAAATAGCGGAATCCTGAATGCAACGTCTAGGCAACTGATAAAAGTTGGTGTCAACTTTTCTTGTTGAAAGTGCTCAGTTTTCATGTGTAGAAATTATGGCAAGGCTAAGAGCTTATTAAAAGATAAGGTAAGGCAATGGTAAAGGGATATTGCTAATACAGATGGTTTAGGGAAAAGACACGACTTGCCTTTAAAAGTTTTATTCTTTAACCACAAAATCAATGAGTATTTTGACAAAAAAACCTTAATATATAATTCAAAATTAGAAATAAAACTGTTTTATCTGAAATACCATACTTGTTCTAACAAGCTTTTATTCTTATTCAGTCTCTTTACGACGATGTATATTCAAACAGAACTCTCGTACAAATAAGAATAAATAAAAATATAAACCAAGACTTCACTGCATCTTAATAACATTGGTAGACGTTGAACCAATTCGACTAAGTGATCAGCTTGTCTATGGTTCGCTGCTTACTAATCGAATAGTCCGATGGAGTGTATACCTCACTAGTGAGTCCTAGGGCGTACTAAACGTACTGACAGCCCCGAGACACTCCTCGAAGCGTAATGAGAATCCAGTGGAGGATTTAAAGGGATAATGCATATAAAGTACGGTAACTTTAATCAGTATCATGTTACTAAGTACTATTTCTAACGTGCTGAATTATCAAGGGGTAATGTTTACGTATGTCTATTGTGAAATGTATTTGTTTCTGCAGCCTTTTACTTCAAGTACACTTAAGTTATTTCTCACTTGGAATAATTTTAAAAAAATAATTTGATTTTATTCCTTAATAATTCTATAATACTCGTAATCTATAATTCTACGTTATGTTACATTTATCGTAGTTTTACCAATGTTTATGGTCCCTGTACCGCACTTTAACTTGCCTATAACCTTCCTACGTCATTAATAATATTTTTACAAATGCCATTGATAGTTCCAACGCAAAAACTATTCAGTACATACAAAATCAATGCTTATAAATCCGAAATCCTATGTTTATATTACTAATTATTTGAAAACAAACATTAATGAACGCAATTCAAACTAAGTATTAGTTTCTGAACTCCTCTCACAACTTTACCACTTCTAGTTAAATGAAAATAAAGTAAAATAAACCACACTCCGATTTATAAGGCTTTCATTACAAAGAACAAACTAAGCAACAACAATGTAACAATCAAGATATATCGAGTATACGAGTAAATTGCCAGTAGTTAAAAATACTTACTGAATTTCAGCTGACGATCGAGTTGAATCCTTCGGAATCCTATCTGTTAACTAACTTCTGGGAGGATTACAGTTTGAATCTCAGTGCAGCGAATGCACTGTGGATGCGCGCGTTATCTCCTTCGCCACGCGACGACGCCGCCCGATCTTCTCTCAACTCCTTTTATTTATTCCTCATATTCCCGTGGAAGTGCCCCAGGATTATTGGCCTGTTATCGGAAGTGGATAAATTACTTTATTACTCGTTCGCGGGGAACCCTTTCGACGATGTAAAATGGAAGCACCGAAGCTATTTTCACGGCGGAATAGCGTTCGTTCCGCTCATAAAAGGATTCATTTTTTAAATCGATCGGTATTATTTTGCATGTGAGTAATCGTTCGCTGTTATGGAAAAATGAACGCATCGCACCAGCGACTTTCGCGCTTGGCCCCTGACGATATTTTCGGTCAAGCGTTTTTTACTGAAGACTCAAATTTGACCCTTACCGAATATACAGTAATTCATAACAGGTTTATATAAGTTCACTACTCAGGTTCCTCAGTAATGTCTAAGTAAATTTTTCAGATTTAATATAAGTAATTAAGGTTTTATCACCGCAAATATAAACTCAAACGTAATAATATTTACATTAATTATGTGAAATTTCAATCTTATCTTCTTGAATTCCGTAAGCGTTCGGCGTCCAAAAAGGGAATGATGCTAATTTTCAAAATGGAGTACCCTTCTATTAATTATTAAACAACTAAAACCCTTTTAACCCTATTTCGTGGAATATCACTCGTGCCCTAATCCGAGTAAAATGGTCAAGGAAGAAAGGTTACGAGATATGTGGTATATCATATAATACATATCTCGTACGTACACACACACTGTAACAGTACAACAAATATTGTAAATGATAATATGTGTGTATTTAATGCACATGATCCGCAATTATTGTTTTACAAATGGCACAACGAGTCGTTTCATTCGCACTGCCTTTTATTTAACCGCGTCAATACAAGTGGGTGCTCTGATATTCAACAAACAGGCTTGTCTGTTGTTATGTAAAACCCGCCGGATTATCCCACTTACTCCCGAGTTTGATCAATTTAAACACCGTCAGTGAAGCCTTTTAATAAGCTCTTTGTTTACGTTTAATTCCAAGCTTCGGGTCTTAAATCTAATGTGAGTAAATGTTACTTGATTAAAATTATTGTACTTATGGTTCCTCGAGTTTTGTTATACCTATTAAAATTACATTGATCTTTCAAATATCCTAACTTAAACATTATTTTTATTTAAAGATTTATTTAAAGTAATCCTTACGGATGCCAATTCATTTCTTTTAAAAAAAGAATCATTATCATAGAGATCGGAAGTTAAAAATATTTTTCGTAAATAAAAAAAGCTTAGTACAATATAATAAAGTGACACATGATTATTCGTATAGTGGAAATATGCTTTAGGAATAATTCAGCACCATTTCCAATACCTACGACTTTAATAACTACCTATATTATGTAAAATTCTCCATTTAAACATTGAAAAATTTATGTAACAAGAAAAACTTTACTCGCATTATAACATTCCATTTTACACGGACCCAAAACATTTTTAACTGCCAGCCATTTCCTCACACCAACGGGTCGGGGTTCACACAGCGGCAAATATATATATAGTTGTTAGCATAATGCTGTTTCTGACTCTTTAATTACACAACTATGTGTTAGTAGGAAAATGAA
The DNA here is from genome assembly GCA_902825455.1 of Arctia plantaginis. Classification (NCBI taxonomy): domain Eukaryota; kingdom Metazoa; phylum Arthropoda; class Insecta; order Lepidoptera; family Erebidae; genus Arctia; species Arctia plantaginis. The sequence continues at coordinate 3,447,530 of CADEBD010000288.1, forward strand.
CGTAACTGAGGAAGCTTATAATGGCTTGTGAACTTTTCACTCGTGAGACGTTGGAATTGAGCAAAGAATATTTTTTAAATACATAATGAGGTTTCTTATCTTATTTAAAAATGAACCCTCGTTCCTTTTTCTAATTAATGAGAATTAACGTACATCATGCTTAATTATTCTCATCGAATTAAACTTATGACATTAATAAATTAGTACACATTTGTTAATACTGCTAACACTTTGATTTCATTTATCAATAAATAAATGTCAAATAGAGTTCATTTATATTGTGACAGTGACACCAACATGAAGTTTTCGCAAGTATTTAAAAAATAATTAATGAAAACCATGACAATTAATGACAGATGTTACATAGATACTCAATTTTCAGCTTTTTTTATCTTTAGAACATCTATATTTATGGTCTCAATAATATCTGTGCAATAGGATAATGAATCAATTTCAGTAGTTTAAAGTTAAATTCCATTGTACATAAATAACCCTGTTCAATGGGCCGATGTCACAACTTGTCTGGACAATAAATTACTGACAGATGAAATACGCCGCCAGCCCTGCCGCGTAAATAATAAACATCGTTTCCAAAAATAAGCTTTATAATTAAACAGATTAAAGGTGACTTTTATCAATTACTGACCTTTCATTCTTTTTACTGTGTTCACTTGTTTTTTTATGAGGTGATAACTTCCGCGTTGGGCATTTTTAAACAACAAACAAAGTAATGTATTTTTTGAGATGGGAAAAAAACCACTGAACTCGCGGCACTGTTACCGTTACCGACACCTCTGTATATAAGTATCTACATATATTGCTAATTACATCAATACACATTATGTACTCAATATCAGTATTCGAGCACATATTGTGTTCACATAGGTATTAGACGGTCTGCCCTTAATGGGCGCTAATCCATCTCAGTCAAGTGCAGTTCCCATTTGCTCGAGACGTGAAGGAACGTTCGGTCATTCTGAACGAGAGGATATTTCATACTAGGTATATAGGAAAAAATCTATCGGACAAAATAAATCTCTATAAGACATAAAACCTTTTTAAATGTCCTCAGAAAAGTAATGATAATAATTTATTACTTTTTTTGCTATGATTTAATAATATTTCGTACTCAAAACTTAGAACTGAACACTTTATATTGTGCCCAACTATTTCAAGAAATAGCTGTGTTTATTGCTATGGCGTCATAGAAAGCCGGTGTTTACCAATTCTCTTATTGTTTTTTCACCAAGTTAGTGAGGTTTACGGATCTCAACCCCCCCCCCCTCCCTCACCCCCTGGTTCTGAGGGGGAGACGTTTGTGACACTTGAGTTAAAAGAGTCCGACAGACGTAGTCCTGTACACACGTATAAACAAAAAAAAAATTAAAAAAAAAATGTAGTGGACCGAATTGTGAATCTAAACCATCCTCGAATCTACTTCAACACACAAAAAATCCTCAAAATCGGTCCAGCTGTTTAGGAGGAGGTTCACATAGAAGAATTATATATAAAGATTATTGGTTTTTAAAACGAATTGTTAAATTCATCAGAAATACAACGATGTAAGCCACTCGAACTGTGGATCAGTGTAACAAATTTACTAGAATGATACTAATGATTGTATAGTAGTCGCTTTTTTGTATTTTCAGACGCTGTCAAATCGTAGATCCGGCTAGACTATTTACCGATGTGACTGAACATCTGGCTTATTACATTACTATTAATCCTTTCGAACCTAAGTAGTACAAACAAATATATATGAAAGTTCTAATGTAATCAATAAAGGCAATAATACTGGAGGATATACAATAGAAATATCACCCTTTTTATACTCAAATAAACATAACACATAAAACACTAAAAATAAGAATGTTCCGTGTGATTACGTTTCGTTTAACGGGGATGCGCGTTAAGGCCGGCTTATTCAAGATCACTCGACATAATTAACGCCTACATTGAGTTATTTACACGCCCGCATGTGTCGGCGGAAATGGCGGAACGCGATTGACGTACCCAATCCTTAAATTATTTACGGAATCCATCAGAGAAATCCGATAAAAGCCAATTGGTTGTGACAAGATAAACAACTGCAACTATCATGCATATGTAACTATACCTATACTAATAAATACTCATAGCAATAATTATTTAAATTGCCAAAAATGTAACACAAAAGTATTGCACATATAATATTTATACGATACATATTTCACCAACAAATTTGGCATGCAAATATAACCTTGTTTATTTACCAGACAGTAAAGAATTTCAAATGTAAACCATAACATAACCTACAGATTACCCCCTTATGGATTCCGCATACAGGGCCACAAAGGCGCGCAACACATACTTGCTGTAGCTAACATATCAGATCATCAAACCGTTTTATCGATCAACGTCCCAACCTTGTCCCATCACTATGGTTTAGTGCATTTTATGTTCGACTTTGAAATATCCAATCACAGCGCATTTGACGCGTTCCCCTGCATACCGCCAAATTTCGTGAACTCGAATCGGAACAAAAATTCAATAATACGGAATCTATTAGGGGGTAATCTGTGACATAACCATATTTAAATAAAACACTTTAATAAGGAGAAGAATTAATGTCATAAAACCCACAATGCATTTCCAAAAATTACACGACTGACTCACACGAGTTATTTTTCTAAGAAATTCGCTAGATAATGAAAAGTTACCTATTGTTTACTGTTATTTATTTTAAACCTAACGCTATTTGGTGTTAAATGTAACCTATCATTAAGGCATATTCCAACATTATTTAGGACTTCATAAAAATATAATCCTTGAATAAAAAGAAAGCCCAGATATTGCCAAATATGTTTGGGTCAAAAACCTTTAAAAAGAGTAATGGTCATAATTAGGTTAGACAATAATCTAATTATGACAAAATATTTAATAATTTCAAAAGGAATTCCTAGCAATAAAGCAAACGTTTTCACGCTCATGTGCCATAACAACGTATTGCACTACGTTCAAACCGAACACGCCTTGATGCCGCCATATTTATTTTTGAGTATATACATAACTTTTAATCAAATGACATTTCCGTGACTGCAACACTTACCGCCGTGGGTACACGGAACCTGCTTTAGTCCATTTCAATATTCTTATTTAACAATCTCGGTGTTTTTGCATCAATTTTGATGCTGCAATTCGCTTTTGATAGAAAATAAAAAAAACATAAAAGTAGCTTGGAGCAGTTACGTATTTTTTTTTACTTTATTATTGTTATTTCTGACCAAATTTTTATAAAATTTCTTTAGCCTTATTCGAAATTTAAATAAACCCATCACTGGCCGGCTTTGGAGCTGTAATTTCACAAGCTAATGATTGATGTAATAGCGCATTTTCTCATGAAAAACTAACGCGAGTGTCACCCCATCGATCAGCAAACGCTTGGCGGTTCACATCCGCCAACTACTTCTTAATGTACTTATTTCAGGTGATCGATCACTAGCGGGACGACACCAGAATCCATTAAACCGTGTCTAATTGATCGTCGAAGAAATTGAAAATGGCAAAAAGTAGCGCTGGCCCTGAGTGCGCACAGCGGAACCGACCGCCGGACGACCGACTCCAAAGTATTTGGCGTGCAACTATGCTGGAAGTCTCCGGTGAGGGTGGACCGAATAGCTTCGTTGAAATTTAGGAAATTCCAGTTGAAAATTGTTGAAATAGATGAGAATAATACTTATTAGTGCGTTGTAGTTTCACGGAAAATATAAATTTTAACTGAAGTTTTAAATGATTTAAAGTTGAATCTATTAAACAACATTTATGGAAATTGTTGCATTATGATTGGAATGTTGGCAAAACATATTTATGAAAAAATAACACAGTAACTCTAACAGTACAAAAATCCTACTCTACTTCTACGGTAATACCTATATCATCAATATCTTACATGAAAATAAATACCTACTTAATTCACAAAGCTGTTTACTAAATCCACAGTTTAACCGTCATAGTTTTACAATGCTCCTAAAAAATTACTACACCTTTGTTTATCTGTGGTAGATATTGTCCATTAATTACAATACAAATAAACTTTAGGAAAATAATGATAAAATGAAATACCATTTAAGCCGTTATTCTATAACACTCTCTTATCACCAATGTTTTGAAATTGACGATCGATTACTTAACCCGACAAATTTGAAATGTCCCTTTAATTACTTCCTGACTGTTCTTATCTCACCATCCGCACCCGACCAGATATAATTTATGAGGTAGGTATAATAGTTTTATCGCAGCCTCTATAGGAGGTATTGCGACGCCAGCACGCACGTCGGCATACCTCAGATTGCAGGGCGACCCGCGCCTCGTGTGTGTACATGAGATTATGTGACAAGCTATACGAACTCAGATAGTGATATATACTATCTAATATAGTTATAGATTTAATTCTATGGTAAAATTTGTGCCCAGTCATGCTTTAAAGGATTTAAAACACAACAAGTCCTATAACGTCCGTAATTTCTTTATTTTATTTTATATACGCCTATTTTTGAAATTATCTATAAAATATATAGTTTAAGTGACATCGTATCGAATACTCAAATAGACCATCTTTCTTAAGATATCAGATTCAGATATTAATCTGAATTACTTTTTGACAAATTTCTTTAGAATGAACAAATATTTTGCGCATAAAACAGTTCTGTGCATGTAGCTATAAACTTTTCACCACAATAGAACAAAAAATGGTCCATTTCTTCCAGAGCCCGCTACCTTGAGGTATTGCTACTACAATGGCATGTGATTGCGCCGTCCACCTGCATAAATCACTCCCGTTATTGCATGGAACAAGGCACAAGATAGTGAACGTACTAACAACATCGATTTCAGGCACTAAACAGGCGCTGAATAGAGAACATCCCATTACGTATTATGTTCCCGGTTCTATTATGTTACATATGTGTCTGTTAGGTCATAGGTTCCATTGTCATTTTTTTGAGAAGTTGAAACTTTACGAACATTGTTGATGCAGACTTAAACCTAAACTCCTTTATGCCTTTTTGGACCTCTTCAGCAAGCCTGCCTGAACATACTGATAAAAGAATGATAACTTAGTAGTAATAACTCTGAGGTCACGATCCATTGGCGTGTCACTAGTCAAAAAAAATAAATACTGGTGTTCTACCGCAGTACCTACGTCAATACTATTGGATGAATGCCATTTTCAATTCAATTATTCAAATCGAACAAAACCTATTATGAGCAGGGAACACCAAGTTTTGAAAGAACTACTAACTAATTTCTATCTACTAACTTAATATTGCTAATAACATTCAAGAGATAGTAATCCGCTTTCTTTTTAAATGTAAACCTTAAGTTAACGCAAAAAGGTAAGTTTTTGTATACTTCCCTCAACGTTGAGATGTTACGCTTATATGGGGTAACGGTATTGACCTAAAAATCTATATTCCAAGACTCTATAGCCCATACCTTACGACCGAAATATAACTCACCACAGATTGCCTCTAAGAAATCTTATATAATGCGTTACCAAGTTCGACGCCGCTCCTCTCGCTACATTCAGACTCCGTAATTGTACCTATTATGCCATTGTTGCTATTCAGAACACTTCTAGGGCGCTTTCTTAAGGAATATTAACTTATTATCAATTGTATCAGACATTGGATTAGACCTCAAAGTGGATTTGAGTATAGAATTGGTTTATTTACAAAGGTATTGTGGGTTACCAGAATAATTATATAAGTTGGGCTGTTACTCAATTTCCGCTTAACAACTAAGTGCTATTTGTATATCTAACTTGAATATAAAGTGTTATATTCTTGTCACACATCTTTGACAACTCCAAATGTCGCATCAGGAATACATATCCTGTATCTGTATAATCAGAACAACAATTTGTGGATCACAAAGAACACTCAAAGTGTTGTCCCATGTTTGGATCGTACCCACAACGCGCACTAGGTGACCGCATAAATCACTGCGCCATCAGTGCAGCCGTATATTAGTCAGATATTTAGGTAAATAATTGTAGTAATGCCAAAATTTTATTATACTAGCTGTATCCTACGACGCTTCGCTGTAGTACAGTGTGGTTGCAATTTTATTTTCTACCTAGTTTGCATTTCGGAGATTCCCGACTAATTTCTCAGATAGAACTCTTCAATCCTTAAAAACTCGGGAACTCCTCAAACTAAACCTGTGAGTAATATTATGTATTTTTAATCAATATGAATACCACTCCATTATTATTATATTTTCTTTATTTAAAACGTTATCTTTCTAGAGAATATACTCGTATTATTATTTCTTAAGTATCTTGCAAAATTGGTCAAAAGTTTATAGTCGCACTGTGTGTCAAGTATATAAACGCTTTCTTTAGACCTTACCGATTTATTTACGAAATCATTTAAAAAAAAAGCCTTAGGTTTAACTCACTTTGCTTAAAGTTGGTTTAAACGAATTTTATCAATTGCTCTGCCTCCCGAAGAAACTCCTCTTACAAAATATTTAATCAACACATGCCAATACTGCAGTTAATGATATAAAATAAGATGAAAGGAATCTCTTTTTGAGGCTCGTGAATAAAAAACGATAATTTGGAAAAAGTTTGTGTAATCATATAATAAATATAACACCTAAACTCAGAAAACTTCTCTACAAAAAAAAACACTAAAAATAAATCGTTCGAACGCTATCCACAATCAATGATTATTATCCGCCGACAAGCTCCAAACTATTGTCTCGAGAATATTTCACATGTTAATGCCCACTTAATTTAGTTTAACGATAGTGTTGCGCCTGCACAAGTGCGCGGGTGGTCCGGCCACCCATACCAACCCAGTCACATCATAGTTATCGATAACGCACACCACTAGCCACACTAAAGTGCGTTACATGTCGATTTTATCGACCGCTTTAATTATAATAGGAGCCAGCCGCCTATATTTATCGATGGAGTAAGAATTATGAGATAGAGCGACAAGGAAGCTTAATGTACCACAGATAACCTTTGCCGCCGATTCATTTTGACATTTGCTTTTATATCTGTGCTACGACAATTCTTGATAGTCGATAGCGACCTGAGCCCTGAAGATTTTAAAGCACCATTCATTTTTATTTGTCATTCATACGAATTTATGTCGAAAGAAATATATTTTTTAGTATCATATCTCGGAATGCGTTATTTGAAAGCTTATCAATTTTCGTTCTGTAATTGAAACCGTAAAAGATAAGTTTTGTGAAAATAATTTATAGGAAAAGTTATTTCTTATGTAAATGTTAACTGGCATTATTGTCTGCGGTATGGAGTGTTTTCAAATGCTCAAGAGATTTTATTACAAATTGTATAGCAGTCTATTTGGTAACACTGGAAAGGCGCCGGTAACATAAACACTAGTATCACTACTATACTGTACTGTATACCAAATAAATTAGTTATTCAATTTAATTAATGAAGATGTAACAGATCTGTTGGTCAAAGGATGACTACTACTATACTGACAACTAGCCAGAGGTCGTGGGTTCGATTTTGTGGTTTAGTAGCAGTCTGTTTAACGTAGTGTCTAGTACATTTAGGATCAGGAGGCCGTATTTTGAGTGTGTCACTATTACTATCGTATTACACGTTAAAATTATATTTTCAACTTTAGATTTCTCGGATTATATCCCGTGAGTACAATGAAAATTTACAATTGTAGTCCATAGTTTCAGTGAGCCATCTAAATAGAAGTTGGTATTGCCACAAAACTATACCATAAAGAAAAATATTCAACTATTTTAATAATTTCACATTCAGTGTAATGTATAATGTTTTTTTTTAAAGACAACTCCCGCCATAGAAATATATCCTGTGTCGTCCACCATGTGGGGATCGAACCCATAACACTCAGCGCAGTAGGAAACGGCGAGGTAACCGCTTAAACCACTACGACATCCGAGCACTCAAAGAAAGACATTGAAAAGACAGTTTTATTAGTGACTCTTCCATTTAGTTGAAAATTGGTTGAGATGAGACTGTTTAGAGTTTCTTACCCTTTGTTACCCTTTCTTACCCTTTGTTGTGCTGAAGAACATGTTATTAGGATATTAATATTATATTAATTATAAACCAATAAGTCGTATACGTACTGGATTAATAAGGATGTCTCAAAGGGTCACGAGTGTAATACCGTAATTTGGTATTTCAATTTCCGGTTTATCCGTATAATGTTAATTGACTAACATATTGAACCTAATAGAACCTACATATTGGAGTAAAGCCTTTAATTGCCTCTTCTAGACAAAACTGTTAACACAAATCGGGTCGGTATTCGACATATTGGCGATTTAGATGCCGTCTACTGATTCCATTCAAGAATCCCTGAAGGTATTTTCTCACGGAGTATCTTAATTGCGGGTAATTGCAAGAAAAGCCCTCCGATTAGAGCCCTCCTCGCAAAGAGTAAATGAATTAACAGGCCCGTATTACCCAGCAGAGAGCCAGTAAATTCGTTTTAAAACATCTCCGCTATATGTACGTGCGAAAAAGTCAGGACTTAGCAGAATGGATTATAGTATGCGAACGCCGTTAAGCGAAATTTAATGCGATTAAATTAAGTGTCTTTTATTTTGTTTTATAGGGAATTAGTGTTTTCACGTCACTAATATTCTTGGTATTTTATAATTTTCTGATTATTGTTATAACTACCTAGTGATTAAAAAGATTGGCCCTGAGTTTTAAACTCGATTGGTTTTCTTAACCCTTAACTATTTGGACATAGGCAGACGTAACATACTCTGTTGTGCACTTTTTTTTTAATAATATTACATTTTAAAAAGCAACTCATTGTTACTGTGACTTTGAGTGTGTTGATTTATAATTTAAAAATATACATATATGTATAAAACAAGCGACAATTTTGATTAATTAGTTATGATTTTTGTGTAAAAACGATATTGAATTTGTTAAACTAAATGTTTAGGAAAAGCCCTTTTATTCAGAAATCACACTTAAAATAGAATTTGCAAGTTTTATCAGTGTTACTTAATGTTAGTTTATTTTTTATACACTATCTACTAAATTATAACCTTGCTTACTACTGTAGTCAGTTAAAACAAACACCCATTTTCATTAATCACCTGAGTATTACTATAAATAAATAAATAATATCCACTTTAACGCCGATAAAAAAAGGATCCCTTCCTGCTCCATTTAAAAAAAACTTATTTGAGCGTTGGATAACATTTAAATTTGGAATTAAAAGCGTTTTGTTACTGCACCGCACGTATTACCAAGTGGTCCGTTAACGTGGCGGTTAATTGACCGACTCATTAGTGCCAGTCGGTGGTGGAAGGCGGCATCTCTTCAGTACTATACAGTTATCGCAACATTTGACAGTTATGACTTTTAAGTTCACGGCAGACGGTCGATTTTTCTCTATAAGGATTTTCCAAATACTTAGAAGCGTTTAGAATCGTGCGAACTGCATTGAGTTTCCGCTCTCGCAAGTTCAATACCATAATGATTGCACTTAGGGCTACCGTGCTGTTGCAGTTTAATGATGTCGCATACATCTTTACGGTTGAAGTTTATGTTCTCGCCACGCTAGAGGAGGCTCTGTCAGGTAGTAAAATATTTCTTTGCAGATTATCGTTTAATAAAGGACATGATTCATTTTTGAAGTAAAACTTCTTTACGCACGCTTGACTTGGGGAGTAAGCTGGTGAATGCGTGACGAGAGCGTTACGAAAGGTGTGATCGGACGAAGCGAACGTAAGCTAAGAGGGAGATGTAATTTAGTGAAGATAGAAAGAGAGCGAGTTACATGTCGTATATTACTGTAGGGAAAAGAGAGAGAGGTGCGAGGACACATTTTCCTTTTCTCGTTCTCTAATAGCCAAGAAGTTTTACTTCAGTCGTGTGGTTTAAACCACACTCGTTTTTTTTAAATATTTAATTGCTTCTGTTTGTTATATCTCATTTCGTCAATTTTTTTTGCAAATTTTTATCTGAATACCTTTTGAATACAAAACCCATTAATGACAGTCTTAATTTCTCTAGTTTCCACATGTTGATATTTTCATATCAATGTTATAAAAAAAAACAACTCAATTTCAGTATTTAATTTTGCAAAAATCTGCCATAATTACGTTAAGCAGGTGCGGTCATTAAACGCGGTGGATTTAATCTGTGTCGGCGTACATCCATCTCTAATTCTCCAGATATGATACGTTTAGTAAGTGCTTTGCGCATACTCGCTCTAAATCGAACGCACTTGACAATTAGCTAGAAATGCAGCGCACTCGGGTATCAGTAATTAATTTGTTGACTAATCATTGATGATATCGATTAAGAATACCAAAATGCTCACAACGTTGAGTGTTTAGCTGTACTATAGTATAGTTTTACGCCGCTTCGGTTTTTTTAAGTAATAAATAAATTAACAAATTAGCAGCTGCCTTAATAGGCGGTTGATTGTCACTCCAATTACCTCTAATATCCAACAGCAAAGAAAACTGCACTAAGCTAAAAGTATTACCTAACTGCAATATTTTGTAAGGCTGTATATTTTTTATGCTACATCAATCTTTTTTTCTTTTCAGGTAAGTTGCTGGAACCAAAACACTTTTGAATTGAAGCTGAATCCTGATATTGTTTGAGGTATAAATATGATGATAAATGTTTAAGATACATATAGTTCTGAACCGCTTCTATATCTCACATATGTGGTACTCGAACTGGCTATTAAAATTGGGTAGATGGACTTCTCTCGTTCGAATCCTGAGCAATTGAGCTTAGCGGGAGAGGTTAACGGGAATACTAGTAATTTTGGTTGCTAGTAGAAAACTTACTACTATTATCATCATCATCGTCATCATCATTATCAACAGCCCTTAATAGTCCACTGCTGGACATAAGCCTGTCCTTAGAAAGGAGGTTTTCCTTTTTTTTTTATAAATATTTTATTGTTTTTTTTTGCCTTACTACTACACTTTGATGTAATGATGATAAAACTTAATAATCTTTGTTGTGTTACACAAGTCTAGATGGTTTCATCGAAATTTAGTATTGGATAGATACGATTTTGTAATAATATGTTTTTGCAGACGGTAATATATTTTGCAAAGAAATTCATGGGTAGGCACCAACTTTAGTACTTAACAAAGAGTACCAAAAAAGCAGTAAGTGTTATTATTATTATTATTTATGTCAACTCGTCACATCGCTTTAAGTTGAACTACCTCCTTTTTTTAGTTACTCTCAAAAACAGTCACATTCAGTCAAAATAAAGAAAATATGAGAGAAGTATGAAAGAATCAAATACAAAGAAAAATTGTGAATATTATGATTTATATTAAAAATAATATAATAACATTTAAAAAAAACAAATTACCTGAAAATAAAATCCGTCTGTGTTCCTCACGTGTCCAGCCGTAGCGTAAATACAGCCTGTCCTAATGATATTAAATGCTAAAAACTTGGTAACAATAAAGCTGTCAGTATTTTAAATCAACACATTAACACGCAATTAATCCCTTAACCACGTAACAGTAGTCACAAAAAACCTTAAACAGAACTCCTAAACCTTTTTCATTGCCTTTTAGCAGCCGACCTCGTTGCCTCTAAGTCACGCTCACGACGCCATTTTAACACTGACCTTCATACACTTCACACGAGGACAGAAAACATCAAAGAGGTTCATAAAACAAAAGTTTTGATTTCTATTTACATTCCTTTGCGTCTAAAAGTTTAAAAGGTACCTAGTGGTGTCTCAACTTTTGTTTGCAAAAGATTAAAAGTATTATTTTCTTGCGTCATCTGAAGTTTAAAAGCCAAGATGTAATTTTCTCTTGGGATGACTAAAAATGTAAGTTTCTTAAAACTGTACGTTTTTACCAAATTGAGTTTATTTTTATTTACATATTATAGTCTATGTAGCAATTAGGATTCTAATAAACATACCCACTAATAATTACACTGAATTCAAGTTACTGATTCTTTAGCCTCACAACATCAACTTAATCATATTTACTTTGCAAAGAGAGTTTTGAAATAATTTGATGTAATTCGTGTTAATTCATACGTAATACTAGAAGAAGATCATACAAATCCAATAATAATAATGCCCTGTCAGACTTAAATCTCACGTTCCCTTTATTCAAACTTATTATTATGTTTCCATAATTTACTCAACTCAATTATGGGCACCTCTATTCTTCACACAAATTCATCTGAAACTCTCAAACAGAATTAAAAGGCGCGAAAACTCTTAAGTTGGATATGGTTTGATGAATTACCCGTAATGCGAGTTCTTGAATACGCCCCGTATGTGAGTTTCAAATCGTTAAAACTTATACAATAATAATGATGTGTACCTAACATCCTATATGACGTCATATCCGTGACAGTTCAGTTAATGTCCGACCAAATTTAAATGGTAATTATTAATAACGAACTTTGCGTCTGTCGTCCAAATTATCCGAAATCCATTTGAGCTGTCGGGCTTAAAATAGGAATATTACTTTGCCTGAAGAATTCTCTTTGGTGTTCAATTATTAAATTTACAATTTTAAAATTGTTTAATGATTTAAGTGACAATTAGTGTTCAACGAGTTGTTTTTATTGTTTTTGCATATACATACACTCACTCACTCACTATACCTTCAAAGGATTAAACACAGATATGTTAAACGCCTATTATGCATATTTTAATTTTAGTACGACTTTCGGAATAGTGGGCAAGTCTTTAACAGGATACTAGAGTTTTGATTTTTTTAAATATATTAAAAGTAAAGGTATATAACAAGGGACTATGTACCATGTAGAGACCATACAGCAAAGAAGGGAAATTATTTAGACGGATGAATTGGGATATGTAGGCTCTTGCTGATCAGGGTCGCATGACAAAGTGACTTTTGCCTGAAATTTTTAGTTCTCTAATCGATACTTATTTATTATCTATGGATAAATAAGTAGAAGAATATTAACTGTCAACGATTTATTTGACAGAGAATGCCCAAGATTGTCTTTGGTTGATACTTTTTAAATTGCGAACCCGCCTTAATCTAGACAGAGAGAATTAAAATCCGTTATAGCATAAGGCTTTACATACACAACTTTATAATTAATTCCGTTCTCCACTGTGCGTCTGCAGTATGAATATGAATGTACTAAAAGATAATATGCTAATGCAGTACCTATGCATTCATATTTATCCCGCTCTAAGTCAGGAGACAGATAACACCTATGATACAAGATAATCTAGGATTTACGTTCTGTTTGGAGCTTGCACGGCTTGTTATATACTTATATACATAAGCGTTTACCTATTTTGGGAATAAGGGCGTAAGTGTACGCATATATTTTTACATAACTTATTGTGAAAGTACCATACGTAAGCACATATTGGAGTGCTACCACGGCCTTAATTGAAAACCAGCAATTCTTTCGTTGCTTCCCCTCCCCCCTCGTTCCTGATTTTGGGGACACTTAACGCACTTGTATATTGTACCTTGTGTTGAGTTGTGCAGATATACAGAATACACCATGATATATCATCAGTTTTTTATATAATTATTATGATGTGAACCTTATAGAACTATATCTTCTGGAAATTGAATTACTCGTAGCAGTTGAATAAATGTAGCTTTCAAGAATTATTATCTGTGTATCTTTAACGTAAGAGTATTTATATAATATGAGTTCTATAAGTTAAATGTTTTATTAACTAAATTACAATATTTTTACACAACATATTCTCTATATATATATATATATATATATATACAATTCTCTTACCCCGGTAATAAGTATAAACATATTAATATATCATTAACTCTATGATATTTTGTGGAAACCCCAAAACCTCAGTTAGGTTTTGTTTTTCGATACTTTATTAAAGAAACGTTCCTCGAAATATAAATATTGTGAACAGTTACGTTTCGAAGTATTTTTTATTTCACATCTTCCTTAGCTTACCCGTTTTAGACTCATCTCCCCTACGTTCTTAGTCCTTTTAAAACTAAATCATTTTCTTAAGCAACTTTAATTATTAGTAAAGAGTCATCAAGAAATAGGCTTAAATTAACCATAAAGGCCGGAGATCCGATCAAATTAATCTCCAAATTTAACTAATTAAATTTCGTAAAATATACGCACAGTTTTAGACCAAATTATCTCGCCTGAGTGACAAAACTGACGATTTTTTTAACGGAATATTTTAAATATCGACCTTGCGAATGATAGTGATGCGCATCAATACTGTTAAAAATATATCTATTTACATTTAATTAGATTAAATTATTTAAATTTCGAATTAGAAAATAAATAATTTTTCTCTATCCTTTTTCTGCTTATACCAAAGAGTACAAATGAATGTATATTACACCCAACTTGCTATTTCCGACCTTCAATTTACTCTTTAATATCTCTAAAATAAAATCTTATAATTAAGACTGCAAAATCAGTATTGAATGTGCTGATTTTAAAAACCGCAACCACATATTGAATTTGTGCAGCAAATACCGGACAATACGGGCTTTGTCTTTGCGGTATTAGCTCATTAATAACATTAACAATGCGGTATCCCTCGGTTGGGTAATTGAACCGCGGTCCATCTGTTATCTTACCGGAGCCTAATGAAATTGTCTGTGAAAGCTAATTAATTATGTTAAAGATTTGGTTATGGCTTACAGCACAATATTTAACCCTTAGCGGTGTATAAAAATTAGTTAATTTTACTCACACTGTCTAAATGTTTCTTAAATAACCCTTAAACTATTGTAGAGTGGAGGAACGGGTGTTATTTTCTGCCTTTATTACTAAAAGATCATCAGTGTGATTATAACTAATAGACCGCGTCCTTAACGGCTGATATCAGGAAAGGTACACATGCTAATCATATACTAGAACTATAATTGCGCGATACAACTTTAATAGTTGCGAGTACTACGTGACTCGACTGGCCCTCACTGGGTGACTCTAAAGTATATTATTGCAGTCTTTTTTTATTTAGCCCTTTCACTAAAACGGTGGTTTAACCTATCTACTCCAGTTTTTCGGAATGTTTACAGAGATCTTCCAAATAACATTAAAATGTTTTTTTATAAGGTTCTTAATGTACTTGCGTTGGTGACAGTGTTTTTTTTTTTGTTTTTCATTTTTAACGCCCCGACGCAAAAACGATGGGGTGTTATAAGTTTGATGTGTCTGTGTGTGTCTGTCTGTGGCATCATAGCTCCCGAACGGATAAACCGATTTCGATTTTGTTTGTTTTGTTTGAAAGGTGAATTAGTCGGGAGTGTTCTTAGCTGTTTGATGAAAATTGGTCCAAGATGGCCGCCGCCACAAAATGCCGATTACAACTTTCAACTTCCTCCATATGGGTATCAAATGAACGGGCTTGACTAGTAGAATACTATACACTATGACAAATTTCAAATCCAAGATGTATGTCGGGGTTTTTTTTATTTTTTTATTTAATTTCTGATCATTCAATAAGACAAACATCGTCATCACTCCAGTGTATCACTCCGGAGTGATGATGGCCAATACGCGCCGATGCATTTTTCCCAAGTCATAATGGACGTACCTCGGCACAGTTGAACTATACAAATTATCTTTTAAATTTTGGTAATAAATCTTTGCACTATCACAATAAACACAAAATCAAACAATCGATTAGCATATGAACACAACTCATCGGGCCGACCCGACCGACCGATATTTATTTTATAAAGTGGGTGCATTAGACGTTAAGTGCTGCTATTGAGGCGAACTCAATATTTGTATTACAGCCATTATGTCTTTGAGCAAAGTTCTAACAAATAAAATACTTGACCTGTTTAGAGATCATTTGTAACAAATATACTTATTTAACTTTACTTAGTAAGCCGCTTATTATACTTATTTACTTACTACAATTGTATGAAAGTCCTATTTTTCCCATATTATCATTATCAGCTAGCTATTGCCCGGATCTACCCTTTATAGCAGAACTTTTTATGTCATAAAATTATTTTGCATAACAACGGATAGCATAAACTTCATTTCGCAGAAAATCGTTTGGCAGACACTCATTCATTATACATTCAAAACTCATAATTTTGTAAGTCATAATCATCTTTAGGCATAAACTTCATATCCATAATAATTAAAAAGTAGAACCATCATATAGCCGAAAGTTCATAGTCAGAAGCGTCTTTGATCATAAATTTCATATCCATAATCATTAAAACCTCCTTTCTAAGGAGAGGCCTATGTCAAGCAGTGGACTATTATAGGCTGTTGATGATGATGGTGATGATGAATCATTAAAAGGCAGAACTATCATATTTCAGGAAGTTTACAGGGAGAATCATCTTTCGGCATACAATTCATATCTATGATAAAGTGCTATTATGACAATATGCCTATTAAAATTATTCCAAATGAAATTGTACCAAATAATCGTCGCTCTAAATAAACGTTATGCTAAACGAAATTATGCGAAATTTTAACTCTGCCAAAGGTAATTATGCCGAATAAAATTATACTGTCTTAAAAGTATACCATTGTAAATACGGACATATAAACATTCGGCAAAACAATAATTATACCAAATAATTTTTACGCCTTAAAAATATTCGTTTAAAGAAGATTCTGCCAAGTGTGTTATGCGAAATGAATTTCGGTACATCAAGATACTTCCAGATAGAGGGAACCCCAATTGCCCGCTGGTTCGCTCACCTGATTACTTCTTATTTCTAATTTTGAAAATGACGAACTTCTATACATCCGTTCATCCCTTATTTTACCCCCTTAGGAATGAAATATCCAAAAAGCCTTTAATAGTGGGATCTTACAACATAAAAAGCAGCAGCTGCCAATTTTTTTAAGTTTCAGATCCAGTATTCAGAGGCTAACGCGTTAGGGCCCCACCGGATTAGGCTTTGCGTTGATGAATCAATCAGTTGCTCAAATATATTTTTTATAAACAGATTACTTTATGTATACATTCACTACAGTATACTTTTATCTGCTTTTGTATCATTATTTATACCCCATTTTAATTTAGATGAATAATACCGATGTAAATTGATTGCCATGTGTAACAATATACGTAGAAATTTAATTAACATAAACTGTAACATGCTATTTTTGGATGCAGCTGAAATCACCGCAGGCCGCTTTTGTAAAATTTGTATAATACATACACATGAATTACGCCTTTAAGTCTGGATAAAAGGCAATAAAAAATTACCACTTACTTATTTCATTATTATTTAAATAACCCCAGTCCTCAATATATTGAAGGGTGCTATTTATATTTGCATTTTAAAATAATGCTGACGAATACTACCAAATAATATGGCTTAGTCTTCATTCTAAGTAGAGGCCTATATCCAGCAGTGGACTGTTATAGGCTGTTGATGATGGCTTAGTCTGTATACTACTACAATCTGCGCTGCAAGATATTTAAATAAATAAATTTAAAATAATGTCCATAAAATTATGTAAACTGAAGATTAACATATTTACTACTACTACACTACTGTTACTGCTTGTAACACTACTAAAATATGCATAGAAACATAAAAAAAATTGAATATAAGAATTAAAAAAAAACAGATAGTTTCAAGAAATAATTATATTCTATTCTTGTAAAAAGCATACGAGTGGAAAGGTTGAATATTTTGATTATACGCGCGATGGTAATCAAGCTTTTATTCGTTATCATAGAAGGTCGCACGTATGTACGTTGACCTAATTGCGAGAACGCGACAGAGGCCCATCCTGGCCCATTTAATAAAGCCTTCGAAATAAAAAGTAGAGGCAAGTCTACACATGGCGACGTAAGAAAATGTTATTTTGCACATTTCCCTCAAACGCCCAGCGCTCAGCGTAATCCCGAGGATTGGGGTACACATTCGCAACAATACATTTCGCAAATTGTCTCCTTGAAGACGCAATAATTTAAAAAGGCTGCGCCCCGGGACACGAACTTGTGATTTCATTGTCGCGCGCTCGAATAACGCGACCCGCGGTGCCTATTCGCGTTTTTATTTATGCTGCGAAGATTTGCTAATGACGATGATGTATAGCTGACATTCCTAACTCAACATTAAGTTAAAAAAGTTTTGCTAAGATTTATGTTTCTTCGGGAAAGCGTGGTAGAGATTTTCCTTGTTTGTCTATTTACCTATGGGTATTTATTATATTATACTCGTACATACACCATATTTGATTTTTGATATTTACGTCCTTCTTTTACGTTTCACCACTACTTGAAAACTCACAACAGGTGTTTGATATAAAAATGTATATCGTGACAAAATATCCTGTAAGTTTTCTAGTCGTTTTACATTAACAGATAACAAGGCCTACGAGAGTAGTACTGTCAACTGTGCATTGAACATTGTTTTATTTTCGTAACAAATAATCACTTTGAAGGGCTTCTCCAGTGACAAAATCTAGTACAATAAACGAGACTCCGACGTGCCTGTTGTAAACCGGAGTAATGTACACTGACGGCGGTTGAACACCAGTGTATATTACACAGTACAAAACCAGCCTCTTGGGAGACTGTGCTTGAATAAGACCTGACAGGCGCACTATCGAGGATGTATTAAATCAGCCAAAGGACGTGATAAAGATTGAAACTGAATCCCATACTAGAGGAAAATTATTTATTTTGGTAAAGATTCATAATATTGACGAAGTAGTGCTCCCAAAACAGACTCGAATTGAACATCGTTGGATTATTTTTATAATTCTTGAATAAGTTGACATTCATATTGTATTAAAATTATAAGTAACTAACTGTGACGTGCCACGATTCATTGTGGCACATTGTGATTGTACTGATGATACTGACGATACGAACAATAGATAAGAACCATCCTTTAAGCGTGTTGTATATTGTGTCAAAATTTGAACTCAATCGATGCTGAACTTTTTGAGTTTTTGATGTGCACACAAACCAACCTAACATTTATAAATATAATATATATATTATATTTGAGTAGACTCAAAGTCAAAGTCAAACTAAGCAGGACAACAGCACTGCAAAGAGAAGGAAAACTTGAAACAAACCCTATACCAACCCGTCTGGCCAGCGTGGTATAGTAGGCCAAAACCTCCTTTCTAAGGAGAGGCCAATGTCCAGCAGTGGACTAGTATAGGCTGTTGATGATGATGATGATGATGAAGTCAAATTATTTGACAAGAATCAAAGTATGTTTGGTTTAAATCCGAGTAAAGGAACACAGCTTTCGTGTTATACGCGCTATGTTATCAGTCTGTATTTTGTACTAAGCGCTATGTTATTTTTAGCATCAAATCCTAAGTCAAAAATGGGTTTATTTATTACTTCCTTTAATGAGGTTTCTTTTTTCCTTCCAATTTAAAATGACATTATATTCTCGGTTCGGTTCGGTTTTTTTTTTAAATACCTGTAGATACCTGTTCATATTTGGGTACATAGGTATGGGCCTTAAAAGAATATTCCTCGAGACATAAATATTTTGTCTTTACATGAAAACAAACAAAATTTGCATGAAAACAATTGAAGATAAAACATGATAGTCCCAAAACATTCAATTCAAACGTAACTGTTAAAGTGGATTGCATATGAGGAGCAACACAAACTAATTGTTTGCTCAGACGTCTAAACGAAATCGCAACAAGATTGCATTTACGAAATGGGAACAAAGTTTCAACAATAGAGTTGGTTCCAAACGACCTTGAGCGAATTAACATACAGTGGATATTCGCTTGTCTTCTTATTTATACCTTAGCCAGTTGTTGCGACCACCTCTGATTTCCCAAAGGGCTTTATTTTTAAAAATCTTCCTCGACGTTAAAAAGGTAAAAATATTGTACTTGTAAATTTTTGAATCCAACTTTCTTGTTTCTCTCTGGCATTTTCTTGAGTCTTCGTCGCCAAGAGATCATTAATATGGGCCTTTGGGGTACAGGCCACTAGAAACTTGTAGACGTGTGGGGTGAGAGCCTAATCAGGAAGGGTTGACGGAGGGTTAAGTAAACAAGGGTGACTAAGGGCAACTAGTTTCGCGAATCCTTCAAAAGGTTTTGAGTGAAGCTTTTTCAAGGCTTTTAATGACTTAGTTCTTTGCTAAAACCCGAATGTTTGAAAGGAATTACTTACAAAGATGTTTTGGTGAAAATTCTTGGTTCTTTATATTAATTTTGTTTTTAAGTTAGATTAGGCGCGAACATTTTGTTTTGTTAGAAAGCGGTATTGAAAGCATAAACTACGTTATAAAATTAACCAAAATAATAGAGCAGATCATTATCATCATCAATTTCTTCGTTCCATAAATAATTTTAATCACATGAAACTGAGACTAAAATACCTCGAGTAAGCCTTAATTGCGGACGCGTGCTTTCTTTGTTTGGAGAGGCCACATTATCATTAATAAAAACAATACCAGCAAAAAAACTTTAAGTTTTACCGCTTAATCTAACGTAAAGTAGAACATATAGATTGCCCTCAAAATACATAGTAGCCATGTGAAACATTCAAATGTTCCGTAAGCAACGGCACAACGGCACATTTACACGACAATAAAACCTAAACAACAATACGTCCACGCAATTAAAGCCATCCAAATGTCCTATTTATCTTCCTCTAACAATGTTTTTAGTGCAACTAGGTTATTGCATACTGTAAACGTTGCATGGCAAATGCAATGTACGTATATATGAAATTGAGCGTAAAACATACAAACTTGATTTATTATTGGCCCACTTTGTCAGATAGTAAATCCGTGTAAAAATATTTGTAACAGTTCTCTAGGTCTCTGTTAATTAATTTATTCATGTTTTCTTAATTTGACCGTCAGAAGGGCAGGGGGGTTATAATAAATATTAGTCTGTCGTCATAATTAAAGAACCGCTGATGTTACAATTAAGCTGATTGTACACTGGACGTCTTATAACCAAAGGTAGCAAGGTGGGTGGTGGCACTCACTTATAACCAGCCGAAGGCGCCGCTAGTTTGCCACTGGTCCAAAGATATAATTATTTTTTAAATGTATTTCAGTAATGAATCAAGTCCAAGCCATAATTAAAAACTAGAAGTTACGTTTGATTGTTTTATTAAAATATTAATTAAAATTGCCGTCATAAGGCAATTAGAGTTTTTTTCTTAGAATTAGTTTAATATTATTTCTCATTTAGTATAATACTTTTTCATATACATTGTAAAAACTAGTATTAAGAAGTTAAAAAGTGCTTACCAAACATGTAATATCAAATCAAAGTATCGGATCACGTTGGTATACGTAGAAATGACCTGTTAAATAAAATTTAAGCATTTTTAGCATCCTCTCCTCTCATCAATCTTCATCATCAACAACCTTTAGTAGTCCACCGCTGGACACAGGCCTCCCCTTAGAAAGGAGGTTTTGGCCTACTATACCACGCTGGCCAGACGGGTTGGTATAGGGTTTGTTTCAAGTTTTCCTTCTCTCTGCAGTGTTGTTGTCCTGCGTAGTTTTCTCCCTTAGTCGGCTCTTACGACACCCACGGGATGAATAGGGGTGGTGACACTCTGTATTCTTAATCCGTCACCACACGGACAGTGATTAACTGTCGGTAATTAAACTTAATTTAAACTTAAACTAAATTTCCTTTATCAAACTAATAATAAAGACAGTACAACATCATAATAATTTGAAATTTTAGAATATGTTGCAGTTATTGAATTGACTATTTCACCTACTGATACATCAACTTTGTTTTTTGAAACTCATGTAAATATACACAGTATGAGCACGTGGAACACATGTAAAATATACCACGTTTACCTTACTTTTTTTGTACAAACTTAATTTATTTACGAAACATCCCTGTTCAATGGCTTTTGTCCAACAAACTCTTTATAACAATTACAAGGCGACTTCTCTCTGCTTTCTTTGTAAAATAAAAATATGCTAATTTTATAGCTTTTGTTGTTTTGAAATTTTGCACCCAAAACAGTTAGTGGAAAAAGTAAGATTCTGGTACTTTAGATGTAACTTTCTATTACAACTGGCTTTTGTACAATAATAATAAAAAGAATGACTCGCCTATTACTATAAGTCTATTAAATCACTTTACTTATTCATTTTATATACAAACATAGAAGCTAACAAGCAAGCGGCTTGTCATGATGAGCTTTTCCCGATTTTCAATTGTCACTCTCATTTTGCAAACTTTTTAAATGTTGACCCCTCTTTTCAGTATAAGAACTGGAGAGCAAGTAATCATAAATCATTAAAATAGAGAAGAAAACTTTTAATCACTTTAATTTTTGGATTAAAAATATGAAAACTTTAAAATTAGTGTGAACTCGTCCTCGTTATAACTAAATAATCACTTTTAAAGGTTGCAAGAGATGTAATACTTTGTAATTAGAAACTTATCTGTCCATTTGAATTAAAATATTCATTTAAAAAAGTGTGAAAGGACTACACATATCTCGCACTTAGGTATAATCAGATACGAGAAATTTAACACAAATTGTTGATTAACACGTGTATATAATTATGTATATGTACGCAATTTACATATCATTATTAATTACCTGATGTTACCACTAGGCGCCGGTGGCTGTGGTCACATTTAGCCTGTATTTAAAAGTTAATTAAACAAGTATAGCAAAATAGCTCTGCATGAGCGAAAAGAGGTCGATAGCTGAGGATTAAGTTACTTCATAAAATAACAGCGCTGTTATGCTATTATGTTAATACCTGCCTAAGTTACTATTTTATTTTAAACAGTAAAGTACAATGAAAAACCGTAACCTTAACGGATTTAATTTAGAAAAACTGCGAGAACCCGATACTCGGCAAACACGAACCGTAAAAGTGAATAACAGTATCATAAAGAGAAACTGAGCAATGAACCTGCAACGTGTCTGTGCAACACAACCAAAGTAAAACCAGGACAGTAGACTAACTCCCGTGTATACATGACGTAATAGCGAAGACTTGGAAAATACGGTATTAGCAATTCAATGGCTTCGGGATCGCGTTGCACCTCTTCTTTCTATTAGCTAAAGAATAACATTTTGGAATAGATTATATGTATAAGTGTTTTTGAATAAGACGTTCCCTTTTGATAGTAACAATGAAAGTCTTAGCGATATTGTACGGTTTTATAGGTGGAAGAAGAGAAATGTTTAAAAAAGAAGAACGCATTACGAAAATATCCTGTGTCGCGGGGAACTTCACAAACATACATGAAACGGACACAAGGAACACCCGGCCTCAGAACAACAATTTGTTGATCACACAAAGTGGGGATCGAACCCACAACACCGCTTAAACCACTACTGCATCCATGCAATGTGCGTAGTTATAGTTAGGACATTTGTAATTTCACGTTTATAAGTAGAAGTTAGATAAATACAAGTATCTAATGTTATTTTTAAAATACAGGAGGAGACAGCATTACGTACCTAAAACATGTCTTCTTATATTTTTAAAAACTGATTTTTATTTGCCATAGATTTAGGTTAGAAAAGCAGCGGATTTTTATATGTAAGAATATTTTATAAAGGCAGAAGATTGAAAAGTAGAATTGCTAACGAAGTTTCTTGAAGGTATAAGGATTAATTTATAGAATACTGAGAACCCTGCGGATTGCGATAGAGCCAGCTGCGTGCGTTTGTTAAACTCTGTTTTAAACCATAGACTTCGTGGCTTACTATCCGTCTTTATACATCATTAGGTTTGCCCTAAGTGTGTAAAAAATCAAATTTCTGCCTACCCTTTCAGAGATGCGTACGTTGCGCATGTAGTTATGAATGTTTTGTCATGTGCGATTATAGTTACCGCATTTATCCATTAAATGGTGTTAGTCTTACACTAGTTCTTCTGTTTATATTTTACTGTGACACAGCCAAGTCCGTGCATAATAAACACGGTGTCTCGTACTGGAATACGACGCTGTGTCGGCACGGTATACGGTGCTATAACTGCTCTCGTAAAATTTGATTAACACTGTGCACGCCGCACTAAAGTAGGTATTGGTAATATTCAGCTCCACATCAAAACTTGGAAGCACACAAGCTATGACGTTCAATTTAAGAAACCCTGAAGAAAAATAAGAAACTTCCATAACGTAAAATATATTTAAAAAATCCGATTTCTAAATTTCCTTATTTTTAGTACTTGTTTTTGTTTTTTTTTTTAAATTGTGCTATAAATACCAAAAGATCATCATCATCATCATCAACAACCTTTACTAGTCCACTGCAGAACATAGGCCTATCCTTAGGAAAGAGGTTTTGGCCTACTATACCACGCTGGCTAGACGGGTTGCTATAGGATGCTGTTGACCTGCGTAGTTTGCTCCCTTAGTCGGCTTTTACGACACCCACGGGATGAATGGTGGTGTGGTGACACTGTATTCTTAATCCATCACCACACGGACAGTCCTTGACAGGACCAAAATATGTTATTGACGAATCGTACAGTTTCTCAGTCAAGTGCTTCCCAAATCGGGTCCTCTACGGTAAGCACGTCTACTACGTTTTAACATTAAACCATATTGTTGATAAAGAAGTTACTTTATTTTTAAAAGTGACAAAACTATTCGTTGAACAAGTACACAGAACAAGAACAGCTTGTTTCTAGAACTTATTTTCAGCGACTTTTCTACCCGAAAAGGTTCTTTATTAATGCCATTGGTTCAAATTCGGCCATTAGCGCAGTCTGGCGCTAGTCTCGACCGGGATATAGGGTGATTTATCACAATTAAAGGGATTTCGCACCATCCCACGGGCCCTAAGGAATCCCAAAATATGACCCTCCGTAACTCACGACACAAACTATAATATGTACTTATTGGGTTAGTATATATTTATTGGTTATATATATGTAGCTAGCTTTACAAGCATTTTAGAGTCAATCTCGGTAATTTGCTATTCTTTGCTTGTTCCTTGTAGTTGAATTCTATATATGTTGGGTTCAATGACCAACCGACCAATAATAAGTTAGCTTTTCAATATGCACCCGCGATTGATATCATCATCCAACGTGCCTATCACAGTCTCCTGCTACCTAGGCCTCTCCCATAAATTATGCATTAATACCGCCTCATACATCAAAATAATTTTAAGCTTTTAGAAGTTATGGTAACTAACATACGTAAATCCTGAAAACATTACCTATGCACTCTTTTGGTAGTCGTATTATAATATGTTAAATTATATAATTTTATCTTATGGCAACTTACTATCCTAAATATTTTTTCATACACATGGCATTACCGATTCTTACTTCTTTTCGTTACATGATATATTCTGAGCTTTTAAAGTTATTAATTTGGTTCATAAAGCAGAGAATTCATAATCGACTCAAAATTTGACCTATACACTGGATACAGATAAAACGAATTTAATGATATTTATGATATGATATGTACATCACCCCATACACTACCATTAAGGCTATTTTCGGCATTCTTTTATAAAGGGTCAAAGGAGCGAGCCCGCCGCCCTTACCTTACAATCACTTAAAGGATTCGCCAAGAGGTCAAAAAGGATTGTTAAAGATAAACTTCTAATGCTTATGTTCCTCAAAATAAGTTTTTTATATATTTGTTACAGTCTCAAACGTTTCGATATAGATTGGGTAGATAAGTTCAAGATCTTTCTTAGAATTCTTTTTTGATGTTAAGTGGAAAACTAGCCTAGTATTACCCAGCCTACCTTGGGATCAATTGTAAGTTATTTGTACATATAGGAAAACAATTTATACTAATTTGTGGAGAAACGGGCGCCATTAACCACCAACATAAAGGGTGGAGCCTCCAACCAGGCGAGGTAATCATGCCTGACGGACCACGGCCCAACAATTAATTATAGAAATTTAAATGTTTACTAATCGCGAAAACTTTCATTGGGCGATAAAAGAACAGTAGTTACTATGTAGTTCAGTGTATCCTCGTTAGATGGCACTAAAATATGCTTCTCTTGCGTTGCATGTGGAAGTCTCTACAAACATACCCAAACAATTCTGTCAAATAGGTAATTGTCTTGGAGAATGTTCGATTCTCACTGAACAGATCACTATTAAAAGAAAAAGACCATGAAAACTTTTACTTGTAAACGTCAATTTCAACCCATTGAGTCAGAACTGAAGTCTTTCAGTCGGCCGAACGTCCGGTCTTACACCCGTTTCAATAAACATTACTTACTAGAAGGTCCGTGCCGAGAAACGCATCGTGTTAATCCAAGCAAGATTAACTTGAATAGAATTACCTGACCTTATATATAACCGTTAAATGTCAACCGTGTGGTGACGGATAAAGAATACAGAGTGTCACCACCCCTATTCATTCCGTGGGTGTCGTAAGAGCAGACTAAGGGAGAAAACTATACGCAGAACAACAGCACAGCAGAGAGAAGGAAAACTTGATACAAGCCCTATACCAACCCGTCTGGCCAGCGTTTTATAGTAGGCCAAAACCTCCTTTCAAAGGAGAGGCCCATGCCCAGCAGTGGACTATTAAAGGCTGTTGATGTGATGTTGATGTGAAATGCCAATATTTATGCGATACGTAATTTTATTATCGTGTGTCTGATGTGTGAATAACCCTATGTAGGTATGTCGAATTCCCGCTAAGTTCTGCCTAAGCATTAATTATACTATGGACTAAGTATTAAGAACATTTTTGTAATACATATTTCGCATAGAAGGATATTAAAATCAAAGCAAATAAGTATGTATATGCTAAATATTTTTAGAACACTATGATTTACAGACAGACATTCATCTGTCTCCACATCGTAAAAGTCATCTATTCGTACAAGTAAATATAGAAGAGTAATACCCACGTTATTATTTCTCCAAAAGATATATCAAAGTCTCAAAATTCATATTCCAGTCAATTTCATTAGGTTTATAAAGGCCCTCCCATTTGTGCCTTAAGTGAATTCTGTGTAGATATCTTGGAGTTCAAAAGAAACCTATCAAATCAAAGTTTGTAACTTGAAATTACAAGTGGTGTCAGCGAACGAGGGCTCTTGTTACACTGGTTTTTGTGGCATAAACCACGGTTCATAGGTTTTGGATAAATTCTTCATTAAGATTACTATACGCTGGTAGCCTTAAGGCATGTACACAAGATTATTTTGGAGCAACTTCATTTCGATCACAAGCCTGATCATAGACTGATTGACTACTGGGCTCGAACACTGTGTAGGTTAAAGGAGATTTAGGACTATTCTTAAACCTTAGAGATTTTTATTAAACCAGCCATGCCGGTTTCTGATGATGTTTGCTTTCACCGTTTAAGCGAACGGATTTAGTGATGAAAGTATTATAAGCATATAAGTACATTTACACTTTCATTTAAATTTAAACTACGTAGTACAACAGCACTGCAAAATAAAGGAAAACTCAAACCAACCCTATAGCAACCGGTCTGGCCAGCGTAGTATAGTAGGCTTAAACCTCTTTTATAAGGAGAGGTTTAAGAGTATGTCCAGCTAGGGACTAATAAAGGATGATGATAGTACATTTAAAATAAAACAGAGATTTATTTTTACCAAGAACACACTGAGCTACACTATATTTAATATATTTTCTTTTTTATTTAACAGAAAATACGACCTGTGACAGTAACGTTACCTACACACTATTTTTATTTAAAAATAACGATAAATCTAACTAAACTCAACTAAAACCCAGGTCAGAAGAGAGAGAGTCAGAAAATACAACAGTCGGTCTGCATACGCCCTTATATCATATCGGTCTATTAAACTCTCAGAAGAATGAAACAATAAGTGTGTAATTTATTAAGAAGACCGCCTAATTAAATGTGTAAAAACTTTCTTTATTACAAAATCCAAATAATTGTTTCTTGTTAACTCGATCAAATAAGGTCTTACGTGAAACTGCTTTCAAAATAAGTTGTTATTACATATTCTTAAAGTCATGAGTTTATCGCAAGTAATAAAAAAGTTGCCAATGTTTACGTGAGTGATTTAATTCTCAAGTGAACAAATTACATCGTGTTAAGGCAATCGTTTAAAAGAATTAGGAAAGATTAGGGTCGTAGTTTAATTTTGAAAAACATTTTAAATAAGGAAGTACCTGGTAAGGTACCTGCATATAACGTTTTCGAATTTCAGTAATAAGTCCTAACATTCACTCAAAATGACCAAAAATTGTGCTTTGCCACTCGTGGTGAACATGACTTGTAGTGGTCTCATTGGCTCGAGATGATGTGGTATAAGGAGTACCTACCGGTTAATATACCAGTCTCACGTTATGATAAATAGCGGCAGATGAACCTTGAAGATTGCACTTGAAATATTTTTGCTTTTGATGTTTAAAATGCGACTTTATGTAGTATTCATTACAGTTGGAGTACTTCATAAAAACTAATTAGAAAAGAAAAATCTGTGCTCAACTTTAATTTTGTGTTTGAGTATCTAATTCAGTTGAGTAATAATTTTAACTTAAGTCTCACATTATAAGCTACACACAGACGAAATAACTAAATGTATTTCGTGACTAAACTGGATAATATCATTAGATTACAGTACTAGCTCAATGTACGTGTTCAATTTGTTTAGTTACAGAGACTAGGGTGTGCTATTAAGATTACTGATGAAATGATACGACTGGAGGGTTTGAGCTCATTATTTAGTTACATTGGTACTTAACAAGGTGTATATATATATACATTGATATCCGCCGTATGTATACTACACATTCGGAATTATAGAAATTAGTGCAAAGATAAAAGTTGTAGTTTGGAGTGGACTGGAGCCTAAACTAGGTATTGACCTGTATTTCAGGACTCCAGGATTCACACCCCAGCGCTTAAGTTAGTCCATGTATTGTGGTGCGTTTAAATGTAGGTGTGTTTGCGGGTGTGCATGTGTGTGAATGTGTGTGTGCGTGCGTGTGTGCGTGCGTGTGTGTGTGAGTGAAGTTTGCGTCACTTAATTATTATGATAAGTGATTCTGTTTCTGTATATGATAGTTAAATTAAATAATTGTGAATAGCAGATTTACACTTATATGTCGTTTTGGAGAAAATATTTAATATTGTGTTCGACTTTGTACAAATATGATGCATGAAAGAGATTTTGTCGTCTGAGAAATGCAGTTTTATGTTGAATATGGTCACAAATTCTATTTCTTCTTCGGGATGTGTACGCAGTATGTGGGTCATAGTGAGTTACTTTATGTATACAGATAATACTATTTAATATAAATATCTGACGAACTGTCATGAAATTGGCATCTTTATATAAATTGGTTGTTGGATGACAAAATTATAACTCTTTGTCATTTGAATTTAAGAGTAATGTAAACAATTTTTAAACTTGACATTCCAATACGCACGGAAATTAACGCGATCATATACTAAATAGGATAAGTAAGGTTACTGTATACCTACCTACCGACTCGCCGAGTGGTCACAAGAGCCAACATATGCCTGCTTATATATCTGTATAATTACAAATAGCCATACTAATTTTATAAATGTGAAAGTGAATTTGTTTGTTTGTTACGCTTTTAAGCCTAAACAACTTAATCAAAACATTTAAACATTTTTTTACCAATGGAAAGCTACATTATCAGCGAGTATACACGCGATATACACGCGGGCGGAGCCGCGTGCAAAAGCTAGTAATTTACATGTAAGTATACAAACTATAGTACGCACATATTACAATAACTTAACATACATTTTATAATTCAAATTTGCGACATGCTACGCCATCTATAAAACTATAAATTCAAATTAAAACATAAATGTAAACAACTTATGTGACCCCATAATATATTGTCACTATTATTCACGTTAGTAACATGTATAACGCTATCTGTATATATGCAATATATACTAGTACAATTATTGTTATATGCAAACTGCTTATATGGTACGCAAATGTATTCTAGATACGATTCTAGTTTGCATATGCTATCGATATTACCCGGCGTTTTAGTTCGTTATTGTTTTGTCAATTATTCATTATAATGATTAGTTTAAAACATGACAAAAAAAATGAATGTACACTTCACTGCCAGTTCATTCGATTCCACAAGATTGTTATAAAAATTATAAGTGATTCTGTGTCTGTACATGATATTTTACCGATAATTTAATTAAAATTTGAATCACACACACACATGCACACACACACGCACACACACAAACACACATACATAATTATAACAATATTTTCACTTTTTCTTTACTAAAAATTAATCTGTTTGGAATGTCCGTGTGGTGACGGATTCAGAATACAGATTGTCGCCACCCCTATTTATCCCGTGGATGTTGTAAGAGCCGACTAAGGGAGCAAACTGTAGGACAACAGCGCAGCAAAGAGAAGGAAAACTTGAAATAAACCCTATTCCAACCCGTCTGGCCAGCCTGGTATAGTAGGCCAAAACCTTCTTTCTAAGAAGAGGCCTATGTGAAGCAATGGACTATCAAAGGCTGTTGATGGTGATGAATCTGTTTTGTGTGTTCTTTTATATTCCGGGTAAAGATGGTAAAGTGCGAAAAATACTTGAAACGTTCTGTTGAAAGTTTATTGACAAAAAGTTAATTGACAAACCCGGTAATTAAAACAGCACAATCAAGCTTGACATTTGCTCCATTCTATGCCATTTGTTTTTTTTTTAAATACCTGTACGATACAATAAATAGGGTTAAATAATAAACGGACCCAAGATACTAAAAACCCCTGCAAACTATTCCCAGTTACATAACATCTCTTAGCTAAAATCTTACCGAAACAATACACAGCAATAAACCACCGTCTTATCAAAAAGTTCCAACTAAATAACAAGATACATATGAGACGCGGAAAAGTCCCAAGTTTCCAAGTTGAATAAGTCTGTATCGTCATATCTTCTGCGTGTCAAGTTTCTACCAAACAATAGTAAGTGTTCACGCACAAAACTTTGTACTAGTCGCTGGCTGAAAGGCTTTTGTTCACAACAAAAAGCCTCCGTAACTCTTGCAGTAGCACTTCAGACTTCGATTGGTACAAGAACTATGTTGATTGATTTTTTATATGATACATATATCCTATTCCTTTATTACATATCCAATACCGCTCTATTTTCATGTTTTTAGTAAAATTCCCTCCATATCGCACATCACTTGTATTGTGGTAATCCCCTCTTACTAAGCTAAATATATGTGTTAAGAGAGGGTTTACTTCTTTAGTATTTTGGTGAGGTTTAAACTCACAAATAAGAGATCACTAATTCGATGCTTTAGGTAAATAAATACCTTTATCGTACAGTATAAAGATAGCCCATAGCCCGCTCAACCCGGGAAGTAATAACAGTCTACAACAAGCTGCTGTTAACCTGCAGTACCACAACATAACCGACCACAGTAATAATTTAAGAAGAAATAAAAACAGTTACATGATAGTTACAGTTACACTATGAACTAGTCTATAATTATTCACTAATGTAATAAAAATAATATTTCGGACGTCTAACACACAACGCCATCTAGTTTCAAACTAAGCAGAGCTTGTACTATGAAAGCTAGATTGACTGATAGAATAATTAAATACTTTTTTTTTGTAATAGACAACATAGGACACACTCGAACTCCGAAACAAAGATTTGTAGAACATTCGGTCCAACCCAGGAATCGAAGCCGAGACCTCAACACATCAGTCGCATACGTTACTACGCTACGCTACACTACTGCACCACTAATAGAAAAATAAATGCAAAAGTAGAAAAATGACAAATTATTTATTCGAACACATGACATCTACCACACCCACTTACGAGTATGGGCAGAATAATACAATGGCTCTTAGATTTTATCTTAGAAGGATGACAAATTTAAAGAAAATACGTACAAAAATTCGATTGCTGCTATTGATATAACAGTAACAAATATATTGATTTACTGAATAATTAAAAGCTATTAATTTAATTTTGTTTCGATAGAAAGAAATGGAAATCAATTAAACGTATGCCTTATATAAATCACTTATTAGATTTTAATTAAAGAAAAATCCATGACCGATGGTTATCGTCCACTTCAACATCTATGTTGTTGATACCGAGCTAGCGCCCTCGCCATATCCCCGTAACCGCTCAGATCATCAGAGTTTATGACCATGTTATTTATGACCGAGTTTCCAGCGAGTGAATAATTTTACTACAATACGACCTATGTACTTAGTTACTGTCGCCAGCGTCTCTCCCCTTAACAAATCTATAGACGAATGTTGTTGTTATCAAAAATTATATTAAACGTATTTTAAATAAAAGTTAAAAAACAAAAGACAACAACTCCCGCATTAGGAATATATCCTGTGTCGCGGGAGACTTACAAACATACATGAAACGGACACATAGAACACGCCGACTCAGAACAACAAGTTATGGATCACACAAAGTGTCAGCCATAGTGGGGTTTTAACCCACAACACTCGGCGTAGCAGGAAGTGGCGTGGCGACCGCTTAAACCACTACGCGATCCGTACAGTAATGTTTTGTCAGTCTATTTTCAGTGATAAGCGCTTAACATGACGGGTTTTTTTCCAATAAACGGAACATCAACACCTTGATTGGCCCGAGTACAGACGATAATGCCTAAATTTGCCATATTTTGTAAATTATGAAGTAAGTCTTCAGTAATCTGTGGTCTTAATATAAAGTCTCCAATTACATCGACTTATCGAAACTGTTTTACATATTTTTGCATATTAACAGGTAAGAGTGAGAAGGGAACTTGTCGTGAAATACCTATCATAGATTAATTTAAAAACTGATTATTGAATGATAGAGAAAGCTCAAGGCATTAACTCCATCTAAGTACGTGGGAGAGCCGTGCTTTGGCATGGATATGGGACGGCTCGACCCGAGTGTTACCATCACCTCACATACTGCTTTTCATTAAGTGAGGTTACTGAAGGCACAAACAATCCTCCCCCCCCCCCTACCCGGAAGGGTGGGAGCGATAGTTACTTACCATCTGACTACGCTTATGCACCTATGCCTATACCATAAAAACAATACGTGTTCAAAGACAATATCCATATTTGTAGTTCAAAATACGATATTGCAAGTTATTTGCGTTTTTCAATATTTACTTTTCCTTCCTTAACATTTATTAACGTCACATCCTATTTAAATCAATGTAATGTAATAAAGTTACACTAAGAATCTACTTCGCCTCACTCAACATATACCAAATAGCCCACTAAGCCGTATCAGCCATTCTCCTAAATAGAACTACTGAGATCACACCATCAAATTTGGCGAAATAGTTCTGCATCAGCATATTATTAGATCGCTCGTCACTTGCGCCTCTTCTACCAATTTCACCCCTTATCTCGGTAACCTTAGAGTCTGAACACACTGTCAACTACCGGATTGTGAACCGGATTCTTACCTACGAAAAACCCTTTAACATAACGTTGTAAGTTCAAGTTTGAAAGCAAATCAAGCAAATGCAAATAAAGCAGTTATAAACACAAATATATGAGTATACATTTATTATGAGCCAATTGCTTACGATTTACTTACGATTTACACTTGACTGTTGCTGATGTTTATTAGATTCAATAAAGAAAGTTGTCAAAATTATTTATACGTAGATCGTAATAACCTCTATTGTAGATTGGTATTCGCTGTTTGAGAAACGTGTAAAATTTTGTTCCTTGTGTGTATAGTTATTATGAATATTTTTTTATATTTACTTATTTGTAGTGTTCATACTCGACGCAGAAAAAAACGTTTAGTAATTTAAGAATATTTTAATTTAATCTTTAATATGTTGTATAAACATCATTTGTTTTAAAAATATAAGTACTTCAATCGATTCATTCTATGTAACTCGTTATTACCTGGTTTTACACATCAAACGCTGCGAATATTACCGGATCAGAATATTGTCTGTAGGCTTCCTAAGGAGCGCGTGACGCGACGTTATTTACGCGCCAAGCGCCGCCCCTAATCCCCTATTTATTCCCTGAGCTGTATCTGAAAATTAGGGATCACGTCTAAGGATCTCTGCACAGTCTGGTTAATTTGCGCCACCCAGAGTAGCGCGGTGTTGTGACGCGTTGCATGAAAATAATTCCACTTAATGGTACAGTACTAATGTGATGACAGTGATTAGAGAAATGATTTCTGACAGATTAACTGTTTTTCTCTTCGTATTTCGTTATGAATATAAATTTTCTATGAGAGCCACAACTTCTGAGTGTTGATCTCCATTAGTTTGTTACATTTCTTTGGTTACTGGCGAGCCTTCGAGTTTGTGGCCACACTCTTTTCAAAAAAGACTTAACTTTGCATGCTCAGGGCCATCGCTGACCACTAGGCATACGACATACTGCTTGTTGTAGAAAAACTTATAAATCCACACAATATATTGACATTACGCGACCTGCAAACACCATACACCTTTTATTTGTGTAGCAATCCCATCTCTTTTTACATTCCTATCAAGTAGAGAACATAAAATTTCCAATTCGTCTGGCTGTAGGCAGTTAAACTTGGCAATGTCGACATTAACCTCTGCAAATACGGACCATTCATGGCCGCCCTTCGTTCAAAACACTATCCATCCCACATATCCATTCCTTGGAATGGGCATTCTAAAACACTTTGCCATGTGTTTAGGTCTATTGATTGTTTTAAATGCACATACTTGGACTACAGAATGAGACAAGAGTCTTACCGATGCTTACTGACAAATAGATTTAATCGGTAGTTATTTTTCTTAGTAAAGTTCTTAGCCATGTTTCGGTGGCACCGCATACATAAACTATTTATTATTCGTTGAGTGACTATTTGCCAGGGAATAATCACCGGTATCATTACTAGAACATATTAGTAAAATTAACGTACCGTTCGACGTAATTAATTAAATTATACAGTACATATACTGCCAGCATATTTCTAAAATGGTAATTACCAATGTGAATTACAAATACTCGTCAAACATTGAATGTTTCATAACAGAATGGACAGCACTCAACGGAATAATCAAATCGGAACCACTTTACAACTAATGCCACTAATTTTGACATCGTACATTGCCTTTACGTCTCATTGTTTTAACCTATTAATTAACCGCCTAATAGTTGAAGAGGAACTAAGAATCGATATTCGAATTTCACAACATAATATCATGAACATCGACGTATCGTAATACGTCGTTTTCTTTAAATAAATATTTCATGAACAGTGTTACTAAGCTCTTTTTTGTGAGTGAGGTCATCAGAAGTCAATCCCCCCTTACTCCCTCACTAGATTCTGTTGTAGGGAGGAACTCAAAGGGTTGCAACGCACTTGTATATCTTGAGTTGTTAGTGTCCATGGGCGAAGGTGGTTACTTACCATCAGATGATCTGTTTGCTTGTTTGCCCCTTACACCAAAGAGAAAATGAACATCGCCGTATTCGGCTGTTTTTTTAATCAATATTTCATGCGCATTAAACCAAAAAATATAACCAATATCAACTTACAATATTGATATACTGAGTCATATAATATTAAGATTAAATCTAATCGCCTATAGAATAACTCGCGTTTCATTCGATCGATTGGCACATCTCTATTCCATCACGTAGACGTGACAAGAAACCGTGTACGTCTTTATCGAAACCTTTGAGGCTTCGTAGTGAGGGATTTTCAATTTTGAATGCGAATTCGAGTGTCCTTGAGACGTGTCAAGATTATCTTAGTTTCTACTTACTGATGGAAAATTAAAATAGCGTCTTATTTTATTTAGTACTCATAGACGATCTAAGTACTCGTATGTATCAGTATTTATATTTGTGGATATTTTTGTATAAAATCTGTTTTATATATTTTATATGATTGCTGTATGTATATGTATGTATGTATATTTATGCATGTTATGTATGTATGTGCGTCCCTCATAAATGCTAAATGACTGAACTAATTTAACGTAACAAGATTTAAATTCATGCTTATTACGCGAGGGTCTCTAGGTCTATTAAAGTTATAGCAAGCATAATAGGTCACAATATATATGCAATTTATGTTTATGAATTAATATTTATAACACTGTAGAGTTTAATGTTTATTTAACATTTTAAATTCACAATTTAAAATAGCCATGTTTTGTTGTAGTTTCGCACGGTTTGTATCTTAACGCAGCGTTGTACCGTAATCACCATTACTAGAAACATCCACCTGAATTAGGGTTAATTGAATGTATTTTGTGTAAGCGTTATTTATGTTTATAAGGTTCTAGGGGATATATGGCCGTATTGAAATACGGCCATTATAGAATTAATAAAAAAACCGTGGTAGGTAATGGAAATGCGTTATTAAAGTTTGTTAGATACTAAAATTATTACGGAGACATTTGTGTTATAAATAATATAAAAAATATACATTAATAGCTTGCTTCCTGTTTAAAGATACAGACAAAATCTTCTTATCGATTTATTTACGAGATACTTATAATAAAATTACAATACGATACAATACTAATAAAATTAAATAATTTTGTAGACCTTTTTTTAAGATACTTCACAAATAAATATCACACAACAATTGATTACTATATATATTTCAAATATCTATTTGATTCAAATATATATTTATTTTTTATTTGTGAATTAAGACAAAATAGCCAAACTTATCCACATTTATATAAAAAGGAACTACTTATAAAATCTAAAAAAACATTTAAAATGAAACCTATTTTCATATCACTTAAATTTAGTTTTTTTATATCGATTACTACCGTACCAAATAAAATATGGCTATTAAAGACCGAACCTTTTCTGGTTACTTGGTATAACAGCCGACGTCAATATTTTACTTACTCTAAAGAGAACTGAAGAAAACTAAAGTACTAAAGCTTTCTATCATTGTACTTTAAAAGAAATCTAAACAATGTGTACCCGTATCGAGACTTGTTTTCATTGTCTTTGCCCTGTATTTGAAAAAGGAATATCAAGCTACGCGCCATTTTATTTGTAGCAAATATTTTTGTTGTTGTCATTTTAAGGTATTCAATCCCTACAGCGGTGGCTTTCATTTTGATTGCTGGTAATAATTAATACATAATAATGTACAATGGTAACCAAAATAGGCTGATAAAATAAAATTATTACGTGCCATTAAATATTTTATATGGTTGTTTACAGTTGGGATTATAAAACACAGAGAATCAATTATAAAGTCAATTGGATTATTATATGGTACAGAATATCGCCGCTAATCATTTTAATAGGTAGCAAAACAGTCGGGAAATGTAGCGAGTGCTCCTGGATCAGCGCCAAATACAGAAGTTTGTGATATTCGAATGAAACATTATATTTTATCCAACTTTAAGTGTCAAAAATAGCGAGAATTTCATTAAAGCAAACTTAAAACGATCCTGGAATTAGTGTGATTGCAAAACTAAAATGTAATTCTTGCTACTATCAGCATTAACTAAATCAATTTCAACCCTTCATTGCGAATTCACCAAGCCTTAGTAAATCGTAGACACAGAATCCTTTTTTTAGGTAAGGAGCTCTTCTGAAAGGTCGGCGGGCAATGGACACCCTCCACAAAGGCCCTCAGAGGTCGCATACCTCCCTTAAAAGGGTTTTTGTAAACACTGTCTCCTTTCCGATAGAAAACGCGTTTACTTTATCTAACAATATCTTCTTAGAAAGGGGTAAACCACCCTTCTTTTCGCAGAAATCACTACTTTAAATGTATACAGACGTGTCGTACACTTTTATTTGCGAAACGAATCGAGACGGAATGTGAGAGATACGGGTTTCGGAAATAATCTTATCTGTTTTCTGTAAATTTTATACGTCCTTAATACCATACGAAGATAAAAGAATATTGTGACTGTTCTCGCTCATGAATGCTTATTGTCAGATTGTCCGTAAAATATATTCAGTCAACATAAGGATCTCAAGAAATGAGAACACTGTTTTCCATTAATAACTGAGTACGTATTTACAAATGTTAATATACCTTAATCACATATCAGATTATCATCGATGTTTACATATGTTGTCCCTCCATTTACATGGAGATGACAAGACGTTTCTGCACGGCTAAAGATTAGATTATATAAAACATATTTATACACAGACGATATTAAGTACTTAAAATAATAAGTCAGTGGGAGAACTTCTGTTAAAAAATTGTATCCAAAAGTTCAACATTCTTGCTTGCCGTTTCCAGTTTGAGCCATACTAAAAATTTTAAAAAACCTCCTTTAACGCTATATAAACACTTAAGGCCGCTACAAAAGGTTTCAGAAACATTTTAAAACTAGCGCAGTCATTACCACCATTTTGTTTTGCATTTCACAAATACTGACTGTTAAATTGGAGGCGGAGTGACTCAGCAAATTACTTTTTAGAGGAAATTTTGCGCACTCACTGTTGTAACGAGCGGGGTGGTTGCCACCGCAAACAAACAAACCAACTAAAGTTTAACTTGCGAACTTGGTCGGTGGATTGCGTAGTTGAACCGTAGCCTGGCGCCTACTGCCCGCGTCATCCGTAGGCTTTGCACGTTAACTAATGAGCGTGATACAGCCCACAGAATGTCCGCCGCATAGTAATTCGAACCGAATACAGAATTGTTCCAGATTGCTTTTAACTGATATGAAATAAACGTTACCCAATTGTGTTCCGTATATGTCTATCTCACTTTAGAAACGACTTTATTGCAGACAAAATGTGACGTGGTAGAAAGTGGTTGTATATTCTGTCTGAAACATTACGTAGCTATTTTCTTACGCTTAAACATATTTGTTTCATACCCAACTTTAAAGTAAGATTTCCAGAAGCTAACAAAACCATACTAAAGTGTTTCTTATTAGTAGAGTCTCTTCCTTCTCCTTCCTCCACTCATGTCACAAGCATATCACTTTGGTAATAAAAATTATGAATAAAAAAATATTCAAAGAGGTATCACTAGTAATAGTCGTGATGGGCGGAGTAGTCGTTGACTTGCAATTTTAAAACCATACAACATATTTGATAAAAAATAAAGCACTCCATTACAAAGTCGAATACGATTACCATTCAAATTATATGTACTCCAAACAAAAACAACATAATATATCATTTCGCTACGACTCCAATCAATGCGAAGTCCGAAACATATTATTAGAATATCTTACTTTGTATGCACAAAAGTCAGAGAGTTTAAAGCTTCTAATAATAACTACTCTTTACTAAATCATAGCTAAACAATCATAACTGTACCTTACAATTTGCACAATTGTTAACCTACCTACTGAACTTTTTTTACATTGTTAATATTTTTAAGACGAAGTTCATACGAAACCTCTTTTAAGCGACTCATTCACGTTGTGTTGTGTCTGGACAAAGTATTTATTTATTGCATACGTACGTATTCCTAATATTGAATTTGAAAGCTTTTTTGTTGACACGATTTATTTTATAAGACTAAAACAAATTATTGTTTTATTTGGCGTTCGATATCTTAAATTAATTTAATATACCAGTACACTGTTAACTTCAAAATATAAACAATAATTCAACTCATAATTTGTAAATGGTTACAATATAATAAAAAAAATGTTTTTTTGCTTGAAGAAATGTTTCTACAAATCTAAAAAACTGACAAATAACGCAGGAAACCTTGTTACTACGTACAAACAGTACGACTTAACAATCCATTCTACGTCTAAGAAATTCTAAGCGCATTAAACTTAGCCTTAAACCCATGAATCGGAAATGACCGGTTCACCGGTCTAGCTTACAATTATAGGGAATAGTGGCCGGTTTAATGGAATACTTATAAATGATCATAAATATAGGCTAAGGGCATAATCGCAGGTTACCTGGGAACGTACAACTGGGAAAGTGCCGTGCAATTTAAAGTGTGCGTTCAAGTTAGAGGAAGGAAATTCAATGAATTTATAAGTTCTAACAAGCATTTGCAGTTTAAATAATACCTAGAGATCTCAAAGTGCTTTTATAAACTCTGTATTATTAAGGACACAAAATAAAATCATAGGTATGACATAAGCATACTTAATTTTAAAAGAAAACTTTTGAACTAATATTTTCCCTTTGTTTTGGCAATGTTCTATTTAGTTATTCTATTCTCAGTGGCGTTTTCATTTCTAGTTTGTTTTCGTCCCCCATTTCCAGAATTTTATATTCTTTACTTATATAATTAAGCATATCACAACGTTAAAGCAGAAAATGCATTACATTATTTGTTACGGTAATATTTATTTGAATTATAGTTTTATAACAGCCAATAGGAGTCCTTTAACCATTAGAACTAGAAATTTGGTCACATCTCAAATTTTAGCCCTATCACCAATGTTACCTGCGTTTACGAACGTTTTTCGATCAATGAATAACTCATAGGTTCTTAGATTTATGTAAAAGTTTCAATAACCAGCCAATTCTTTATGCAAAAAGTTAAACTAATAGAATAACCAATTTATAATAATAATATTAAATACTTGCTGCTATTAGTAATAATATTGGTATTTTCGTTATTTTCAGATGTCACCACTTCGTGTCGGACAGCAGCTCGGAATTCAAATCGTATGCAATAGTTTCATGGTAAACACCCCTGTTATTATATAGTTTTTTAGATTTTAAAGAGGTTCTAGATATTAAATATTTGTAGATACATTCCAGGAATGAAAATTCATTCTTTGAGATGAGCGTGAATCTAACCGTTAGAAGTACAAACTAAAGAATTATACGTTTCAGACTGAGTAGGAAATCGTATTCGTCTTTGTTTAGAAGTACTTTATTTTTAATACACATTGCAAGCCTTGAAATAAGCGCTAATCTAATCTTGTTAAATTTTTCAAACGAAATGAATATTTTCTTTATCATTTGATTTCTTATTTGTGTGAGTCTATACTTTCGTTACTCTAATATTGTACAAAATTCTGTATTGGTGTTTAAAAACTAAACTAAAGACACGTAACTACTGGTAGCAGTTTATGCATACCAAATTTTTAAATTATTACATATATCATGGTTAATAATACATAAGTGGTACGCGTGGTAAAAATAAATAGTATCACCACCCCTATTCATCCCGTGGGTGTCGTAAGAGCCGACTAAGGGAAAAAACTATGCAGAACAACAGCACTGCAAAGAGAAGGTAAACTTGACACGAACCCTATATCAACCCGTCTAGCAGGTGTCGTATAGTAGGCCAAAACCTCCTTTCTAAGGAGAGGTTCATTTCCATTTCCAGTGGACTGTAAATGGCTGTTGATATGAAGTAATAAAATTTAATATTTTTTTGGAACCTTTAAGTTTTTCAAATTACTGTTCAAAGCGCGCGTAAATGGCTAATGGTTTTGTTTTAAAATCGCATAACATTTTTACGATTTCCTACAAACGTACCTCAGGCCATTGTCCTTCCTTCGTTCTCTATTAGCTACAAATTCAATCAGAAATCAGGTATGGGTTTAGTCTAAAACCTATCATCCAGTACCAATTTTATAAACTCTTTTAATATTTACAAGCAATAGAAAAAAGAGCAAACTATCTTATTGCAATAACTGATTCGCAAAGAGCCAGACGCAAACATTTGAAACTTACTCGGTGCCATCTTGGATGTCCAATTGAGTTTTCATCTTGCGCCGCTTCTATATAGAACGCTAATAAACCCACTTACCCGACAAACTACTGCTAGCTTTGTCTTTTAAAGTAAGGCGATCGTCGGCGTTGCATCCATCAGCAATCTTATAACAGAATTAAAACGGGCTTTGTAATTCTAAAGTCGAATCTTCCTACACAACGATCTCACTGCTAATTGTTGGAAAGAGGAAACGCAATAAAAGTGGTAGTCTTTGAAGCGCAGAGGCTGGCCCGAGCGCCTCCAAGGAGCGCATTTTAATAAATTAAAACTGGGCAAATTCCCATTTCAATATCCTGTATTTTCTCTTTTGCGTCCTTTGGTACAGCCCGCGCCTTACATTGATTCCATTTTAGTGAAAGGCCATCAAACTACCTACTGCGTGTTACAAACATTCTGGTTGTTTTCAAACGAATCTAAGTACATACTTTAGAAATTGAAATCTTTTCAATTCACATACACGTTTCTAGTGAACAAACATCTCATACAAAGATTGCGGCTATTTAATGAAATGTTGCCAACAGATTTGGGGTATTTATCTTATGTTCTGATCTTCTACATATGACTGGCAAGCCTTACTGTTATTTAATAACCATATGTATGCATATATATTATAAATCGAATAAGTGTCTGTCTATGTAGCAGCTCTGTTCAATGCTGTGTCTGGTTGCTGCCACAATATTTTAAGAATGAATTTTCAATCGGCAGTCGGAATAGTTTTCACCATGATGATTAAATCGATTAGGTACCAAAGTCAGTTCTGGAAGCTGTTCGAATTGTCAAATTGTTATTTGCACTTTTAGTAT
This sequence comes from Arctia plantaginis, assembly GCA_902825455.1. Taxonomy (NCBI): domain Eukaryota; kingdom Metazoa; phylum Arthropoda; class Insecta; order Lepidoptera; family Erebidae; genus Arctia; species Arctia plantaginis. The sequence goes on from CADEBD010000288.1 coordinate 3,489,913, forward strand.
ATGTCAAATTGTTATTCAGTATATATTTAGTAGATCTGTGTAAATGCTTGTGTAACAAAATGTAATAACGAGGGTTTTTTTTTAAATTCCAGATGCCACCACTACGGTTTGCACGGCAGCTTGCAGCCGTCCTCACATCCAATACTTTAATGGTAAATATTTACTTTCTGCTATAATGACAGTAGTTTTATTGGAGACCACACTCACCGTTAACAGAGCTGAGTACTTATTAATTTCCATCCATGAGAAATCTACGAAAGCGGTAGAGGGTTTGATTCCTATTCAGAAGAAATAATTGTGTGATGATAATTGAGTATATTTATCAGCAGTTTGGTTACAATAGTGCAGCTCTGCTAGGCTAGGCTAAGCTATTATTATAAATATAACCAACACTATTGACAATCCTATTTATGACACTAGTCTTCACATCACATCACATCAACAGCCTTTAATAGTAAACGGCTGGACATAAACCTGTCCTTAGAAAGGAGGTTTTGGCCTACTATACCACGCGGGCCAGACGGGTTCGTATAGGGTTTGTGTCAAGTTTTCCTTCTCTTTGCAGTGCTGTTCTTCTGCGTATTTTTCTCCCTTAGTCGGCTCTTACGACACCCACGGGATGAAAAGGGGTGGTGACACTCTGTATTCTCAATCCGTCACCACACGGACCTTAAACGAGTTTTTAACTAGTTATATTCTAAACTAATAATACCGTCTATCAATTTCTTAGACTTAGACCTATAATTAATTATCCCTATGGTAACCGATTAATTTAGGGCGTCTAGCCAAGTGGCTATGACTTATATTAATTACTGTAGAACAACTCTAAGCATAAATGGTGTGACTACTTTTATTTAATACTTAGTCTAAGTCTTGTAATATAGGAAATAATTTCTGTATATGAGCACCTCTAAACCTTGGCCAATAAAAAGGGCTGCCATCACCAAGCTTGTTTTACTTAAATGTGCTTTAAAACACGTATTAACTGAAGAATATAAGCAATATATACAAGAAAGAAAACATACTTTTAACTCTGAAATACACAACAGCTTTCGTTTACTAATTTTCACAGCTATAAAAACAATCCTAAGCTATAAAGCAATCCTATACAACACTAATTACATAAAATATAAATAAATACAAGTGGTAACCCTATGCCAAAAAGAATAATAAGAGAAAATATTTTTTTTAATGAACCGTCCACAGTGAACTTAGTCTCAAAGTCAATTAATGAAAGCAAAACATGACCTCGAAAATTGTAATATAGCACGTAATAGATTGTACGTAGCAAATTATTCACATGAATCGATTACTAGACTAATTAAGATTGCAATTTATTTCATTGAAATTAGAGGCGGTATTTATGTGATGTTTCTGCAACAAACTTCGTAATATATTGTAAGTACTGATTTTTCGTGGCTATTGACTGTGGATTTCGGAATAACAAAAGTAATATCCTTTTTTAATAATATTTTATAACGAAAAATAAACCTAGTTCCTACGAAATACGAATGAAGAAAATAGGAATGACGTTATCAACGGACGAAGCCACCGCAATATAGGGAGAATTGCCTATCACCCAGTTACTTTTAAATGTGATATGGTAATATTGAAACCGAAAATATGAGATGTACAACTCAACAATAAATGTCTCTTTTTGTAATAAATCCTTTTTGGACATGTACGAGCCAAAAAACGATATTCCCTTCTCCCAGTGAAAACTACGCGATCTACAGCTAACCAATTACGGGACGCCAATAAATTTCGATGAAAATATTGATAACGTTGTGATGTAGTATGTTCAATGAATTACGTTCGTAAACAATGGCCGGGAGTAATTTATACCCGCGAATTAAATCACTACTGCGTTGCTATTAGCAGGCTTGTTACATTCTGCCCTATCAGGCCTGTTTTAATCCACAGTATCACGCCTGCTCATTCTGTATTACCAAATTCTAAAATACTAAAATTCAGCTCTATACCATCTAACTGTTGGTTATGTTATCGATAACATTCAATATTAATATAATTCGAACGAATATGTTAAACAATGACAGAGATAGACAAATTATAATTCGCATCTCACACTTTTTTTATCAAAATCTGTTATCGATTTAATACAGCAACGTAAATAAAACGCCCCATACCTAATTTGTTTAAGACTAGTAAGGGACAGTTGCCAGAAAAAAAAAACAGTGGCACTAAGGCAGTGCCGACAGAAGTGAAAACTTAAAAGTTTCAATTTTTTTTATTAAAACAGGTTTTTTTTTTGTCTTTTCTCGATTCAAAAAGTTCTGACATGAATATATCTATGTTCATGTATCATAATATATGTTTATATTTCATATAGTTTTATTATTTCATGTATGTACGTATTTCAACCCAAACTCAACCATCGTGTAAATGGGGCCAATATATCTAGATACTTACATACAGAGGTGTTCAATGGCTTGTTCCCATCTCAAAAAATACATTCTTTTGTTTGTTGTAATGCTCAACACGCATAAAGAAGTTTCCACTGGAAAAAGACGTTCGCATTTAGCAGATTAAGTTACTAAGCATCGATTTGCATTAAATAAACGAAGTAGGTACTATATTGTAAACGACGATATAATACCAAACAACGTAGCAATATTAAAACAAATAACATTTATAAAAAATAGCTAGCACTAAATATAGTTAAGAGCTAACAATCGATTTCCCTTGCTTGCTAAACGGGCTTAATCCGTTTAAAAAGCAATTTAATATTTAGTGAGTGCACTAAACGTGGTCTATTGTGTAATAATAGTAGTTGAAGTTTACATAAAGCCAAGTTTTGATCTATTTCGCATGTCCATGTTGTCTCATTAAAGTCAAAATCTCGATTTTTGGCTCTTCTGTAAAATTTGTGTCGTGTCAGAAGGTTTTTAAATAACACAACCGAGACATAGCGTACCTAAAGCTTGTATTAGGAGTCGGTTCACGTCGGCAGTGCACTGGGTGAGGTTCGAACCCACAACCATACTTACAAGTCCGACCCCACAGTCTTACTTACTTTATTAAAAGCTTAAAAACCTTATCACAACAGTCCCCTATTAGTTTTCATTTCCATTAAACACAAATAACATAAAAAAGGGACCTATAATCATTCTGCATTAACAATTTTCCGAATAGATCAAACAATTATTATTCTGCCTCTACCAAGGCAAGCCGCCATCGCCCCAGTGCGTCGCGCGTCGTTGCAATCTGCATAATACGCGACACTCATTTAACCACCGTTTGTGAGCGACAAATGAAGCGGACAGTACTGAAACTCCACTATAACCAGGTCTCTGCCTTCAAAGTCAAATTTTGCAAATCCAATGTCAGTTCTGACTAGTCACTGTGTGCGGCCGAAACGCAAATATTCGCGGGATGTCTAATAGCGCGTGAACTCTGTTATTGTCAGCCGACTGCAGCAGCAGCGGCCATTTTACTTTACGTACATATTTATTGGATTTTCAATTTCCGTAATATGACCAATAAGTTCGGTAAAGATTCCAATTTTATCCTGACGTGGGAATTAGATATATTATGTAATCGAACAACCCTCGCACCGGCTTATAGGCATGAGTGACGTCGTTATATAATAAGAAAGCTTATTTAAATTATCAAAACAAATCGCCGAGCATGATTTATTTTTGTCCAGCAGTTTATTTTGAATGTTACTAACCCTTCCGCCGCGGCCGTTTGTCGAAATACCTACTTTTATACGGGTATATTCAACAACAGGCTTAATTAGACAGATGTCAATATTATGACAGTTGAAATTAACGTTTGTATCAGTTAATTAAGTGGATGTTTACAATCAGCATGATCAAATCCTAGTAAATATTGGCTGTTTTAATTTCTGTTGTTTCTCTTGGCATTTGGGATGCGTTTTCTAATTGTAAAATCAAGAAAGTCACCATTCTTGTACACAAATATTATAAACAATAAGAGAATTATGATAAATTAGTTCCCTTTCTTTTTTTTCTTTTTTTTTTAAAAAGACAACTCCCGCATTAGGAATAAATCCTGTGTCGCGGGGGACTTTACAAACATACATGAAACGGACACAAAGAACACCCAGACTCAGAACAACAATTTGTGGATCACACAAAGTGTCGTCCCATGTGGGGTTTGAACCCACAACACTCGGCATAGTAGGAAGCGGCGTGGCGACCGCTTAAACCACTACGCCATCCGTGCAATCAAAGTCTGTCTGGAGTGAGACCACAAGTCAAGGAAGTACTTCTATCTTACTAATCACAGACTTTAGTTAATTATTAGGGAATAAGCATTACTAAGAATATCAATAAAGAAATTCAAACTTAGTAACTCGGAATTAGAACACACAGTCAAGAAAAAATAGGTACACAGAAGCTACGGAGCGCACACGCCCTTCGGGGCAGGAAGGGAAGATCCGGGTTCCCACACAGGAGGGGTCATCTATAAGCCGTAGATGGCTACTGGTACCTGGAGACGGCGTGCGGTGTTTGGTCGGTTCGAGTCCGACATAATCACCCACTGGTGGGTGGTATAGGAGGGGAGCTCCGCACAGAAAATGAAAAAAAAAAGGTACACAGAAGCTTAAATGATAAATCCTTTTAAGTACTGTGGCGACTTCAGGTTTTGTATGCAAACCTCATTTACTGGAGAAGTGCAAGCTCAGTCCTGAGACTTAAGTAATTTCATTTCAAATAATTTGTAGTTTTGGAAACACTTAATATATATTATAGCAGTTACGTGTGTCGTCGAATATTAACGTGTTCCGCCATATTACTAGATGTGTCTGCAATAGACTACACGCAGAATTAATTAATAGATGATTGGTTTAGCTATCTGTCAAGTAGTATATATATTATGTCTCTGCCATAAGTTATGTATATGTACATATATATATATATATATATATATATATATATTTGTTAATTGAATTCTGACGATTTCGTCATATATTAACCAGTTAGATGTCTTGTTAAATACTAAGAGGGTCGCTAAGATGAATCTCTGAATGTATTCTTAAAAACTTGAAGGGGTTTCAGCAAACTTGACTATAGATATATATAGGCTATTCTGGGCTATGACCTATCTCCACTATGTTTATTTTTCAATCCTTCATAAATGCTGTGTTCTAAAAGTCAGGGTGTTGTCCCTGCGTAACAATCTCAAACTTTCTAACGGCATTTGAACTGATCGTTTGTCGTAAAATGACAGTAAACTATAAATGGCGTAATTTTTAGAGAATTTAATTAAAGATTAAAAGTCGTGTTTTATAAACCGATTAAAATATCTACATGAGGCCGTCAAATAGCATTCAAATTTCCGGTTTGAATTTCATAATTATTATATCAGGCCTTATGGATAAATATAAAACTGACTTGAAATAATGTAAATGATTCCAATACAACAACATCTTGTGTATAAACAGATTAATAAAAGAGAAAGTAAAAACCGTTTGACGCACAGTGCAAATATCGCACAAATAAACAAAAGATGGTGCTTTAGAAAATGTGTGCTCGCACCTCTCTCTCTTGCCCCTATAGTAATATACAAAAAGTAACTCTCTGTCTTCCTATCTTCACTAACTTATATCTCCCTTTCAACTTCCGTTCGCCCCACCCGATCACACGTTTCGTAACGCTCTCGTCACGCATTCACCAGCTTACTCCCCAAGTCAAGCGTCCCTTTCTAAAATCGTATGAGGATTGTAGAAAGTAATGTTTCTCGTTCAACAATTTCAAATAAATGAAGAATATTTGCTCTAAAACCACAAGTGCTTAGTCTTATCAGCCAGTACAAACATTATTAACCCAAGTATCCTCTATATACAAACGAAACATATTACTAAACTGAGTTTCCAACCCCCCATCGGCACGGCTGAGCAAACTGGAGCATTTGCATTTTAAACGACACATGTTATTGCGCTCAAATTGTTGCGGATCTATTAGTGGATGGTCTACGGATGCGAGGGATTAAGCTGTTTATCTAATAGCATCAAGAACCGCGGTATGTAGGCCTATTAAGACCCTTGTTACTTTTATGGTTACAATGTTTTCATACGATCATTACAGGGTTAAGTTTTAAGTACAAATGAAGGTGCTTAGTGGCACAGTGGGTATGGTTGGTTGTTTATAATTGGGTGAAAAATTGTAAATAATACATACTTCCTTGTTAGTTACCAAGTAATTATGTAATGTATACAAAGCTTGGTTAAGCTTTATGCAATGAAAATTAAATTTAAAAAAAATGAAAACAATCACACAAGTGCAAATATTGTGTGATCCCAGGTATTGAAATCCTGATCTATGTATTTGAGACGATCTTCTCACAATAATTCAGTTATGAACATAATAATAAAAAAAAGTATTTTCTATTTTATTAGCGGAGATGATTATAAGACGAGTCGAGAATTTGCATCACTAAATTATTACAGAACTTGACGTAATTAATTTCTCCAACATTGTTTACAACCATTAATCATAGTGAACGTTTAGACGAAGCGTTTTAATATATCCTTTCCGGAAACATAAATATGACGTAACAGAATATATTTTTTAATCCAACTCCCACCAATCATCCGCACTGACACTACATGCGTTAGGTCTATAATTAAAAAGCCTAGAGTCCCTTCATTCCAGTTCGGCACACACTTGGTGGCAGTTCTCCAATGGGGGCTGTAATTATTGCATTTGCATAGCTATCTCACGTAACGGCGTGTTTTTGCTTCGCTACACTCTTTCACTTTAATATTATCCGAAATATTTTTTCCCTCGCAATTTTCCACAGGGAATGGTATTTTTTAACAAGCTTTTATTAGCTTGATATATGTGTATGTAACGAAATCTTCAAACGTGATTTTAACGCACTTCAAAGCGTCGAATTAAATTAAAATCATTTTAATAGTTTGTCCCATTATCCTGGTCAGGACCTTTTTTTTGTTCGAATCGGATCACCGGCTCCTAGGGGACGCAGGAGCCAGGAGTATGTGGTGTTTCCACTAAAAACCACCCATAAATTATAGTTTTTTAGTTTTTTAAACTATAACTTACTTTATCGTGGATTGACTTAATAGTCGATGAACTTCGTAGAAATAATCACAAAATTAAAAACATTGTCTTTTAACTTAACATTGGTGATTGTTGTGTTTAAGTTTTGAATGTTATGTCTTTTAATAGTGAGTGTTCACGGACTCCCGAGGGGGTTTACGCTTGTGTTAGTGGTTAGTGATCACTAACCACTGAACCAGGCTCGTCCCACCATAGGCAAAAATGTGTGCTAAGCACGATCCTGACGATCGTCTAGGTCAGAGGTCATAGATAGAGTCATCAAACGCTCACGTTTTGCTCACTATAATTTTAGTCCTATTTACCTAATACTGAGCAACCCTATTGCCGTGTCTGAGTGTTCTTCTTATATTGCCTTACTATTATACAATAATACTAATTTTTGCAACCTGATGATGACGTCACAACAACGAAAAACCTACAGCATAAAACATATAGCATATTTTAATCTGTTTATCGCTAAGACTGGAACTGCAATTGTACAGTTGGTCAAAGTAAGCCGAAAGTAATATTAACCAATAAAAACAAATTGCTTTCTCGCATTGTTTAAGTAAATAAGCGTAATCGCCATTATGATCAAATTTAAAAATATTTATAAATTAAATATTATCAGTATATATATATTGCTATTTGCTAAAAACACGTCACCATATCAGTATTCCGATTCACATAAACTTATTTTGAATCTTGCTTCCTAAAACTCAAATATCCGTCGTGATAGTCGCAAAATGGTCCAAAACACGTCGAAGCCAGGTTAATTGGATTTTAGCGGAAATTTCACTCACGCACATGACGGTACGAGCAGAATGCCCACCACTGTTTGCGAATCAACTTCGCATATCGAATTTTCATTCCTGATTTGTTTAGAAATACCCATCGGAGCCAATAAATACGGAAACGCGAAATTTGCAAAAATATGTGCAGGAGGTGCGAGAATTGAAGTGCATCATCGATTTCACTAGAACCAATCTTCGCTTACTACCGTCATAAATCGATATAGTTTTCAAACCGTCAAACTAATAAAGCCCAACAGAAAAGTTTAAAAGTTACCTAGTCTTAGCAATGAAGTGTTCTAGAAATACCCGATTCTCAAGACAACTACACAAGCATTCGAAACTCGCTCGGTACTGTCTTAGATGTAGGTAAAATTGAGTTTACATCGTGCTCCGTTTGTCCATAGACTGCTTATTAACCCACTGACCTGACAAACTACTGGTAACTTCACCTTCAAAATTGGTCGGCATAGCATCTGTCAGCACTATTTTAAGTTTAAACTCGAATTAGTTATACTTTCAAACCGAATCTAGTCTGCGCAACGATCTCAGTACTAGTTTTTGAAAAGATAAAACGTAGTAAAAAGTCGTTAGTCTTTGAAGTAGAAAGGCTGCCCCGAGCACCTTTATTAAAAAATTTAAGAAATTAAAATTGAACAGAATGCCCATTGAAATTCCTTTTATTTTTTATTTTGCGCTCAAACGTAGTGTCGCTTGGCTTACATTAATTCCATTTTTCTGAAAGGCCGTTAATTTAGCTACCTGCCATGCATTATAAACATTTCGGTTGTTTTCAAAGAAACCTACTAATCTCAGTAATTCAAAATCACTTACACGTTTCCAGCGGACAAACAGCCGATCTAACGTTTGCGGTCGAGTGAACGCTTAACGAAATGTTGCCGGCGGAATAGAGACAGCATTTGGGCGTATTTAGGCACACGATTAAGTGTTGACTAACCACATACGTACAGTAATATTTCTATAGAATAATGAAATCCTCAGATTCAATCTGATTGCATATTGAATTTAGAAATGCCCTTGAATATAAGACTCTATAAGTCTCTATAAGTAATCTACATTTCAAATTTTTTTTTTTTATTTTTTTTTTGTTTTCTTTTTTTTTAACAAATCCCGCACTAGGAATAAGTCCTGTGTCGCGGGGGACCCCACAAACATACACGAAACGGACACAAAGAACACCCAGACTTAGAACAACGATTTGTGAATCACACAAAGTGTCGTCCCATGTGGGGATCGGACCCACAGCACAGTAGTAGTAAGCGGCGTTGCGACCGCTTAAACCACTACGCCATCCGTGCAGTCAAATATGATTAAACGATTCATTTTGTATATTCCAGGTGCTGTTAATATCACTGCAGCTGCTGACATGGAGTAGCGGTGCATCGGCGCTGGCCAACTGCCCAACGGGGTGCATCTGCAATGACGATACTCTTGTTGTAGTGTGTGAAGAAAGCCGACTCGACGTCCTGCCTATCGCCCTTAATCCTTCCATACAGCGTTTAATAATACGTAACAACAAAATCAAGACTATAGACAGCTCGATGCAGTTTTACGCTGAGTTGCAACACCTTGACCTCTCTCAGAACCACCTCGTTAACATACCGACGAAAAGTTTTGCGTATCAGCGCAAGTTACAGGAGCTACATCTAAACCACAACAAAATATCTTCGGTAACCAACACAACTTTTCAAGGTCTCAACTCACTGACTGTTTTGAATTTAAAGCGCAATTTCTTGGAGGAACTTACTAACGGAGTTTTTACTACTCTACCAAGGTTAGAAGAACTAAACTTGGGACAGAATAGAATATCAAGAATTGAACCAAGAGCGTTTGCTGGTTTGTCAGCCTTGAGGATTTTGTACTTAGATGACAATCAGCTAAGTTCTGTACCAACAACATCTTTCAGCCTTCTAGGTAGCCTCGCTGAGTTACACGTAGGCTTGAATGCATTTTCTTTTCTACCAGATGACGCATTTGCTGGTCTTAACAGATTGACAGTTTTAGACCTAAATGGAGCGGGTCTCTCAAATATTAGTGAATTAGCTTTCAGAGGGCTTCCAGGATTAAGAAGTCTTAATCTCTTTGGTAACAGATTGTTCATTGTGCCAACGCAGCAGTTGTCTGGGCTCACTAGATTGGAGGATTTATTTATCGGACAAAATGATTTTATAACTCTCGAAGCTCATTCATTTAAAGGACTAAAAAATCTTAAGCTACTGGATATCACAGGCGCTTCTCAATTAGAGAGAGTGGAGAAGGGTGCCTTCGAAGATAACGTAAACTTAGAAACGATCGTTTTGGCAAATAACAAGAAGTTATCTATTATAGAAGACTGCACACTGTTGGGACTCCCCAAATTAAAACATGTGTCTTTAAGAGACAACGCTATCGTAAGTTTAAGTGAAACTGTCTTTATTGGAAAGGAACTGAAGCAGCTTGATTTAACCGATAACCCTATTTTCTGTGACTGTCAACTATTGTGGCTGCAAGAGTTGATGAAGGGCAAAAGCAACTTTACACAGTTACATTGCGCCAGCCCCGACCATCTTAAAGATAAACTTTTAAAGGACTTGAGCGCTGATGATCTGGGTTGTGTGCTTCACGACTCGCGACAACAAACCATAATAGGCGTCGTGGTAGTCGCGTGTGTCGCCGCAATCGCAACTTTGGCACTTATTATGTATCGATACCGTAAGAGCATGCAGGAGAAACTTAAAGATTATAAGTGGAACAAGGGAAGGAAGAACCTCGAGTACCACAAACCTATTTCAACGGAAGAAGACTGCATAGTGCGAGGAATCCACCCATCACAATACCCCGCGCCGCCCCACAGGCAGATTCCGGTGACGGAACTGTAGCTAGAGCTTTACGCCTCGCCGAGCGTTTTCTTCATGTCTGGCGGCCACGGATCCGCGCGTCGGCCGCCGCGCTCGGGAGGCGGCGGGGGCGGTGGCACAGCTCCCGCTAGTGGCTTCACCTATATTGGCACCGAGACACGTGTGCACCAGCCGCTCACGCTCAACAATGGTGCCCCGGCTCACCACCTCAACAATGGCTCGTTGCGCTCTTTGCCGGAGAAAAAGAATAACCGCAACGGTGTCGTGTGCCATCCCGAAAACTTCCAACGAAACCTTGACACCCGCTACTCCAGAAAGCAAGAGAACGGTTACTTGCGCAATTCTGAAACGATAATCGGGTTCCCGCGGAACGACAGGGACTACGAACGGGATCATACAGAGTACAGCGAACCCGAGTACTCCATCATCCCGGAGAATGGGTACGGCCGCGGCATGGACGACTACCCGCGGTCTTGCACGCACTCCAATACGTTTAACTGTTGAGGGTGCGTGAACTATCTCAATCGTTTGTGATCTTGTAATTCTAGCAATAAATCTTCATTCCATTAAGTTTTCTATGGACGGAGTCAGTCTCGACGTAGTGCTCTAGAGCGGTTAGTGACGTTAGTATTTCGGGTCCGGTGTACGTTCGACCAGCGAGGACTATCTATCGTATTCGTTTTAAAAGAGTACCTTATTTGTAAATTATAAATTTAAGTAGTGATCGATCTATTTTTCAATGGGACGCTCGGGGTTTAGGGACGTATGAAAGTGAGACTTTCGCTCGAGATGACGGTACAATGTATAGACTAGTCGCGGAGGCAGCGTGGTACGTAACGGGGGGACACGCTAGTCGCTCCTCCCTTAGTACATTGTGATTTGTAATTATTTCTACCAGTGCGGTGGATTTTGTATTTGATTTTGTACAAAAAACCATTCCATATGATATCTTTTAATGTTTAATATTTTATTTATAAATACATAAAGTAAGTGTGCGTTAAATAAGACACCAATATGAAACATATTAGAGATAATGAATGTAAATATATTTATACTATATTGAGATATTTATAAAATTTAATACAATCTTGTTCTTCTAAAATTATCATAAAATTATTTCAGGATATTGTATTGTTTGCTATAATGACTGATATCCTATATTACGACATTTCCTACCTACGAGTATATACCTACTTTACTTAACTTCTTATTGAGTAGGTACAAACGCACCTATTTATTTATTAACTACACGTTTCGAAAGTTTATATGCTCAATCCTGATAATGTAATGTTTATTAAGATTGAAGACGAAAAAAACGTTGTCTTATTGATGTGTATTTTTGTTTTACTCTTATATAGTTGTATAAAATCCAACACTTAGTGAAATAAAGGTATGATCTACTTAGAAAAGTCATTGTAATATCCAATCCCGTCTATTGCCTCACGATGCCTTTGACTGATGAGTTTTAAATGGCGTGTCTCCAACAAATAAAGGTAGAAGTTATCCTGTCTCTATATATCCTTTATGTAGATAATGTAAGCTTACTACTGACATTGTACCACACACAAAAATTAATTAACGAAATGGAGACATTTTTGTTTACATACTTTTATAAATAGATTATACCATTCGCAATATTGTGCCTCAATCAAATGTTGTTCATCAATGTTAAATAGCTGTTCCATGTATTTAATAATTTCTTGTCACTGTCATTGGTGCTAATTCTGTTGTTCGAAAACTCTCTAAACTAAACTAAAAATCACTAAAAATTTGTTTAGTTCTGTCAAACAACGTTTCTAAAAACGTAATATTTGACAGGACAAAATTTTTTTTTAGTGATTTTTAGTTTAGTTTAGAGAGGTTTCGAACAACAAAATTAGCACCATTTATCTTTGCCATATTCCAATAAGGCATACCAAATGGTATAATTAAAATTAGGAGTAATCGGAAATAATTTTTACTTTGTAGAAAAATGTATAATAACGAATGTTATGAAAGTGCAAATATAATATGGCAGCATGATTCTTAAGGCCTTACATTGATGTAATACCAGAAATGTGAACAATTCAAATTGGATATTGAGATTACTAGTATTATCTACGTAAGAATTTCTTGATATATTTAGCAAGTTTAATAGATATATAAACAATAATAACACTCTCATAATGGTATCCTAATTGTGTAACACTTCCAAAGTCCCACATGACATTATCACCTAGCCTGGTTGGAAGGTCCTCCTGTTTGAGTTGGAGGAACAACGTTACTTTCATTCCTGCAAAGTGTTGATTCCAAATGGGTCCGTTATGTATATGGATGTCCCCACACTTTTAAACTACCAAGTTGCTTTCACTTGTGACTGGTACCTAAATGAATACACGAAGAAATACAATTAAAAGCACCTAAACTGGAGTTGCTATTAATAAAACCAGAAGTAATCGCTAATGTTACTGGTAAGAAGTCACCACAACTTGTCTAGAAGAAATTTGTATGCTCTCTAATGCTTCTGTATTAGAAATCATTCAATAATGAACTCCCTGCATTTTTTTAAGTATTCTAGTAATTCTGTATTCACTAAAAATGCTTTTAAAAGTTGTATTGAATAGGATTGATAGTGCCTGTGCAATACCAATCCTATGGTCATTACCAGGAAGCCCTGGTGACTCTAAACCCCAGAAAAGCACTAGTGGTAATCTCACGTCCAATCTTTAAAGGTTTTATACCTATTTAAATCAATTTGATATCTTCTATCTGTATAAGGCCTTGAGGTTCGCAAGAGCAGCTTTTATGATAAAGTAATAATCGCTAGATATTTCTTCGGAGCCATTGTTTTTGTCTTCTTGGATTATGGAACACATTTTTTACTCCATTTTTATAATGACCTCCACGACATACCTAAGTTTTTTTTGGCGTTTATTGTTTGTGTAAATATGGAGAAATTAAAGACTAAGTAATTGAGGCATGTGTTAGTGCCTAGTCGATGCCTAAAAAAGTATACAAGAAAAATGATGAATACATATGAAAAATTGTGATTAGATTACTCACTACATTGTAATAGAAATCATCGGTCATTTCTGTACTTTATTGTAGCTATTACATACATACAAACTCGATAAATATAACATACCTCAAAATTATTTGTGTTTTATTTTATTTGACAACCTTAACAACCTTACCGGCCTGTGAATGGCATGATCAAGAGTTTGCGGGTTAACCCGACGCCGTCTAGTATTGCCTGAACTCACTTCACTTAGGTATTTAGCGAAGTAAATAAGAATACTGACACTGAATCACTAAAGCGGCTAAAAAAGCATACGTCACACCTGACGATAAACGATCGCCCGCCGTAGTAGATTTATTTTGGTAGCTTCAAGCGCGTTGCCAATCCTGTATTATCCCAAAAAAATTATTGCCTACATACCCTGTTAAATATCGGTAACGGTATCCGTCAACATGATAAGCCTAATACGCCCAGGATCTCAGTATCAGTTTTAAGGTTTAGTTATTATTTCAATAAGATTACAACGCTCAAAAAGCAAAGGTTTTTTTAAACTAGGCTCGATGCACCTGAATTTTGTTGAGTAAGACAATAATGTATAATAGCGCCATCTGTGCCAACGACTCAACACTTATTACAATTGTTACAAAAAATTGCGGCGATCACTAGATCGCGCCTTATACTAACTACTAAGTCCTACCTAGTCTATCTTTTACAACTAGTTTAATCAGTCATAATTAAGTCTTCAAAAGTGCAAATACCTATGCATTCTTGATAACAAACGATGATCAGTGTTATTAACATTGGATAACATTGCCATAAGCTTACTATTCACATCAACAGCCCCTAACAGTCCATTGCTGGACATAGACCCTTCCTTAGAAAGGAGGTTTTGGCCTACTATACCACGCTGGCCAGACGGGTTTGTTTCAAGTTTTCCTTCCTTTTGTAGCGCTGTTGTCCTGCGTAGTTTGCTCCCTTAGTCCGCTCTTACGAAACCCACAGGATGAATAGGGCTGGTGACACTCCGTATTCTTAATCCGTCACCACACGGAAGCTTACTATTAAAATCTGACTACTCACCGTTCGAGCACAGCGCCTGCTCGATTTTTAAGGCAACACACGAGGACATTATTAGATACCGTCAATAGGTGTTTTAGCTTACTTGATATTAACTTTTTCTACTGTCGGTTTACACACTATGTATTCGACCATCGCTCAATACACAGCATTTAAGTACCACTCGAAGTTCTCCTTAAAAAGACTACATTTCCCCAACACTCATTGTTTAGCAGAAATATAGCATTGTTAAATGAAGTCTCTTAGTTCGGATTTTAGAGTTGCTGTGACATCCACAAAAAAATTGATAAAATAATTAAATACCGAACCTATAAAAAAATCATAAATTTAATGATATAAAAACAAAGAGTACGAGTAGCTACTACTACGACTACTTAGATAAAAACTTACTCTTGAAATTGATAATGTACAATGTACATGCTTAGATTATAAATCCATACTATTATTATAAATGCAAAAGTGTGTCTGTCTGTCTGTTAACTCTTCACGGTTAAACCGCTGAACCGATTTAGATGAAATTTGGTATAGAGATAGGTTAAGTCCCGGGAAAGGACATAGGATAGTTTTTATCCCAGAAATCATCCTTTAAAAGGGTGAAATGGCAGTGGAATTTGGATGGAGAATCAATAACCTCTGAACCGGTTTAGATGAAAGGACAATGGCAAGTCCCCATACATAATTTTATTTGAAGTGAAATGACAGCGTTTAAATATCAAAAATGCCTATAACCCTTGAGAATTTATTCTTGATCATTCTCATAAAAAAATTACTAGCGAAAGAAGTCTAGGAAAAAAGATATTGGCTTTTGAATGTTTCGAGGTTAAGTACTAAAATATTGTCAATGTTTTGTTTGAAACTAGATGGCGTTGTGTGTCATATATTCGAAAATATTATTCATCATTATTATTACTTATAAGCAACCCTATTTTGCTGTAGAAAGTGTTAGCCGACTCTCTAAATGGGTGAAGGAAGGAAGGGTATTTGCTTAGCATGTATTGGTAAACAATAGAAAAAATCTTCGCTTACATAGTAGGTGTAATACTAGCTATAAATAAATAAATTAATAATAATAATTTGAATAAATGTACTTCAATACACATTTACACAAGGCGGGAGCATTTATTTATTTATTTAGTTATTCAACAGTCAGTAGTTGTGACATTATTTACTAAAAGCATGCATCCATTTTCTTGAAGTTAATGCACAACATTTTAAGGCATCACATCATGCATATTGGAGTAACACTATATGAAATTAAAATAAACATATATGAGAGTTTAATAGTAAACAAAAGTAAAACACCCAAACAAACTACAATTGCCTTGTGAGAAATGGTATGTAAGTCATGCGTGTAAGTGTCAAACGACAAGACTAGTAAGTGCGACGACGACGAATCGACATTTTAAAAATATCGATGTATGTCTATTTATGTGCCGTTATTAACCTACAATGTCTTTTTCTCATCACACTAAGCAGTATATTGTTTTAGTATTTTTCCGTAGGAAAATAACGTAACTATATTCTATTTATTTTGGTGTAGTAAAAATCTTTTAAAAAGAGTCAAAAATATTCTAAATTATTTCTAATTAGGTTGATTTAGTCACTACAGTACTAGTTACGGTAGCGTATGAGTAAACCCGTGGGCAGAAGCAAATTCATAATCATAATAGGTGAACCTTCGATAGATATTTCAAGCCAAAGTTATAACAATCAATTATCGATAAAACGTTCCATAATATAATAATATCATCAAGCATCCCTAGTCAGTTCGTGATGGCGATTCTGACATTACGTACTTAGGTCAAATAAAATCTTTAAAAATATCCAATCTCTTATTAGACTTATACAACACATGGCGGTATAATGATAAATCATAGAAAAAATATTTAGTAAGTTTACTGTTAGTCAATTTTTTAAACGCTTCAGTTTTAGGTAAATATGTTTCTGCCATTGTTCTTTGGTATGGAGATAATATGATTTTTTGAATATACTTCTATTTACTGCGATATTTGACATACAAAGCTAGTGTGTCATACAAATAACCTAAGTGTACATGATTAATACACTAAGATAATACCTTTTGTGTTAGTTAGGTAGGTACTGTAGTCAATTATAGTAATGGAGATTATCTTTTATATAAAATTCTCGTGTCACAATGTTAGTTACATACTCCTCCGAAACGGCGGACACAAAATTTCATTAAAATCGGTCGATTTTAATGAAATTTTGTGTGGACATCGGGAATGACAAGGGTGACCCCTAATTTTGCCAATATTTCCTGGAAATAATGTATATGGCAAAACGTTTGCCGGGTCAGCTAGTTGCTACTATACAACATAATCATATGATGTAACGATAGGTTTTAGTCACTGACTTCACCTTTTTTTCTGTGCGGAAATCTCCTCGGATCCCCACCGGTGGCTGCCGGACTCGAACCGACTAAAAACCACACGCCGTCTCGGGTACCAGTAGCCGGGGAACCAGGTGTACCCTAGAAAGGAAATTGATAAATCCCTTCTGGGAATTGGTCATAGACAAAGATAAATGCCATCAAAAACTAACAAATCAAAGAAAAAACCAAACCAATCAAAGACTCCGACTTTTTGGTCGTAGTCTTTGATTGGTTTGGTTTTTTCAGGAGTTGTAGCAGAGTAATCGAACCACTATGGAAAAACCCTTCATATTTATTGAGCAAACTAACAATCCATGTCATAAAATAAGCATTTGATATGTCACATAGTTTTTTATAAGTTTAACCTATGTACATATCTGTCTGTGGCATCATAGCTCCCGATCGGATGGACCAATTGTGATGCGTATTTTTTTGTTGGTAAGCCGATGTGATTGAGATGGTTCTTACTCTAAATTTGGATTAGGCCATGAAGGGATATCACTAAAATCCACAGATCTGATTGATCTGAAATTTGGTATACTGTTACTTTGATAATATTTTCACATGGTCACCTGGAACTTGCTGCTACATCAAGTAGTCTGCCAAATAGCCAACTCCTCAGAAAATTACAGCACATATAATAATAATATATTCTACCACATACACACAACGCCATCTAGTCCCAAACTAAGCAGAGCTTGTACTATGGGTACTAGACAACTGATATAAATACATATATACTTTTTTTTTTTGTAAATACATACATATTATACATAGAAACACCCAGACCAAATCAAACATCAAATGTTCATGCACACAAATGTTTGACTTGAGCGGGAATCGAACCCGCGACCTTTGGAATAGCAGTCCGTTACACAAACCACTACGCCATCCAGTCGTCATATAGGTACCATGTTTGGGCTTAATACTGTTTTTTTTTAAATATTGTATTATACTTAAGTTTAATTGACTACACGGATGGCGTGGTGTGTTAAGTTGTCACCTCTCCACTAACTTCTACGCTGAATGTTATGGGTTCGATCCCCACATGAGACAACACTTTGTCACGAAGTTTTTATAGTCCCCCGCGACCGAAAATATACTCCTAATGCGGGCGGTTTTTTTTTTAAACAAAAAAATAAAGCTTTAGGAGTTTGGTATCACCTGGAGTTTGGATCATCATAGGGTTTTGCTAGAACTTAGGAATGCACCAGCTCTGAAGAGCTAATTTGGTTCAAGTTTTATATGATACACATCAATTCTGTAAGTTTTATTTTCACGATTCGTTGATACAAATCGTCCAAATCCTCTATTTTCAACAAGTTGGCACGAACCATCGATCCTTAATACAGACGCTTACTCGATTAGGCATGTAGGTATTGATTTAGCAAAAAAGTACTGATCACTGACCTTACTCCTGTGGTTGAATGACCTGTCGACTCGGCCGCCGTCCTAGGCCAACTACTATGCTAGTTTCACGCTGTATGTTCATGGTGGGAAGGGTAGAAAATTAACGGATGTATAAAATAAGAAGTCCATAAATTGTTCATTAATTTATTTATAGTATGTAACATTTGTTAACATTACAAAATTGTTCAGCCTTGTGATGGGAGAAGCCTGTTTCAACCGATGCGCAGATTGACATGATTTTGTAAATAAATAAAAAAGATACGAATTTTAGGCGCCAGTGTTAGAGTGGAATATTTATGAGTAACCTTCACTTATGCATTATACTTAAAACTTCTCTTCTTCAAGACCATGCTTAAAGAACATGAGGATAGGTGTTGAGACACCGTCGATGTCCCTATATTCACACATGGCGACCATGCCATCGCAATCCATGGACTCTCCAGTAAAGAACTGGAGTTCCTTAAACCTACCTAGGATGTCTTTCATAACCTTGTTCATATTCGTTTTGAACACGTCAACCTGGTCGGGTGCCTTCTCTTCCAATTTTGCTACTAATCTGAAAGAGATAAAATACAGACAATTTATTATCATGGATCAGCAACATATTAATGTGTAAAAGATATGGTAATCGCAATCCAGAAGACACACAATACTGTAAATTTATGATGCAGCTATTTATCTTGTAAACAAAACAGTCCTAGAGTTATATCAATCACTCACACTAGGACTGCCCTACATATAGAATTGTTTCATGTTTTACTTATTTTCTTTTAATTTAATCAAGTTCTAATATACCGGTAGAAGACAAATGAATATAATTACAAATTAGATGTCATCTCCATTTCATTGACAAACATTATAGAAATGAGTGTTATTTCACTAGAGTTCTTTATTCTAGCATCAATAGCTCCACGGGCTGATATTGAGGACCAACCTATGGTATTAGATGATGCAAAGGTATTTTTCATTAGTTTGTTAATGTACTCTACTTCAAGCTGTTCATGTTAAATTATTTTCAACATATAGGTTACAACAGTACTTTAGTAAAGCATACATAAGACAAGCATAGCATACTAGATCAACATGATAGTATATTATATAGGCTAGGTATACTATATTATAGCCTAGATTTAAAAGTGCCAAGTCCAGATATCTATACTAATATTATAAAGCTGAAGAGTTTGTTTGTTTGTTTGAACGAACTACTACTGGTCCGATTTGAAAAATTCCTTCAGTGTTAGATAGTCCATTTATCGAGGAAGGCTATAGGCTATATATCATCACGCTAAGACCAATAGGAGCGGAGCACCAATGAAGAATGTTTCAAAAACGGAGAAAATTTATTACTATTGAGAGACGCAGACGAAGTTGCGCGGGTCAGCTAGTAAACAAATAAAAACTAAATATATTGTCATGATCGTAAAATAATGTCAGTTAAAAAAAAATTTGGATTTCTGTTTTTACCATATTTGCATACTACATTTTTTGAATATTATTACAACATTCAAGAAAAAATTATATGTATTTCAGATTTTAAATTATTCAGTTGGTAAACTGACAGATTTGATAGGTGCTCAAAGTAAAATGAAGCATGTTATTTTTTCAAATTGTGTAATTATTAGTTGTTATTTTTATTGCATTTTAAAACAAACCCTATTTTTCACTTGTATGCCAATTTTAATAAGTACAGATTTAGAATTATTTTTTATTTGTCAAAACACACCAACACTATTCTACGACTATGACGACATGATTGACATGTTTTTTTATTTTTATCAGGATTTAAAATTTAGAAAGCTGCTTATGGTCCTTTTCCCACATTTAAATAATTAATAAAATGTGTACTGGACATAGAACTTATCCATCCATCATCCAAGAAATGATAATTTCACTAGATTTCATGCACTATAACTGAGAATTTAACTAAGTGCTTTGATATCTAAATA
Source organism: Arctia plantaginis (assembly GCA_902825455.1). Classification (NCBI taxonomy): domain Eukaryota; kingdom Metazoa; phylum Arthropoda; class Insecta; order Lepidoptera; family Erebidae; genus Arctia; species Arctia plantaginis. The sequence goes on from CADEBD010000288.1 coordinate 3,510,434, forward strand.
GCAAAAAAATAAACGAAACAGAATAATTCACAAGGACTGCAAAAAACTAGAACCAAGAACTATGTTAAAACAAGGAGCTAGAGGAGATCATATACTAAGCCATTTGAAAGCAAAGTAAAAACTGTTTAGATATAGATGTTGTAACTTTAAGAACAACATTAAAATTAAGTGTAAAAGGTTAATTAAAGATAACTTATTTAACTTATTTAACATTTTGTAGTCAATAGACAACAATCACCAGACTAGGTGATTGTTGTCTATTGACTACAAAATGTTGTTCATTGATATAAAACGGCCATATTTAAATATGGAAGACCATTTGTTCATGAACAACTCTTTGTGTAGATCTCATGTGCACCTTACACACAGAAGAGATGACTTTTCAACAGACTGTAAACTACACAAAACCCATTCTGCTGTGAATTATTTAAATCACTGAAAAAAATGTAGTAGTGTCATGTATAAAAATGTGGTCTACTGATAGAGTACGGCCATCTTTAAATATGGAAGAAAGCTTCAATAACATCTCTTTGTCTATGCTGCCTTGCACCAGGAAGAAATGACTTTTCAACATATTGTAAACTACAAGAGTGCATTCTGCGGTTGAGAATTAACTTATATATCAATTTAAACTAGATTTCTAGTGTGCAAACAAATATCAGCTAACATGTAGAGCCTGTCCTCTAAGTTGTGAACAAAAAAAGTAAATTTTTAAAAGTTGTCAACATGTGGTCTTTTTTTTTATGCAATTCCAAAATTGGCACATGTCTCCACCATGTGGTAACCTTCCTATAGTATAAAAGCATCAACATTGAGATTTGTTAGTTACTAATTGATTTGTTAATTATTAATGTTGTAAACCATTAAAGCACAATTATTTACAAAATTGTTTAAGTCATTAACATATAGATAAAGTCTAATGCTGCTCTTTAGTAATATACCAATAGTGTAGTATCTAATTATATTTGTTACTAAGTTAGCAAAATAGCAAGCAGATATGTATTACAATTAGCTAAGATTCTTGGAAACTTAATGGGCACTTAGTACCTATCTCAGATTTTTTATGAAGAGTGACATTTCTGTCTTGAAAAATTTGTTTTTAATAAATATACTAAACAGACTTTTTACAGTTTACAGATACCAGTTTAGTCTACATGCTTTTAAATACTATAGCTTTTGAAGGCTAAGGGTGAGATTTGCTCGTCCAATAACAAGCTTACTGCTCGTAGGTCAAGATCATGAACACCCTTGACACATTCTTGAACTTTACCTTCATAGATAATAAAAATAAGATAGCAAAGTCAACTTCAAACTTGATTTGATTCACATCAATCATTTCATGTATGGTCACTGCAGTGTGCAGTAAAATAACACACAAAAGAAGAAATGCATATATCTGCATGGATGAGTCACCACCCTTAAAATAGCATGCTAATCATAAAGACCCCCTGACACGAGTTACGAAGACAATGAACATAAGAGCAACATCAGTGTTTAGGGCGTATAGTACTTACCTTTAGGAATCAAAGTATAATTAAGCGCTTAAATTACCTTCCGAATTCCCATAAATGCAAATAAGTCACGCAAATCCCAACTTGGCACAAGCAAATCACAATGATAAACGTAATACACTATCACACTCACTTTTTCATGTAGTCTTTCAGGTATAATGTGTAGGATTTCTTGTCACCGAAAGCGTATGTTTCGACAAGCCTGTGGTTAAGGACTACGTCAACACCGCTCTCGACGGCTTCATCAGTGCCCTCATCTGCCTCTTCAGCTGAGGGGTTGAAACCCTCGATTTTGAGGTCCCCTTGTCCTCTTGTTATCAACCTGCCAGTCACTTCGTAAATTACTTCATCTACCAGTTTGATTCTGTAGGTATCTGAGAACATCTCATCGCCTGAAACGAAAACATCATGTTAAAGTCTTAGAACACCATTGATAGTAGTACTGTAAAATGTCGATGTGGCAGAAACTTTCAGAGAGAAATTTGGACATCATCACATCACTGGCCGACTAAATGTCAAAATCACTTTTATTAAAGATACATTTTTTTAATGAAATACAAGCAGCAATAGCACTAGTACAATGCAATAAACATAGTTACCAGTGATAATATCTTTATAGATTTTCATTTTGTTGGATTAAAGGCGATTAAAAATAATAAAATCCGAAACAACGGCTTCCTGCCCCAAGAACTAAACGAGAAAGGAGGACCTTCAAGAGAAAAAAAAACATCACAGTATTGCCATTTAATTCAAAATCATTATTTGATGTGGCAATTTAGATGCCTTCAAGATTGATGGTATTGTCACTGTTTAAGAAATACTCAACGAGATCTTGACTTATTATGAGTGAACACAACTTTTACAATTGGTATTTTTATGTTTATTTATATATTAAAATTCGGTAACTTTCTAAAGTAATTAAAACTATTCTGGGTGTTGTCAGATGAAAATATAGAAAAAAAAACAGGAAAGATGAAGACAGAAATTGACAGTAAAGTCCAGGAAGTAGATGGCGCTGTGCGCAGCTACAAAGATGGAAGTATTTCTTTACAATTCTACTGTTTGTAGATTATGTGGGGAAGAAAATGATAATGGAACATTATTGTTTTCTTGTGAAGAAAATAATCCAAACTTAAGTGAAGTTATTAATACATATTTGCCAATCAAGGTATTCCCATTTTATTAATTGTGATTTGTATTGACTTCAACATAAAAGAAAATAAGATGGCTGATTTTTTTACCGTATTATCATTTTCATATCTTATTCCGTAATCTTTTTATATCTCTACATCATTAAATAGTGTAAATATTAATTATTTAAATTAATAATATTAGTGAGAAGTCCCATAAAGTTAAATATTATTACTCTCTAATTCATTTGAAGTAAGTCTTCGAATTGTCGATTGTCATAAAATTTCTATCAGTTCAGATCGCGCCACAATTTGATTAAAAGGCAAAAGTTAAATCATATCACTAAATGTTGCATTACAGTCTAGATAAATATAATTTTAGGTATTCGATGATGGACAATTGCCTCGAACAATCTGTCCAGGATGCACTATTCAGTTGGAGGCCACCGTAGAATTTTTAACACTAATTATTAACGGACAGGTACGTATATTAAAATAATTAAAAGCCTACCATTTAAACGTAGTTTCATAAATAATAATAATGTAAATCATAAAATATTTCCCAGAAAGTAATTCGTGAGCTACATCTCAGAGAGAGAGAATATAAAAAAACAATCCTAAATCCTTCTCCTGAACAAGATGTCATTACAGAAAAAATTGTTTATGAAGGTAAGCTTCTTATGAAATATCGCATTAATGTATTACTTGTTGGTTGTTAACATGTATAAGTTAAGTAATGTTTATTACTTGGAGTAATAGTTTAATAATCTAAGTTTTGCAGCTTTAATATCAGTGATCCATTACAATTTCACTATACAACTACACCGCCTATAAAACCTGAGAAAATAATAATATACATATGAACATATGTATGTCTCGGATGATATCAGACTTGGAAACATCACTTGTTTTAAATTGACAGTTAAGGCTAACTTTTGCTACTTTTTGGCTTGTTGATCTAGAGATTAGTGATGAGGTACTGACATACAGGATTTGGGTTCAATTCAACTCACACTCTGTACAAAATATTTGATAAACATATGATTTATTCAGTGTAAGGCTGTGTGTATAAATCTATAATATTTAAGTATTTAGTTAGTTATTATTTTAACCAATATTTATATCCTTAAAAGTAGCCCATGTCCTTCCTCAAGAATCAAACTATCTCCAACCCAAATGTCATTTAAATCAGTTCAGCAGTTATTGCTTCTTCATACAAACTTTCCATGCCCATTTTTACCCCTTCAAGGATGATTTCTGTGATCAAAACAACTACTATCCTACATCCTTTCCTGGAACTCAAACTATCTCTATACCAAAAATATCATCTAAATTGGTTCAGGGGTTTAAGCGTAAAGAGGTAACAGACAGACAGACATACCTAAGCATTTATAATATTATTTATTTATTTATACATCATACACTTTTGGTGCATTGGTGGACTTAATGTCTAAGGCTTTCTCTACCAGTCAACCTTTGGGTGATGCAGAGAGAACAGGAAGTAGGTGCATTTTGGTTAAAGTTTGTTTTGTAGTTATAATAACAAATACGCATACAGATTATATACACATTATACATACGTACAAACATTTACTTAAATACATATAAACTTACATAAATACCTAAATAAATACCATTAACAATAGTAGATGACAATCATATGTCAGTTGATTCTGCCAGTTGTATATATTAGTACGGATGAGTTATCTCAAAATATTATAATTTAGATGTCAAACAGTTTTCTATATTTATTCAAAAAAAACTAAATTCCAGTAAACACAAGTAATGGAGTATACCAAGTGGAACACCCTATTGCTTTACAAGTGGCTGGTCTTGACAAACCAAAACGTAAACGAGGCAGGCCACCTAAAAAGATCAAAAGTCCTGAAGAGTTGGCTCAAGAAGCAGCTGCAAAAGAAAAAGAGTTAAACTCTGTAAAAGTATGTGATAAGGATGAAGAGCCTACTGGAAAACGGAGACGGAAAACACCAACTAGATTTAGAGAAGCTGTGCAGGTATAATCTTTAGTCCTTTACTCTTAATAAACTTTATCATCATATTTATTTCAAAGGCTATCAAACCCACTCACAACATCGAAGTCACGTTCAGACGTCTGTTACAAACAAAACTAGTTGCATACAGATTATGGGTATCTATGACACAGAATAAGAAAGTCTATATACTTGCATGAAAATCTATTACTTCAATTAAGTTAGAATAACTCAGTTGTGAAAACAACACAAAATGACATTAATTTATGTATACAGATTGCTTATTGGATTAAGTATACTTATCACTTCACACATAAGAGATCCGTGTGAACTGCTCTTTTAATAATTTATTAGACCCTAGGGAACACATTTCTAACTTAAGAAACAAAATAACTTCATTGAGAATAGAAATACTATGAAGATCAATTCTTATAACAAAAGTTTGTTCAAAATTCTGTTTCGATCTACTGTTGCTCTCACAAATACCATATCAGATATTCTTGTAGTAAAGTATTACCAACACTAGCAGAATACCAATTCAAATATATACAACACAATATAATTACCAAGAATACCAATTTGAGTTAATGTTGGTTGTTTAACACTTTACTACAACTGACATTTGTTAGCTCAAGAGTATAACAGAATTGAAGATTGAAAGAATATTTATTATGATAGATGACATTTTGTCCTGACCTAATCTATTAAAGATTATACCTGGTTTTATAACCATTTCAGGGTAAAGAACTTGAAAGAATATTTAAAGAAGAAGGAGTGACTGATGGTGAGGAAAGTGACCGTGATCTGAAACCTAATTTGGACATCGAAGTAAAGGTTCCTGTGTCAAAAGAGCCAGAAATTATAGGACATATGGAGAACTCGGGAGAAGTGGTGGTCTTTGTCAAAGGCAAGGGGAGGGGTAGACCAAAAGGTAAAGTCAGATAAAACATTTAGATTGTCACTGTACAAAGTACTTTTAGGGAATTATTGATACACAGAATTTGTGATTGAAAATGTACTTTACTATATCCAAAAAGAAGAATAACAAAATTTGAGAATATGTGAGGTTTCTGCTATAAAACATGATAATAAATTCCCATTGTTGTCTCAGTAAAAAAGACTTGGTTATTCTAAACTGTTTTTTTTTTATGTTAAAGGTCTTATACCACAGTCACACGCACACACAGTCTTATAAAACAGAGCAAAGCTAATAGAAATCCAAAATTATTTCAGGCCCAATGCGCTTAACTCGCAAAGAATGTGCAATCTGTGGTATGGAGTTCTCCTGTGCTGGACGTTACATGTCCCATGTTGCCCATCATGGACCGGTCATATATCAATGTGGTCAGTGTAAAGAGACCTTTGATACCCGGCTTAACTTCACCAACCATCAAAAAGAGCTGGAACATGTTGGACAAAATGTTATCCCAATTGGCAAGAAGAATGCTAAAAATATACAGGTACAAAGAGATACATACAATTTCAACAATTTTTAAAAATATAAACATGCATTTTACTGTTTTGTAAGCCGAATACTGATCTTAAGTATAGATCTAAACCTTTATGGACTTTTGGAATTGTATGTAGAGATAGCACATTCGAATAATGTTTTTAAGCTTAATAATATTAAACTAAAAACATACAAAACATTAGTTTTGTAAATATATATGTGATTAAGTAAGAGTAAATTTACTTGTTTTAGTGAAAATACTAAAGAAATAATTGTAATAAAAAACATTAAATTAAAAAAATATATGTTTAAAATATCTTCGCAAACAATTTTGCTCACTTCCTAAGAGTACCAATACTTTAAAAAAAGTGACTTAAATAATTCAACATTAAATAAGTATTTTACATTTTTGTTTTATTAATGTGTTTCAGAACATATCAGAAATGATTAAAATGGAATCACAAGCTGCAAGTATTCAGCCCATAACAGAGACTCCTGATGTGGCAGTAAATATGTTAGTAGACAATGTGATGACAGCTTTACCTGACCTAAGTGCAGAGCCAGTTATCAATGAGGCTGAACAATTGCGTTCTGACGACCTCACCACTGAAATAACTTCTAGTCCAAGTGTGGAAGGTGCTGTTAAAATCATGGGTAAGTAAAATAAGACAAGTGGCATCTAAATCTTTGTATTAAAACCAATGGCTTAGCATAATAACATACAATTCTGCTATTTTATGTCAATATAGAAGTCGCTCTCATTCCTTGGAGCTTGACACACTGTTGAGATGCTATTAACATCGGTGAAATTATTGGTATTCTACTAACATAAATTTACAGTGTCAATAGACTGTTGATGTAGTGGCAATGGCTCATCAATTGTAGTGTCAACAATATTGTCATATCTGGAAAATTATATAAAAAAAATATAAATATATATCTTTACAAATTTAGAAAGTACCAAATATGTTTACCAAATTATAACAAAGACATCAACGAGATTTGTATCAGTGGCAGTTCAACAATAAATCATCGGGAAGCCATTGGTCTCACATAGTTATTAGTAGATTACGAAAAGTGCAAAATGATAAATTCCGACGACATTCGACATCGACAGTCTATTGATACAACATTAAAATAACAGATTTGAGGCCCAGGCATCAACTATACCTATTTGTAAGTTGATTCTGAGATTTCTGGGAAATAATTGACCTATGTATCAAATCTATAATTCTTATTTCTCTGACTAACTTGCCAGTTAAAGAAATGTTTTGTTTAAGTAGAATTATGTACATTTTACAGATACATCCCCTGATGTAGTAGAGGTTACAGAAAAGTCTGATGAGGTGGAACAAGTGGAGACCTTACCTGCAGGGAAAGTAAGACTGAACTGCCCCCACTGTGAAAAAACATTTAGTAATAAACAGAGCAAGTCACTGCATATTAAGGTATGACACATAAAAAAAAGAATTAAACTATAATCCTGTATCACTGACAGCCACTACGAAGCAGTTAAAAATTATATAAAAAAAACCATGGCACTCTGGGAGTGCAGACAAAAGTGAATTTTTTTTCGATTCGAAAAGTTCCGGCATGAATATATATCTATGTTGTATGTATAAATACAATATGTATTTATATTACACACGGTGGAAATAGTGTATTCAGACCATTATTCTCAGTCTAAAATCATTGGAATTTTCTGCCGGAAAATTAAACTTTATATGCAATCAGTTGTCGAAGGTTAAGGTCATTCCCCGTTGGTATCGCACGAAAGTAATAACTACATGTGTATTCCGTGCAAACAATCCACGCACACTAACACAAAAAGGCCGCAGGAGGGGAGGCCCCGCGTGCTTCGGCTGTTTGATTAATTACATTGCAGTTTTTTGGTATTTATTAAATTGTTTTCGGTAAAATGTTTTGTCTGCTCATTGTGATATCATTTTTAACTATAGAAATGGAAAATTTAAAAAAGTGATGAATTTTCCGGCAGAAAATTTCATTGATTTTCGACTCAGAATCCTTCTGAATACACTATTTCAGTATTCGGTACGATGTCCCTTACACCTTGTATAGTTATATCTATACAAATAAATAAAATTGAAGTTTTTTTCATGCTCACACGGTTATTTGCATGATACCTATGCCAGTTTTTTTTGTCTGTCTGTTTGTTCGGTGTAATCTTCTAAACGGCTGGACCGATTTTGATATTATTTTACTACCAGGTAGCTGTCTATATAAAGAGTAACTGAGACTTTTCTTCCTCTCAAAAACTCTTTAAAATTTTGCCCGGTCCGGAATCAAACCCACTAAAGGCGGCGCTTTTCAAATTCCACGCGAACGCAGTCGCGGGTACCAGCTAGTTATCAATGTATTTTAACCCAAACTCGATTCTCGTGTAAAAGGGGCCAATATATGAAGATACTTATCTTATATACAGAGGTGTCGGTAACGGTAACAGTGTCGCGAGTTCAATGGTTTATTCCCATCTTAAATACGTTCTTTTGTTTGTTGTGCAAATATGGCCAACGCGCCCAAAGAAGAACTTCACTTCAAAATATAACGATATTGTTATTTTTGAAATTATTTTAAAGAGCATCATTTTTGTACATATACATATAAAGTAAATGAGTGTGCCTCGTGGTCATATTAGTGGTTCCGTGCAGGCGGCGCACGTGGGCGAGCGGCCGTACGTGTGCGGCGAGTGCGGCGCGCGCTTCGCCTACCCGCGCTCGCTGGCGCTGCACGCCGTGTCGCACCGCCGCCAGCGCCCGCGACACGCCAAGGGCTACGCCTGCGACCTGTGCGGGAAGGTAACTGTAGCGTCTTAGCCGACTTCCTCAGCGAGACGACCATTATACACACCTACCCGCGCTCGCTGGCGCTGCACGCCGTGTCGCACCGCCGCCAGCGCCCGCGACACGCCAAGGGCTACGCCTGCGACCTGTGCGGGAAGGTAAACTGTAGCGTCTTAGCCGACTTCCTCAGCGAGACGACCATTATACACACCTACCCGCGCTCGCTGGCGCTGCACGCCGTGTCGCACCGCCGCCAGCGCCCGCGACACGCCAAGGGCTACGCCTGCGACCTGTGCGGGAAGGTAACTGTAGCGTCTTAGCCGACTTCCTCAGCGAGACGACCATTATACACACCTACCCGCGCTCGCTGGCGCTGCACGCCGTGTCGCACCGCCGCCAGCGCCCGCGACACGCCAAGGGCTACGCCTGCGACCTGTGCGGGAAGGTAACTGTAGCGTCTTAGCCGACTTCCTCAGCGAGACGACCATTATACACACCTACCCGCGCTCGCTGGCGCTGCACGCCGTGTCGCACACCGCCGCCAGCGCCCGCGACACGCCAAGGGCTACGCCTGCGACCTGTGCGGGAAGGTAACTGTAGCGGCTTAGCCGACTTCCTCAGCGAGACGACCTTATACACACCTACCCGCGCTCGCTGGCGCTGCACGCCGTGTCGCACCGCCGCCAGCGCCCGCGACACGCCAAGGGCTACGCCTGCGACCTGTGCGGGAAGGTAACTGTAGCGTCTTAGCCGACTTCCTCAGCGAGACGACCATTATACACACCTACCCGCGCTCGCTGGCGCTGCACGCCGTGTCGCAACCGCCGCCAGCGCCCGCGACACGCCAAGGGCTACGCCTGCGACCTGTGCGGGAAGGTAACTGTAGCGTCTTAGCCGACTTCCTCAGCGAGACGACCATTATACACACCTACCCGCGCTCGCTGGCGCTGCACGCCGTGTCGCACCGCCGCCAGCGCCCCGCGACACGCCAAGGGCTACGCCTGCGACCTGTGCGGGAAGGTAACTGTAGCGTCTTAGCCGACTTCCTCAGCGAGACGACCATTATACACACCTACCCGCGCTCGCTGGCGCTGCACGCCGTGTCGCACCGCCGCCAGCGCCCGCGACACGCCAAGGGCTACGCCTGCGACCTGTGCGGGAAGGTAACTGTAGCGTCTTAGCCGACTTCCTCAGCGAGACGACCATTATACACACCTACCCGCGCTCGCTGGCGCTGCAACGCCGTGTCGCACCGCCGCCAGCGCCCGCGACACGCCAAGGGCTACGCCTGCGACCTGTGCGGGAAGGTAACTGTAGCGTCTTAGCCGACTTCCTCAGCGAGACGACCATTATACACACCTACCCGCGCTCGCTGGCGCTGCACGCCGTGTCGCACCGCCGCCAGCGCCCGCGACACGCCAAGGGCTACGCCTGCGACCTGTGCGGGAAGGTAACTGTAGCGTCTTAGCCGACTTCCTCAGCGAGACGACCATTATACACACCTACCCAGCGCTCGCTGGCGCTGCACGCCGTGTCGCACCGCCGCCAGCGCCCGCGACACGCCAAGGGCTACGCCTGCGACCTGTGCGGGAAGGTAACTGTAGCGTCTTAGCCGACTTCCTCAGCGAGACGACCATTATACACACCTACCCGCGCTCGCTGGCGCTGCACGCCGTGTCGCACCGCCGCCAGCGCCCGCGACACGCCAAGGGCTACGCCTGCGACCTGTGCGGGAAGGTAACTGTAGCGTCTTAGCCGACTTCCTCAGCGAGACCCAAATGTACAATGAACTGATTCTAAATGGTTCCTGTAATGGATCTTTTTCATGTCAAAAAAAACGATACTCTAAAAATAAATATTTTCGTATTCGTTTACAGGTTCTGAATCATCCGTCCTCGGTTGTGTACCACAAGGAAGCCGAACACGCAGGCCAGCGATACGTGTGCAACAAATGCGGCAAGTCCTTTAAACACATACAGTTATTGCAAAGACATCAACTCGTTCACTCTCAAGTCAGACCTTACACATGCAAGGTATTTATCGACTTTCACTAATAAAATGCTTTCTATATCATTTTCCATTACGTCCAGGTTGCTCCAATAAGGTTCCATAATGTATAAAAATAATTATGTTCTCGTGTCCACACTTAGTAGATTATTATTCATCTGTCAACACAATTCAACAGTCCTTTTAACACAATATCGCTTTATCTTGTCATTTTTACACCTCTAAAAATGTACACACAAAGCTTCTGACATATACCAATTAACTTTGTGTTATTCTAGATTAATGAAGCCCACGCAAATAAAATTTATAATATAATTGTTCCAGACTTGTGAAGCTTCATTCAAAACTAAGAGAAACCTACTTAATCATCAGCTGTTACATACGGGTGTCAAAAAATTCTCCTGTGAGATATGTAAACATAAGTTTGCACACAAGACCAGTCTCACGTTGCACATGCGATGGCATACCGGTGAGTTGGTTCATTTGTGATTGTGTTAACCGGCCTCTGCCGTCCGTGGCGACGCTTCCCCGTGACACGTATACTCAGGACCATAAATATGTAACTTACAGCGTTCCAAATATGTGTTCAAATCCAAGATCAAAAATAACTGACCGCATGTTGCAGCAAGCATACATTTTTCTCCTAAGAACTATTTTTTAATAGTCGGGTCGTTTTCTAATACTAGACATGAAACCTCATCCATAATTTTGTTTGAAATATATTTTTTTCTAGCTGAGTAGGGTGAAATATTTATATTTTTCTAGGATTGAATTGGAATTGGAATGGAATTGGTCTTTTATTTGTATTTCTGCTATGGAACAATGTATATTAAACTACAAAGCTCACGCTGTTTAGGCGCACACATTCGTCATCACTACCACAGAACAGTGAATAAACTCACTGTTCTGTGATTACTACTTATGTGGGAAGAGTGCTACGCAAATGTAATAATGCATTCGCCACCTCATTATTATACAGAGAGAAAGAGATAGCGGAAATGAAATTGGAGAGAACTAGTGGTCTTCGTGATTGACAAAACAAATCTATTGTTATTATTATAACAACGTGCACTCATTTGAAACCACTGTTAAAAGCTTTCAATCCTGAGAGATTCCTATTAGTTGTCCTTCTTGGATTCAATAACATATCTGTCGAGTCGATTTTTGACTTGGTTCACATTCGGGGCAAATATAAAATCACCTGGAAGCTTGTTCCACGCTGTGACTACACAATAGGGAATATGCGTGTATTTTTTTATTTTTTTTAAACGATTCTACTAGTTATTACATTACCAAAAATAAATATAACACATCCGAAATATAAACCGTTAAGCAAATAAAAATTTATTAAAATCACTATCATTTTGGGGCAATTTGAACACGTCCATTTTGGCGCGCTTTTTTGTGACGTCAGATTACACTTTCAGACGAATTCGATGTCAACAACGGAGTGAAGTTCACAAAGTTTGTGAAAGTTAAAAAAGTGAGTGATAAAAATTAACTTATTACCATGGAAGAGCCAATAAAAACTTATTATAAATATTGTGCCGTTCCTTTGTGCCCAAATAATATCAAAACTGCACCTGACAAAGTATATTCAGTCATTGTGTTGAGTCTTTCTAAACGGGAATTTAATAATTTAACACTGAAAACGTATTAGTTATTAACTTAAAATGAAACAAATAATCACCAGAAACCAAATATTACAAATACACACAACTTGTTGACACTCTTGACAGTGTAGGTTGACGTCACGTTTTATTCAACCAATAGCGTTGCGTTTTAGAAATTTGCGAGGGAATCTTAAAAAGCCAATTTTTGATGATTAAATTTCACTATTAAATTATAATAAATTTCAAAAATAATTGTATGGGTATCTTTTTTAGCAATAAAAATTACAAATTTCCTCGATCTCTGCGATCCTTTAGAGTTGTTTCAGGTTCTTTAAGCGTTTCTCGTATAATATAGAAAAAAATTGAAAATTGGTCTATGATAGTCAACATGCAATATATTTCCAGAGAATAGAGCAGGTAGTGTGGTGACGGATTTAGAATACAGAGTGTCACCACCCCTATTCATCCCGTGAGTGTCGTAAGAGCCGACTAAGGGAGCAAGCTATGCAGGACAACAGCACTGCAAACAGAAGGAAAACTACAAACCCTATACCAACCTTCTGGCCAGCGTAGTACAGTAAGCCAAAACCTTCTTTCTAAGGAGAGGCCTATGTCCAACAGTGGACTATTAAAGGCCGTTGATGAGAGCAGGTATTTATAAGCCCGGCTGTACTTTTGAATGCTGTTAGCAGTATCTGCGATATAGACCTAAGTCGACGTGCTGTAGCATTGGCATTTCATAGCCTTTTGGCTTCCGAGTGAGGTGGATCAATATTTTCATATATATAAATTCCATTATTAACAAAGGAAATAGGCAGCATTAATTTTATGAGCACGTAAGAATCAGTTAGAAACTGGGTTATATTCTTCAGATCATTTGATGTACGGAAATATCTTATATTGCAACATCACTTGTTTGTTGGGTGTGAGATAAAATAAACATTGTTTTGTAATATCTTACAGCAAGAGAAAAAATAATGAGAGTCGGTAGTAGAGTAATAATTTTTAATAGTAATTATGCATTACCCTACTGCCATTGTTATCACTGCTCTGATTTGTTTCATTAAACTGTTCTTTAAAACGATATTATACGAGGGCTGCTATTTATAACAAAGGCTGGAATAACAAAGTGAAACAATATGGCATTTATTATAGTTTTATTGCTTTTCAAAATATTCGTGATGATCGATGCACATTTGCATACGTTGGAACCAATTTTCGTAGCACTCCATTCTGATTGTGGTATCTCCAAAACTTGCATTTTGAACGCATCAACAGCCTCTTCACGGCTCGAAAAACGTTGAACACGTAATGTATTCTTCACGATTGGGAATAAAAAGAAGTCGTTGGGGGCCAAGTCAAGGCTGTACGGCGGATGACCCGTTAATTCGATCTTCCAAATACTGAGTTGTTTCGGCAGATGTGTGGCAGAGCTAGCATTGTCATGATGAAGGATTCTGCGTAGTCGCTTATCATTTCTTATTTCTTCAAAGACTTCTGGCATACAAATGGTCGTGTACCATTCAGAATTAACCGTTTTACGATCCTCTAGTAGCACTGTAGCTATATGTCCATTTATACCAAAAAAGAAGCGACCATTTGCTTCAAAGTGCTTTTTGAACGAATGTCTTTTGTTGGGTTCGGTTAATCTTGGAACACCCAAACCGTTGTTTGTTGTTTAGTTTCAGGATCATAAACATATATCCAAGATTCATCACCTGTGTGGATATTTTAGACATCTTTGACGCACCCTCATTGTACTTTTGTAACATTATTTTACTCTAATCGACACGAACCCGTTTTTGGTCAATTCTGAAGTTGTGCGGAATCCAACGTGAACATTTTTTTTCAGCTAAATGTTCGTGTAATATTTTATATATACTCATACTTATTCCCAGAGACGATTTGTAACATGACGATCTTGCATTATTAGTTCCCACACAGCATCAACATTTTGAGGTATAACAACCGATTTAGGGCGACCTTCTTTAAATTCGTCCATGAGCACAGACAGCCCAACACACAGACAGATTAAACTCAGTAAACCAGTGATACAGTTGTTTTCGATGGTGCTTCGTCCCCAAAAGTCGAAGTGCGTTGATCGATGTACTGTTTTTGAGTAAGCTCTCGCTGAAAATCGTAATAAGTCATAGCACGAACATTTTCACGAGTCAAATCCATAGTAATAAAGACGCAATTTTCAAAATAACGCCACAAAGGATAAACAAATGACAGCTACATGAAACAAATTGTATTGTGAGTGAAACTCTGGTTGAAGAATACAATTTGTTTTTAAATGTTATATTACTTTTTTAATATTGTTCTGTAACTGGCCAGTTCCGGATACATAAATAGCAGCCCTCGTACAATTAGTATATTATGTTGCTACCGCAAGTCTCCATGCGATTCGGTGCCGCCGGTAGCGTCAAATTAGGTAGTCGTATGTCGCGTGAAGTATATCGAGTTATATCTATATATATAAAAGAAAGTCGTGTTAGTTACACTATTTATAACTCAAGAACGGCTTTACCGATATGGCTGAAAATTGGTGAGGAGGTAGCTTAGAGCCAGGAGACGGACATAGGATACTATTTATTCCGAAAAAAAAAAAAAAAAAGTTTGCACGAACTTTGCTTTACTCGGAGATGCCACGTTATTATACTTGGAATGCTTCATCGAAGAATTTTCAAAGACGGAAGATTTTTTCTAAGAAAAAAATTAACTTACTAAATTCGAGAATCGGCTTATTTGTTGCCTTTAAGGCGGAACAGAGTTCGCCGGGTCAGCTAGTTTTTGATAGTAACAAGAATTCACAAGTCATGAGCATCATTTTATATATCAGGTCAGAAACCTTACTCGTGCAACACGTGCGGTAAGAGTTTCAGTCAGAAGGGGAATCTATCGGAGCACGAGCGGATCCACACGGGCGAGAAGCCGTTCCAGTGCTCGCTGTGCCCGCGCCGCTTCACGACGTCGAGCCAGCACCGCCTGCACGCGCGCCGCCACGCCGCCGACCGGCCCTACGCCTGCACGCACTGCGGGAAGAGGTGAGATGCTCGTCATCGGTCTAAAAAATCTAAAAAATTCTACAGTTTATAGTATGTATTCGCATTCTTTTATTGTTTATTAAATCAAGTTTATGTAAACGCTATGTCACTGTCATTCCATTGATACGCTATTGAGATCGGTCAAAATATCAGTATTCTATTAACATAAATTCACAGTATCGATAGATCGTCGATATAGTAATATAGGTCATCAATGGTGATATCAACAACATCGCTATACTTGGAAAATTAAATATAGCATTTTCTTACAGATTTAAAATGTATCGTTTACTAAACTATTACAAAGACATCGACAAAATTTGTATCAGTGGCAGTTCAGTGATAAGTCATCAGTAAAATACGAAAAGTACAAAACTATCGCGACGACAGTTTATTGATACAATATAAGAATAGCAGAATCGAGGCCTAGGTCTAGTGACGGAGTGTAAATAAGAGTGTACGTATCAGGTTCGTGTCGCGCGGCTCGTGGGCGGCGCACGTGCGGCGCGAGGCGGGGGGCGGTGCGCCGGGCGGGCCGGGGGACGGTGCGGGTGGGCCGGGGGGCGGAGCGGGCGGGGCGGGGGGCGCTCACCGCTGCTCGTGCTGCGCGCGCACGTTCGCGGAGCGCTGGGCGCTGCTGAAGCACATGCGCACGCACTCGGGCGAGCGCCCCTTCCGCTGCCCGCACTGCCCGCGCGCCTTCGCCGACTGCTCCAACCTCAACAAGCACAAGAAGGTATACCACCATTCGATTTGCTCTCTTCCCACTAACTTTACATGAATCTAATGAAGGAGCGGTAAACCGTATGTAAAAAGATCCTTACGATAAATAACGTATCCGAAAGAGGATAACGTTTACGGCGCTCAAAAGATTATTCTCTTCGCAATTTACACTCCAAAGAAGTTTACTCTTTTTCCAATAAATTTATAATTTTACAGATATTTTCATCAGATATCTCATCATAATTTTTTAAAAATAACACTCGCCGAGTGCTTCAACCGATATCGATTTTTTCCTGACTAACTACCGTCGTAAATTGAATATGTCCAAAAATAAATGTATAAAATTTAAAAGTATCTAAATAAATTATTTTTCTACAGCAAGTTCATAAACAGATCAGTTTACTCGCCAACTCGCAGCCTCAACCCCAGCAGATCCAACAAACGGTGTCCGTCCCAAATAGTTCACCGATTGGCATGAAATTCGAGACCCAAGAAGACTCCCTCGAAGAGAGAGTCATTTATGTGACCTATGACGTTGACGAAGCTGACTCGCCAGCATTCCATATACTGTCCCCAGAACAGGTCAGTCAAACCTACATAGCTATAGCAGTAATAATATATCTCATAGGTCTCACACACGGCCGTCCAATCCCAAACCAGACAGAGCCTGTACTATGCTAACCAGACTGCTGATAAACATACTTATATATCTTTAAATAGATACATATTATAGATAAATTATACCCAAACACAGAACAAATGACCATGCTCATCACACAATATTTGTCCTGGGTGAGAATCGAACCCACGACCTCCGGTTTAGCAGTCAGGGTCACTAACCACTAGACCAACAGGCCAGTGATTTTTTAACAAACCTAATAATAATAACATAAATGACACAAATAATCTTAGTGGTATCTTAATAATCTGATATGGTATTGACATTGAACCTGTGGTTGGTCTCATGAGATACCTAATACACTTTAAACCCCACGTTCCAGGCGGCCGGTCTTGATGAAAATAAAGTGATGACAACATGCGAGTTATATTCGGGCCCATCACTGCTTGTCCCACAACCAAAACTGGAACAATTGGAGTTGGCGTCGGAACCATTGGAACAAGAAGACCTAGAGCAGCTACAGGAACAACTTGTGTTAGAAGGACATGAACATATGCCTGTAAGTGTACCTCGGTAATATCTCTATTTGATGTTTAAACTCAATGTTTTTTCCGACAAAACGCGTTTTTTCAGGAATCCATGTAGATAAACTTAATAAAACAATTATATTACCCTCGGGTCGAAAATCTTCTCAACAATTAGAAAAGAGCTGATGATCTTTAAACAAACAGATTTTCTTAAACTATACCTAAGTCTCCTGTCAAACTTGAAAAAACCTATGAAATGGCCCATCAGGTTAAAAATTATGATGTCACAAATAGTCCCGGATAGACAACGTATAACAACCTTCTTTATATTAAATTGGGGGTCAAAACATAACCAAAACCTTTTCTAAATATGTACAAGATTTATACAAATCATACTTTACATTAATGACCATACTACATGTACTATAAAACTAAACTATCAAGATGTTTTTCTAAGTGGGATCATACTTTGGGATCGTATGTTATGGGTAGCCCCTAAAATTAATATTAAGGGAAAATTTCTAGCAAAAATCGTGACTATATAGAAATTCAGCGTTTTGTTTTAAAATTAACTAAATGTAAAGTATTTGGTGAAAGAAGGTTGTGGATATTTTGAAAAAAACACACTGCGTTAAAACATAAATGAACTCATTGAAATCAACAAGAAAATTCAAAATATGTATGTTATTTAGTAATATGCACCTTTGCCAGAAAATGTTATTAAAAAGGAGCTGGAGCGTTTTTCTTTACCACACAGTCAAATTATTAATCAATATATTACAGATGCAAAACTATTATTTAGCAAAACTTTAATGAATGAATGTTTCAGGTGACAGATGAACAAGGCAATCCACTCCATTTCACGATGCAAGATGGCACAAGACTTGCTATCACGTCTGCTGATGGTAAATCTTTACAGGTATGTAACATGCTTGTAATTTTGCTAATTATGTGAATAAACTGTCATATACGATGAACGATTATACATAATTATGATGATTTTAGGTGATTACACAAGATGGCCAGACAATTCCTGTTGAAATAAATGGATATGCTGATGAAGAGGTATATATATTTCTTCAATTCAATTGATTAAAGGCTATAAGTCCAACGTCGTGCGCGACCGTCCTGCGGGGTGACAGACGGTGGCGGACGAGGTACTCAAGATGTCAGCGGGTAGCGGGGAAGGGAAACGCTGTAGCCGTGGGACGCGCTACCTCGCCCCCGCCACTGTCTGTCAGCCCGCGGGACGGTCGCGCACGAGATTGCCGGGTTATACGACGTGCTTTGTAATTATACAAGGCACATCATGACCCTAGTTGGGTAGTAGTAAGGTACTAGGGAAACTACCAACACGGATTCTTACTGTCTACTCAAACCATGCAGGTGTTAATATGCAGTGCAGTATTTTCATAAAGCTTTCAATGTTTCTAAATTCGCAGGAAGTGGACAACCCGGACACGATAGTGCATCAATTGAATCTACAAAAGAGCGTGGACAACAACGTGTCAGCGCCCGTCACTCACTACTTCACTATCGTTTAAGTTATATTTAATGTATTGTAAAGTGATTGTAACTAACGTAATTGTACGCCATTTGCGGGTTTGTGAGTCGATGCAGTCACAATAATATTGTAATTAATAGTTCAGGGTTGCTAAAATTTACCTGTGGATAGTATAATTGTCTAGATCCACGACTACGATATTTCTCAATTGCTGTCGATACGCCTGATGCTTTCTTGAATTATGCATTTTAGTGTATTAAAATGCATAATTCATATCACAAAGACTTAAGCGTTTGGTATCATCATAATGATAGTCAAATACTATTTCCTAACTTTTAACTTACTGCTTTAGATATTTGATTATTTATTTTTATAAACGTAATCAAATTTGATTATCAGTCGCGAAGAAATAACAGATGGATATTCGGCACATCAAATATCAACACTATGCATACCATCTGTCATAAGCAATTTTGCTCTATATAATACTTTAATGCTCAGTATAGTTTTTACTAATTGTTCAGATTCATTAAAGGTTTTAAAAAAGATTGATCAGAGATGTTTGTGTCAACAAATATGTTTGGAAGTTTCCAAAACTTCCAAACATATTTGTTTGGCAACACTAACATACAAAATGCCAAAAAAAAACAAGTCATGATACCCAAAATATTTAAAATTAAGGTTAGTGATATCGTTCAATTTTGTATTAGCAGGATGACAATATGCTTATGAGAGTAACAGGGACAAGTAGTAATAATAATATATATATAATAAATATATATATAATATATATATATATATATATATACGTACGTGCACAATATTTTTTATAAGAAATAAAAAAGCTGATGACTGCGGGTATAGCAAGTTTAGTATCAACTGCATCGATTCAAAGATGTATTTTATTACTTATAATTATGTTCTCGCAATGTTGATTGATCTCTTAATATAAATGTTTAATTTAAACGTGATTTTCATTATTGAAATTTATACAATTTTAGTTAGCGATATTACCGTCGATGTAACTAGTACAATAATACGATTAGTCACAACGGCCAATAATTTTAGCCAGTATTAGAATTTGATTAATATAATTGTTATATAGGCATATAACCAATAAAGATATTTTTTAAATGACACTGCGCTTTATTTTATTTATCCAAAGATTCCATTATACTGATGTATCTCCACTGGTAGGAATATTTGGAGTTGTTTTTCAATTATATTATCACTACCGTTAGGGAATCTTCTGCTCTATATATCCCTACTGATCGGACTGGTACCTGGGATAAAAAACCATGGGTTTTTATGATTAATTAGGTATTCCTGAATTACTTGTTATTACAAATAATAAAAATAAAAGAAAGCCGTGAAAACAATTTTAATTAAAACAACCCCTACTTAATTACCTAAGTACTATTAAAAACGAAAACATGTTACTTTATTAGTACTAGTACTATTATGTGCAGTGGTGCATTTTGGATAATTATACACGTAGCACATATATGCCTGGCCTATAAAGATGTTTTTAATAGTACTACTTGTGGAATAGGGGAACAATCTTTTACTCTTAATTTCTACAAGTGTCTTGATGCATAGCTATTTATAAAAAAGTATGCTGCTATGTATTTACTGTACAAGATTCGGCTGTAAAGTTTTGCAGATGTGTTTTTTTTATGGCATCACTGTCCGTGTGGTTACGGATTAAGAATACGAACTGTCACCACCCCTATTCGTATTAGGAATCCCTCCCCCCCCCCCTCCCTGCTGCTACGTTCGTTTAGATCAGGGATTCCTAAACCGTTTTGGGCAAGAGACCCCTTATCTAAAATAAACTAATACCTCAGACCCCCTCAGAAAACGATTGCACCATTATAGAGTTGTACAACAATGATACTTCCTACTAAAATATTAGTCATTCTAATAACAAGTTGGTACACATAACACAACTAATACCTGTATCTTGTGTCAATTAATAGGGGTCGAGTTTTAGACTTCGTTGACCCACAAAACCAGTTTTCATTTATGTCGACCCCTGGGTAACCGATTTCGACCAGTGGTCGCATATCGACCCCTTTGGGTACCCCTGGTTTAGAGGTACATTCGTACTTAAAAGTAAACACTACAGTGGTTTGCAAATATTTATGTTGATGTCGCTGAAAAATTACCACGTTAAGCCGATTGAGGGGCATCTCCTTACAAGATATGTAAGAGATACTCCTCAATCGGCTCAATCCACTGCGAGAGAAACTCAGTCGTGACTGATGTGATGGTTCATATGAGGAAATGAAACAAAAAAGTAATATGAAATTCAATATTATTTCGTTATGGTTTTAAGTAATACAATATATTTGCATATCATATACTATCGGTAGTATAGTATTGATGACCAATCATTAAACAATGAAAAATGATATTCATCAATTCACCTTTAACATTCGTTTAATAAATAGCTGTATACAAAAAAACAATTATTTACAGGATAAGGCAGTACAATTACCACGTAAAATGTGCCTTCTCTTACGTTTAGCTATACAAGCAGTAAAAAAAATGGAAATTGAAATAACGTTGAATGGGTCAGTTAAACAAATTCTTAGCTCCAGTCAAATACAACATAATCACTAACGAGTTAAATATTACAACAAATAAGCGATATTATTAGTTTGTGAACTTGTTACTTATATGTGAGAAGACAGTTCTACTAAACAAAATTAACGTACCTAAAGCGTCGACCGTAATGCGACTGTTGGCTGTAACGTTTTTGAGACAATTTTATTAATTTGGAACGTATCGACCATCTCACTAATACATATGGCAAACATTGCGATTATACACTGAGTAAAAACATCTCGAACTAACGCAGCATTAATCAACGCATACATACGTTACACGAAGCGATCCGATGACGTCACGGCTGGTCCTGACGAGACCGCAAAAGCTCGACACGAGAAATAAATTACAACACAAACAGCTGATGCGACACGCACGCGTTCGCTCCCGACTCACTGTACAATATGACACAGGCACCGCTGGCCCCGCCCTACATTACCTACTATTGCTTCCTAGGACTCGAGACAGAACTGATTACAGCATTCATCGGATGCGGCGGGCGGTCATCACATCGGTCGAACACACCTTACACGAGCACGAAATTAACATAATTCTCATTCTCAATAAAACAGCTTCCGTGGAAACACACTAACCGACATTTTAAAATACAATGTAATTAATGGACACTGGCACTATCGCCCTACCATAAACTGAACATTAAAAAGGCTTGACTCGAGTGCCGCCGGCGACTAGATAATGATTGTTTAAAGTTGAGTAGTCTATATGACGAGGGCCATGTCCTTTTTGCTGGGGAGCTGGACCTTCTTGCCTTGCCACAGGGAGTTGTGTATCGTGAAAGCGTCGATGGTCACTGTTAAATGCTTCGTGTGCACTTGCGAGAAGCATTTACTGCCCGAGTTATATCTGGAATTAAAGGATTATTATTAGTTTTGATAATATACTTTATAACTCAATAAGGGAACCTCATAATCACGGACCAGGGTATGCGTGAGTTTCTAAAGGTAATAGCGCGTTGCATGTTTAAAGCTTTAAACCATTTATCCTTTGAGAAACATAGGATTTTTTATCCGTGACTCACGTGATTGCAAAAACGATTCAGAGGCCCTACTGCGAGATTATTTTACATCTATTCGATCGTCACGTGAGCCTGTTCAGAGTAGCTATTGGCCCATAGCAACGCCGAACGCGCTCGCCCCGTGGCGATCGATTAGATGTGAAATAAACTCGCACTAGGACATCAGAGGGCCTAGTGCGAGTTTATTTCACTTCTACTCGATCGTCACAGTAACCGCGTTCGGCGCTATGATTGACCCGCATTGAAATCTCCACCAATCACAACGCTAAACGCGCTCGCCGTCGAGAGCGATTCGATTCGAAATGAACTTGCACCGGCCCTCAGGATTGACATTGCGATTGGTGAAGATTTCAGTGAAATAAACACACTAGGCGCCCCTCTGAGGTCTAGTGAGTTTATTTCACATCAACTAAATCATCACGGAGAACGCGTTCGGCGTTGAGATTGGCCCGAAATCTTCACCAATCACAACGCCGAACGCCATCGAGAGCGAGCAAGATATAAACTCACACTTGGCCCTCAGAAACTGTGACGTAATCGCTTAATATCTTGACAGCTGGTATAGAAATACTATTCAGTGTGGAAATAGTGACCCTTAAATAATAGGAAAAGGATGTGTTTAGTGCATGGAAACTATAGTAGTCTGTGGCAGTCAGTTTGTTTTTTTGGAATAATGACGCCATACGTAATAACGTGACCATAATGCCAAGTATACATTTTTTTATTTGATCAAAAAATTTACTTTTATTTGATATAAGAGTAAAATAATGAATAAAATCTTATCCGCGTGGTGACGGATTAAGAATACAGAGTGTCACCACCTTTTCATCCCGTGGGTGTCGTAAGAGCCGACTAAGGGAAAAAAACTACGCAGAACAACAGCATTGCAGAAAGAAGGAAAACTTGACACAAACCCTATACCAACCCGTGTAGCCAGCGTGGTATAGTAGGCCAAAACCTACTTTCTAAGGAGAGGCTTATGTCCAGCAGTGGACTGTTAAAGGCTGTTGATGTAAATGAATAAAATATAAATTTTCAGGTATTATTTTAAACATGAGAAACGTTTAAAACTATTTTTGAATAGTGGTCAACCCTCGGATTCAAAATGAAAAAAGCTGGGACATATACAACCCAAATTCAACAAGATTCAGGTTTTAAAGATTCACTTATTATTTCTATGTTTCGACATAGACTACCGCAATTATAATCTTTATTCCCTTATACCTTAGAAAGATCACAGCAGACCGGTTTTTGAGTATACTGGGTATTGTATTATTGGTCTACAAAACACTACACTACAAGAAAACATCTAGACATTTATTGTACGGCTTTAGACCATGTAAGAGGTATGCATTTCAAAAAAACTTGTTACTTACTTAAAGAACTTATCGAACATTCTGTCATTCACATTTTTCGGTCCTGTACCGTAGAGCTTGGTGACCTGTTCGGTGTCAGGGCAATACGAGTATAAAGCACGGAACTGACAGCCCGCGTCTCTGAACAGCACGAGGAAATGTTTGCTCTCGGAGCGCGCGATCTCTTCCAGCACCCGTCGTTTAGCTTCCGCGTTCACCGCCCCGGGGAACACGCAGTATTCGACAGCGTTTAACATTATCCCGCGATTGGACTTCGTCGTCGGCTGCTTGTACAGTCTTGGACCTGGAGTTGGTCATTTATATTAGTTTAACACCAGAACACCACCACACTCACCACTAAATGTGACCTTACTTTTACTTAAATGTCGTGATAGTAGCAAAATATAGTAAAGATCAATGTAGAAAATCATATTTGCATATCAATATTATATTATGATTAATCTAAGTGAATATGAATAAAATAAAACGTATAATTTAGAAAATAATTTAAAATTGCATATTGTTCTGATAAAAATTGTGTTTTGTTCAAGTCAAAATTTGATTATCATATGTAGCTTAATTTTGTTTAAAATATTTATTTTCTCTTATGGTGTATTGAGGATATTGAAGTGTCGTTCAGCTGTTGAAATGTTTATTTACAACTAAATTAGTAAAAAACGATGTAAAATGCAAGTGAATGCACAATAGATGCGTGATTATTGTGTTAATCGTCAATTCTGTGAGAAAGCGTAGTCCAAGCGTCAAATGCGTCGTTAGATCAAAATGCTGGTCAACACCATGCCTTAAATGTAATGGTTCACTGTTGGCATGACATCGGTTCGTTACTGTGGCTCAATAGTGAGTACGTGTCAATCTAAATACGTGTCGGTGGGGACTAGCTACCTAATAATTGTATTAGGACCTTTGTTACGTTGACTTCTGTCCGAGCTCGCTACACGGACAAACGGATTATTCAGCGATCAGTGCTAAAACGGTTGTCATTATTGTCGGTGGACATTTGGTTTCATTTTAGAACGTGATTATTTATAAGTGCTAGTTAGTGTTTGAAAGACGCTCTCCCCGTTCAAATAATCTATTTGTACATGTTATAAATTTACATTTAGTATGTATACAATATGAATTACATATTTATCGAAGTTTACACTGGACGGAAACATAATGATTTCGATCGAAACGTCGATTGCGTCCGAACGTGTCGGCCGTGACGCTCTCGTCCTTTTAACGTTTAAATAAAGAATAAGTAATACAAATTATACAGTCAGATCTCGGTATACTTAAAATATAATAGTAGTATGATATCGAGGAAGGGGCAACAGTAAGTACTCACCAGAGTAGTCCATGATGGAGGAGTGCGTGGAGGAAACGTCGGAGGTGTCTTCGCTGGCGTGGTGGCGGCGCTTGCCGATGGCGCCGGGCAGCGAGCCCGGGCCGGAGCCGGAGCCGGAGTGTCCGGAGTGTCCGGAGTGCGAGGCGGGCGAGCCCAGCGTGCGCAGGCCGGGCGAGGCCGCGCGCCGCGGCGGCGTGGCGCGCCCCAGACCCGAGTCTGTGCACGCACACAATGTACCGCACGCTCGCGCTGCCACCCGCCCATCGCCACACCGTACATCAAACGGGCGATGGACGTTTATGGCATTTATGGTACTTTCGTTACACATCATAACATAACTAACCAAATCTTTTCGGTTGACGTTATTTAAATTAATCTTTATACGAATAGAATATATTAATAGTAAAAACAAAACAGTCTCAATTCCTTTTTCTCCCTGCTTGTTTTCCGATATTCTGAACCCGTATATATATATTTTTATACTTGGTAGGTAAGGCTAAATTTAATCTCATCAATAAAACTTTACATCATTCCATTTAATAAATATATTTGGTTAATTTTGCTACACGTAATATAACTGTACCAGCTATTCCCTATTCACTATGTAACTAATCACAATCATGACCCCAAAAAAGATACCACAACATCTATCTTTTAGTAAGTATTACTGAGTACCTAATCTAGATCTTTAGAGGATCCTTTTCTATATATCTCTAAAAATATTAAATTTTAAACAGTAGAAATAATAATAGGCACTTTTTTTATTAGAGAAATATTATCAGAAAAAGCGAATATACCTACAATAACTAATTTAACAGTATTATTAAAATCTTTACCAGAATTTCCTCCAGTTAGTACCGTTTTAAATTATTGTTTTATTGACTAGCATAGATTAAAATTAGTATAGAAAATTAATTGGTCAATGACTATTATAAAGAAACTAATTCTTACAAAGGTGAAGCGTAAAATACTAAATGTATATACACATATATAACATACATACGTATAGGTGTCAACTACGGCCTAAGCGAAACTAAAAAGGCAAAACTCAATAAAAAATAAGCGTCGACATTTTGTATTTTACGCATAAAAATATTATAAATATGTAACAACTAACTAAAACTAAATATTAATTTTTTAATTAGGTTTATATACGAAACACCTTTACAACCGACACTTTTTTATAATTCTTTTGGTTATATGATTAAAGTTCATAAACGCGTTCATAAGTTTAAACTTTTACAGTTCTGAAACTTATGTTAATAGATTATTGTTAGTATAGACAGAATGATGACATGAATTCTCAACAGCATGAATAAAATCTATATACTATAGTCCATTCTCAATCAGGGGCCCAGCTTTCATAGGAAACGATAATTTCTTCGAACCTGATTAGTCAGGGGGCGGGGCTTGATCTATGCGTCACTATTTTCTTAACGCGAATGGACTTTAAGTTTTAACCTGTCGCGTTAATGTACATGAAACATTGTCATGATATAACACTTACATGATATAACACTGGTCAAATCGTGCGACAATTCAAAGGTATGCAATACTTTATATTATTATGTGATTGCACTAACTCCCACATATGACTACCCACATTCCACAAAAAAAAACCTTTTTTACTGTTTTATTTTTGTTAGAGAAATTTTATAGCTCTATTCTTGCTGTTGAAAATAGTAAGGTAGCAATTTAGTGACTGCTTTTAATGACGAACAGTAACCTCTTATCTTATTATTGAATAAGCTCTGTAAAAGCTTTTGCAACACCAGCCCGTAAATGAAGATTGTGGCCTTACACCAACATGAACCAGGCAATAAGCCAACTAACATTTTTTTAAGACAAATACCCGAACGCATATTAAAACACAAATATTTAAGATTATTTAAATTGTTTTTTCATTTCTTTTATTTAATTTGTTACTTTATATTACTATTAAAATATATAAATCTTAATCAGAAATAGGAACCGAGTATTTTCTTGTAATTGAGATTCAGACAGTCTAAAAGTAGTTTTGATAAGTTTAATCTGCTCCCGAACATTATAATTTATTGGCTTCATTTAGCAAAAAGGTTGTAAAGTGTTTAAAAGAACAAAAAAACAACGATGTCACACCAACACCAAGATATAAAATATATCGGTATAAACATGCTCTTGATACCCTTACCGATACAAATACAATAAGTAATGAGACCATAACCAGATATAATATGCATGTACTTATATACGCCGATGACCCAATAATAAATAAATAAAAGTGCACAAGACGAAAGAAGGCGGGCGACGCGGTGATCCGTGTGACGTGGTATGTATGTGTCCACTCTGTCTTCACGCATATTGTTTTATTGTGTTCTATTGTATTGTGTATAATACATGTGTCTTTAAGGGTTGTCAATGGAATGGTAAATTAATTAAAGTCTATTGTCTTCGGCTATGCATGTCATAGCATATTTACTGTGTTTTTTAACTTGTAACTCTGTTTTTACATCAGTACAAATACAAAGCGGTTTGTAACAATGTCGAATTCACAGAAATTCGACGACCAAATCAGAATGAACAGGTAATTTCGTAATTCCTTCATTATTTTTAAAATTCAGTCTTGAGATGGATTGAAACCAAATAAATAGCGCAATTAAAATATA
Organism: Arctia plantaginis; assembly: GCA_902825455.1. NCBI lineage: Eukaryota > Metazoa > Arthropoda > Insecta > Lepidoptera > Erebidae > Arctia > Arctia plantaginis. Next base: position 3,538,351 of record CADEBD010000288.1, read on the forward strand.
AATATTGATATCTTTAATCATTATAAATATGGACATCTATGTCAAATCGAAATTTAAGCATGACTTAGGTAATTAGCGCAAATTCCATTTTTATCTGAAGTCTGATCGGAAGCACTTGTTGTCAATTTTTTTAAGTGCATTGCATTCAGTAAAGTGGTCGTACGTCTCAAACGGTACGCACGGGTACGTAGTGGGTACGATAGTAGACAGAGGGTGGAGGCCGCGCCGCCCGCAGCAACAGAAAGTAACCCAACGCACCAAGCGACGGTAGCCCGTATACCAACAACGTGAGTCAAGCCGTATCTCGTGTTGATCAAACTGCTCTTACCGCACAAATTCATAAGAGAGCTTGACTTCCGTCCCGCCTTAAAGTTACTCCCGTAAGTGGAATATTTAGACCTTCCACGTGACGACTGAGGTTCCTCATTCACGCGCTCTGAAATGTTTCCTATACATGTCACAACGACACTCTCATGCAACGTCACCGCTGCGCACGACCTGCAAGCGGCATGCGAGCAAGCGAGCCTCCGTCGACTCTTTACATGGCAAACAAAAGTAATACTATACCGCGACAAATAACACTGTACCATATGTTTTTTTTTTACAATCATTTATTTACAATCGGGAACCAATTTATGAAATGCGCGGAAGGTCTAGGGCGTATCGAGAAATTTGGAAAAAATTATAAGCTACTATAAAAATAGTACCACTCAAATTGAAATACAAACTACATAAAATATGGCCAAAATAAGGTATCAAGCATACATTTTGTAGATCGGAGTGGACTAATATCTATGCGATGCTGAAATCATACACATATAAAATAAAATGATTACATTAAATATAAATATTAAAATCGAAGCGTCTACTAAAACCAAAATGGAAAGAAGCGTCGTCGTCCACACTAGGAATATATCGAGTCGTGTAACTCGACAGAGTTGTCTGTTGGTCTGTATGTTTCAATTGGGGTAGCTGTTTGTCATACAGCATAAGGTAATAGCTGCAAACAGTTCTGTATCGAGGAAATAAAAACTGTTTTGTGTCAATTTCACAAATGGAACATGTTAACAGTGAATCTAGTTCTCGTTAGTATTTCGAATATATTAAGGTATAATTAGTTATCTATTATTTTGTAGCGAGCTCTGTTCTACCGACTTAAATTATTAATTATATTACAAGTCTTAAAGGTATTCGCTGCCATTAATTTATTTTACTGTTTCATTTCTTCGATACAATGACACACGAAGAACATTGGTGATTTATTTTGTTTTTTTTTAATATGTCATACGAGTAATGGTCACTACCAAAAATAAATCACAAATTAATTTAGCAATGTCGTTTATAAAAATAGCGTGAAATTTAAATGAATCGTTTCGCTTAGCTATTTCTAAACAACATTGGCTGGAATGCAAAGCGAACGGCAAATTGTTAGTAGTCGAGCGAGAAGGCAACAGTAGGTAGGTGCGAGCGCGGCGAGTGCAAGCGGGACGGACATACCTCTGGACGTTTTGCAGGAGCCGCGGCGGCCGAGGGGCCCGCTCGACGCGCTGCCCGGAGACATCCCGCCGCGATCTTCTACCGGAGACTCTGGAATCACATGTACTCACTTTTTACAACAGATTCTTTATATTAATATAACAGTTTATTTACTCTAAAAGATACTACAAGCTTAAACTATAATCATGCTTATAAAAAAATAATGTTTTCAAAGCGTTAAGCGCCAAAATAAGATCATTGCCGATCGATTACTAACTATTTAGTGTAAAAGAAACAATCCAGTAATATATTAACACAGTTTTGTTGCAACAATATGACGTGCAATAAAAAGTAGAGTAGTTGAGGTTTTCTACGAGATGAGACTTTGTATGTGCATTTATGGCATTCAAATATTTAAAAAACCCTTGAAAGTATATCCTAAAGTTTAAAACACAAAATCCTTAATAATTAATATTATTTAACGGGAATTAACGCGATCTCTTATTTAGACTATTACATACCTCTGGTTTGCCTGACGTTTCGACCAGGTTGCACTAAATAAGAGATCGCGTTAATTCCCGTTAAATAATATTAATTATCATGGAACGCGAAAGTTTAAAAACAAAATCCTTTACAGCTTTTAAGCGAATCAAATAAAGTAATGAAAGGTTTACAAGTAAAGCACATACAAAGGCTGTAGCACGTAGAGCGTGTACTGTAGGCGCGTGTGCATACGTACCCCTGTAGAGGCCAGCCCGCTCGGCGAGGCTGTCCTGCGAGCCCCGGTAGTAGTCGCGCCGCATCGTGCCGCCCGCTACACACAACACAACGTCAAGCGGACCGAACGGGCACAGATCTGTTATACTGAAGCTTCACCGTGTACTAGTTTCATATACTAACGTACTTTTCACCTCGGCTTTCTTTTTGAGACGATTTTTGAGCATATTTAAAAAAAAACACTAAGTTATTAATAAAAGAGCTAAGTTTAAATCAGAAAATAATGTTTAAAACTTAATAAAAATAGAATTTTAACGATACCACCGGGTATTTGATATATGTATTTTCATTCGTATTTAATAAATGATCCCTTATTATTAATATAGTTTCAAACTCGAAAACCGTAGAATATTTAAAAAAATTGTGTGTGTCAGGTCCGACGCCTGGAGTTGACTCGTTAAGAACGATTCATCTGCACAAGTATACAATTTATACACACACATGTGAAAGATGCGCACGATGAGTTGCGCACAAATAAACGTTACGAGATCATTCGATCACTAAATTTTACTCCTCATATTTTTTTCATACCGGCCGCCTTATTTGAAAATCCATTCTGAAGGAGTAAACTCTAAAAAGAAAACTATAACCCTTTACACGGTAAATTGTTTCTTTAAGTGACAACCCTCTACTCAACAGCAAAAAATATAAGTCAGCTACTTCAACGATAGGTGGTTATTTCTTTCACTTTACGTACATGGTGTTTTCAGCATAACATATCTGCTATAGGTATAAAAAATGGCGGCATGCCAGTCGGCAAATTAACTCATTAAACAGGTACAAGCGACACGTAGTGCTGTCTCACAAACTTAAAAATTAGCAAACAAACTGTAATATAAGTGTTGGAATCTGAGTGTTCGTGGTTACAAAAAGGAAATTAGGTTTTTGAACTGGTGTATTTAAAACAATAACAATATGTTAGATCCGACAAACGAGGATATTGAATGTCACATGTACAACTGCATTGTATTTCAAATTGAAAATGTATATCGAATAAAGTATTAATCAGTAAAAAATAATAAAAGTGAAGTGTTCGTACTGCCTGTGTGCGTTACTCTTGCAATGCAGCGCGAACATTTATAAAACAGCGTGCCAACACTATACCGTTGACTTACATGTGATATTTCGTAGAAAAGGATTTACTATTTCAAATTTACTCTAACGCTTCGAGTACATTTCAGCACATTTTTTTTAAGTTTATAAACTAATTAAAATTGTTGTATGAATGGCGTAATTGATGTCTAATAGTATCCCTTTGGAAGTTTATTATTAAATTTAGTTAATAATAACGTAATTTTCACAGTCTTTTAGTTCGTAAGTAATGATTATTACAATTTATAAATGAGAAAACTGGTTTACGATCTACCTTGTCCTATTTACTGTGAATATGGATTATTAGACATTTGTATTATAAAAAAGTCTCTCGCATTCATAAACCGAAAAGAGTATTGAATACTAGTATACTTTTGCACGTAATTCACATGTAATTCAGTATCGTCTAGCTAAGCGAGGCGGGGCGCCGACCTGTGAGGTTGGTGGAGGAGGGCTGCTTGGCCAGCATGCCCTCGGCGGCGTGCAGCGCGGAGCTGTCCACGTGGATGGTCTTGGGCCGCGCGCGCCCGCCGCCCGCCTTGCCGCGCAGGCGCGCCGTGCCCGTCGTGGGCGTGGGCGCCGGCGTGGCCGTGCCCGCCCCGCGCAGGATATCCGGGAACTCCGACTTGTCCAGCACTTTGCCCTGCAACCGACCGTCATCTGCATCTTTAGACACGGTACGCGTTAGACGAGGAGACGGCGTGAACGCGTCGCACCTCTCGCTCGGCCTCCTCGATGGCCTTCTTGAGCTTGTACTGGTGCAGGATGAGCTCCCGGCGGCGCGCCTGCTCCTCCTTGCGCGCCAGCTTGAGCTCGTTGGCGCGCTCGTCGCGCAGGCGGCGCGCGGCGGCGGCGGCGTCGGCGCGGGCGCGCGCCTCGTCGGCCCGCTGGCGCCGCTGCAGCGACAGCATCATTATGCGCTCCTTCTTGCGCTCCATCTCCTCCGCTGAGTTCTGCAACACAGCATACGCACGTGTTTTAATTAGTACCGTGCGAAAACGTGTTAAATTAAAAAATATGATGTAGTGTCTTCTGAAGATTATGGATGTTGTTCGAGAAGTGTCGTTAAAATAAGCTCGATGCTTATTATAATACTAAAGTAGACATAATTGGAACGAAGTTCCTAATCGCGCGTTACACGCTCTGAGCGGATCGGAGCGAGACCGAAAAATGTGTATTGAGACTTTTTTTCTAAAACGACCATCAAAAACGAAAGGAACTTCGTTCCGACCGAGGATCCGTAAACCCCTCACTCTGTTTTTATTTAACCATTATGCATAAAAAGAAAACCATGAAATCCAAATATTATAATTGAACGCGTTAAGAATGATCATAGGCGATGTCGACAAAATATTATGCATAGACACTAAGCACATAAGATAATTTTACAGTTAATTAAAATTAAAAGTAAAATAAACTCACCGGGTCAGGATTCAATTCGCCAATCACTAACGCCTTCGGCTCGGCGTTGGTTAGACGTTGGGGCCTCTCTCTAGGTGGCGTTTCTCTGCGCTCAGAAACGTCATTAGATCTAATCGTTTGGTCTGGCCCCGTGTTCCTATGAACCACGAACTCCTCTTCGACGGGCTGCGGCAATCTGTCGTTCCAAGTGTTCTCCGGACTCCGCTCGGGACTCTGGTATTCCGCCGACCGCTCTTTCTTTGGAGACATCCTCTTGGCCCGCAGAGGAGGCTTCGGTCGCTTAGGCTGATCGTTATCGAACGATATGTAGAAACCTTTCTCGTTCGGTTCACTAGATTCTTCTTGCTCCAATTGCTGGAAGGAGTTTCTACTCAAAGACGGTCTCGTAGGTGAGGGAATGCGATAAGTTCTAGTGCCAGAGGAAATGTTCAGTCTATTGATCCCTTGTCTTAAAGCGTCGTCTTCGGCGTTACCGATGAAGGAAATATTTTGCGGTTCCATATCATCCGGGGGAGGTGCGTGTGTGGGTGTGTGTGAGGGCGTGTGTGTAGGGACGTTTTGGGGTGCGTGTAGTTGCTGCAAACTAACGGGCTCAGGCCTTCGGGTAACTTCGGGGAGGGAACCTTGTCTTTGTGGAGTATTCGCCCGCCTCTGCGGACTAGCGGCTAACGGCGGCGAGGCCGAAACATATTGGTTGGAGTTTATCACAGTGTAACTTAAATGGTTTGGAGTATCTCGCGTCTCGGTACCGTTCTGGTACCGGTCGTTATTATAATGTATTTGGAAAGGTTGCGTGTTGGGCGTATTTCTGTCGTGGAGTACGAAACCTTGCGGTTGCCAATTTCGTTCGGGGGGTGGTTGGGGCGAGGGTGATCTCCACGTACGTTGAGGCTGAGGTTCTGGCGTTGGTTGGGCGTACTGTTGGTGATTTTGTTGGTGCAGCTGGAAAAGCGCAGTGAAATAAGATTAGCTTAATTGCAGTGATTGTGAGAATATCTTTATACATAGATTCTGTTACCCACACCAGGGGTGCACCGAAATCTTTAAGCCTTTTGCCTTGCCAGGAATTTTATTTCAATTTTAAATTACCGGAAGATAAGTAATGAATCCACTATTAAAACAAAAATGAATAAAATTAAAGTTTGGACATTTCATTTTAAGGATAAGACTTATTGGAGAGACGTCCAGGGACACGTTTCAACTAGCTATACTTACGAAGCATACGCAATATTATTTAATAAGACATTTAGCTGTAAATAATCGAGTGTGGCAGCACCGACCTGCCAGCCCCTGAGCTCGTGTTCCTGCTGCAGTTGGTGCTGCGCGTGCTGTGCCCAGGTGCGACGGGGGGCCGGCGCGGCATCGTGCAGGTAGAACTGCCCCCGCCCGTACTCCTCTATGTCTCTATACTGATACTGTGCCGGTTGGTACTGGGGCTGTTGCTGTTGGTATGGCGCCTGTTGCTGTTCGTAGTTGTAAAACGGTTGCTGTTGCTGCGGTATGTGCGGGGTGGAACCGAAGCTGGTCAGCCCCGGGCGGGAAACATTGTGCTGAGAGCTGAATTGGCTGTGCTGTAATGTTATGCGCGGGTCAGCGTTGTGTTAGATGCGAACGGTTCACAATTCACATAACAATAACTTATCCATTCGTCTATAATACTAAACTATCTATGTAAATACAGGATTAAAAGCAGATCGATTTTAATCATTTATTTCCATTGCGATTTTGCCATTTGTAAATCATATATTATATTTTTGTTTTTTAATATTTCTTAAAACAAAATATGTATTTTTCTCAGGGTATACCCTGAGAAAAATACATATTTTGTTTTAAGAAATATTAAAAAACAAAAATATAATATATGATTTGGCAAATAAGGAAAAGATATGTTTTGAGTCGTTTAAGGGCCGATCCGCCTAGGAAGTTCAAAGTCAATCTAAAGGTAAGCTAGAACTCATTAGACGAGACTAGTCTGACATAATAGTTACGTGGCGGTGTATACTTTTATTGCCAACATAGGTTGGCAAATATATAAATAAAGTGTTGTGAAACGTTCGCATCTGTTTTCATTGATATTAATGCAAATGAGTGAATGATAACGGATTATCGTGAATTAAAGCTCAGACCATTTAATTAATTACAATCAAACACAGATTTATTCTTTGACACTGTTAGCTGTGTGCAATTATACACGATAATTATTAATTTCACACTTCAAACAATTATTTTATTAGTTTATTAACTACAGACTGCACAAACCAAGCTAATCACGTTTGGTTATAAAGTTCGACACCCGGTAACATGTAATCAGATTTCGAATATAATTTTGTAATTTGATAAAGTTATCTGTTTGTGATTTCAAGTCGTGTAATTAAAACAATACTTGGGAGTTTACAAAACCATTTCGTTATGCAATCGGAAATGAAATTGCAACTTAACCTTGTAACCCAAAAATTTACCAAAGTAGATGTATACATATATGGTTGTACGTAGCCTTCCACTTTCCGTACGTCCACGTACTTACGTACGTACGTAGTCATTGAAATAGTAGTTATGATAAACTACGAGTTCGTTACTAGTCAAAATGAAATAACATTTCTACTCTCACTTAAAGAATTGTCAATTCATATATATTTATATAATATACACCTTATATTAGTCGTGTACAAATATCATATGCGGAGTAAATTACCCCACTAAACAGATTGAACTAATAGTACCCGTGGTATTTGCTAAAGAAGTATTGCCGCACACGATTTTTAAACCAACATGTCTGACTGGACAATTTTAAATAAAAAAAAAATCATAACAAGCCAACAACGGATGGCCTGTTGGTGTAGTGGTTAGTGATCTGACTGCTAAGCCAGAAGTAGTGGGTTTGATTCTGACCCAGAAGGCCAATTGTCGTAATTAAAGTTGGTCTCAATTCAGTTCCGATCAATCTCACAACTGTCTTAAAAAGAATTTTCGTAGTAAAGTATTAAACACCCAAAGTTGACTGTAATGTCATCATCATCATCAACAGCCTATAACAGTCAACTGCTGGACATAGGCATCTCCTTAGAAAGGAGGTTTTGGCCTACTATACCACGCTGGCCAGACGGGTTGATATGGGATTTGTTTACAGTTTTCCTTCTCTTTGCAGTGCTGTTGTCCTGCGTAGTTTTCTCCCTTAGTCGGCTCTTACGACATCCACGGGATGAATAGGGGTAATGACATTCCGTATTCTTGTGATTATCTCTATTTCTTGTTATGTCGTGATTATATCGTATTGTAACCGAAAATTGAATCGGTAATCTGTTAGTCTTAGTAATACTTTACTACGAAAATACCTTTTATGACGGAAACAGAAAGTTGATCGGAACTGAATTGAGACCGAACTTCTATTACGAGAATTGGCATTCTGGACAATAAATTGTGCGATGAGCACAATCATATGTTCAGTGTCTGGGTGTAATTTATCTGTAATATGTGTTTAGATATTATGTTCACCAGCAGTCTGATTATCACAGTGGTTTTGCCTAATTTGGGATCAGAGCCGTGTATGAAAAGAGTAAAGTTATAAAAAGATATTGACCCAACAATATAAATTACCCGGTGTCGAACTCACAAGCGTCAATGCTTATCAAACATTAAATAATCATTAAGAACTCACCAATTGTGGAATGTTCGGTTGGTAGTGTTGTTGTTGTTGTTGATAGGGCGACTGTGGCGGTTGAGGTGGTTGCTGTTGTGGTTGTTGTAGAGGCGCTGTTTGTTGGAATAGTTGTTTAGCTTGCTGTTGTTGTTGCTGCTGTTGTTGTTGAATTTGTGTCTGTTGGCTCGCTAGTCGTGCTATATCGCTCTGTATATCTTGTAAACTAGAGTTCATTCTGTAAATATTTTAATTAAATGATATATTAATGATGATGAATTTCATGATATGTTAAAAATTCAGAAGATTGTAAGGACAGATTTTTTTACAAAATTTAAATTTTGACAGAAAGTTTAAATCAAAATGAAAAAAGGAAGTATCTATATGGACATTGGCTTACTTGGCTATTGATTGTTGATATTGTTCTAAAACAGCGTTGTCCACCGCGTCTCTTTGACTAGGAGGTTCCACCACCATATCCTAGAAATGACGTTACACTTAAGAAATATAATCAGGGCTTAGATGCTTACTATCTACGGCTTCTGTATTGTATAGAAAATTGGACTTAAAATATTATATTTTGATCAAAATTTCCGATGCGAACATCATTTATCCGACATTAAAAAAACTAATGAACTTTAGTTCAAATATAAACAATTAACTCAATTTATTATTATTGTTATCGCCGAAGCCGCCCCTGTAACCGTCTCTTTAAACATTTAGAACCTTAAACCTACCTCTATTTTACTGAAACTCGTATGAAAATTTTGAAAACTGCTATTATAATAATATATCCATTCTTAATATCCATTCTTCAGTAAAATATTGCGTAGTGATTTTGCATGCAGAAATTATCACGACAGAATCATGCCAATTAACAACGTCATTCGTTAGTTAAATTTTGAATACTCCTCAACCCAAATTAGGTCTATTTTATAAACTATGCTTTAAGTTAATACCATTACGAATATGATTATGGCAACAATACAATGGGAAAATGATCCTATGGATTTTTAGATGAATGTAATTCACAAGTTTATCTTTACACAAAGAACGTCTTGGCTCACAAATGACAAACACAAGCAATGACACACAGAACACCATATTACATCAATATAAAATAAATACAAAACTATAAAAGTAAAAGCCCACAGTGATAATCGTTCTGTCTATTCTACACCATCACCGCGCCAAATATGTATGTGCTGTGGTATATGGTAAAAATATCACACGTGTCATTATTATAGTGTAGATTATTTGAAATATATTCGAATATCGTTACTAAAGAGCTCCATGTATTGTTGCTGTAACCTCATTCAAGATACATTACCTGTTGCGGCGTCGGCTCCTGCTTCGGTTCGTCATCGGCCGGCGTCCGCGCACCCTTGCCCTGCAACACGCACGTGCAACCTCCACCGTAACACAAACGTTGCAACGCATGTTACACGATACATGCTAGTGCATGCTACGTGTTGGTTGGTGTATATTTTGATAAATAAATATTTGAACAAAAGGACTGTTTAATGGTAACGGATTCAACAATTAGGAAGAACCTGTTTACTACTTTTTTTTTTTTACTGAGGCGAACGATTACTAATATATAAATATATAGTAATCAATAATCATACATGTACACTCACTCACCTACTCATTTGCTTCGTACACAAGAATTCGAATGAACTGTTTATTTAGAATCATTCGATAATAACATTTGATTGAGATAACATGTCATCTTTATATTTTCTTAAATATTTTTGAAGTCATTTCCCCTCTAAAGGAGAATCCACCTCTAAAGAATATGAATTATATTTTTGAAATGTATAACCTTTAGGTACTTTATAATGTACTCCGTACATTAATTATTCACACAACTAAATTTCAATTTTTTTAATTTAAAAGACTGAATACATGCTCTAATTGTAAGACCATGTTGTCCATTCATGGCGAGAAGTAAATAATACTCTGGAGTACTTACAGGTCTTCAGGAGTTTAAGGGAATAAAAGCAAGAGGGAGTGCAATATACACCAACCAACGGGTACACATGCCCACAGATAGTGTAAATTTAAGTATTGATTTTGTTCCTACAAATAAACATGTGCTTATTTAGAACAATCGTGAGTCAATAGTGACATGGACAAGTCTCAACTTATGGTAGGTATGAATTAAGTTTATAAATTTTAAATTTATTAGAAATTTAAGCGCCAAATGTTGGAAATAATGATTGCATTGCAAAATATTCATGAACTTGATACATTAACGACTTTAGAAAAAAAGCTGCATCTATTAGAAAGTTGACTAGGCGCAACTGGTAACTACCGTTTATTTTGAAGCAATTATTATCTTAATTAAGTATTTATAATGCATATGTTAAAAAAATAACAAAAACATATTTATTTATGGTTACTTTCAGATACTAAAAATTTATGGTTTAATGTTATGTATTGAATAAGCCGTGTAAGCGTGTATATGTAAATAAAATATGTCACAAAACGATAAAGGAATGTAATAACAAAATGGTAATAGAAAAAATAACTATCAAAAGAGTCTAAACTAAACGAAAAAGGGCTCTCCGAAACCGGCCACTCACCAAAGAGGCCAACTGGTATTGCAAATATGCATCCTAATGAAATAGAAAGAAAAATTATTTTTATATTTGTCGGTAGTATTAGAAAACAAAGAGGAACAGAATGTTAGTAACTCTGTGCAGGTAAGAACGCATTTTATTATTAAAAAATGAATAAGATACGCTCTGTAAGTGTACGTTACGACATTTTGGTACCAGAGAAAATTTATTTAATTTTCTTTAATTATGTTACAGTAAAAAACTATTAAAATTTCTTTTTTAATACTAATTTAGTGTGGTTTATTAGATATAATTTAAGGTTTATATAGTTCTACTAGATAGAAAATTTAACACTAAAATACTTGTCAAACATTTCACAAACTAAAACAAACTATTCACTCACACTCTTAAATACTACTATCGCAATAGGCAGACTGTCAAACACAAACATAAATGACACGACACGTCCAGTTCTTTATTTGATTTTTTGAATTTTGTCACTGTTTAGCAGTAACGTGTTATGTGACTCAATAGATTAATAATAATTCCTTACACCTTGTACCTTGTATCACTTTTAAATGTCTTCCACCGCAAGTACAATGAACACAGTACAATGAACAAATTTGAATTCTCGTTAATTTTGTAAACCCTTTTTCAATATTTGTGAAAAAACTGTATTTTTTTAAATATTGGCAACTTGTCAAAGCATATTTTTTACCATTTACAATTCTAGAAACGGTCACAAGTTTAATTTCTAAAAACATGCAAGATATGTATTTTCTTTCAAGACAGTCGAGTATGTCATCATTGTTTTGTAACGGATTCCTTTTATTTTTATATATAATTTCAGATATTTTAAAAATGAACACTTGACAGATCTAGAAAACATCATTTATAAAACTCTGAACTTGAATATTCATGGAAACATATTTTATCAAGACTGATCTACATAGAAAAAATGTGTTTTGTTTTTTTTTTTCTAAATTAATGAGAATTCCTTATCAGCCCTCAGTATATATTCTCACTTAGAACGTAGAACTCACCCTAGTAACAGCCTGTAAAAAAGCCTGTTGCCCTAACTGTTGCCGTTGCCTGTTGACAGCCATCTCCATTCGTATCTTCTCCTTTTCGATGCGTCGCCGTTTCTCTTCTAACTTGAGTCGTATGTTGTTCAGTTGAGCCGCCATTTGACCTCCGCTCGCAGATGTCGTTGATTCGTCTGTTAGATCTTCACCGTCTGGAGCATGCGAGAATATTTATAAGAAACAGTGCAACTAATTTATAGGCGTTTATACTGAGCTAACTTATATTTCTTATTCTAATATATTTAGAATCATAGCTATTTATTAGTTATATCTCTAGTTAAAATTTTCATCATGATATCATAAAGATAATTACAACTAGAGAAATAATAGACACCCAATATTAGTTTTATTTTTCTTTAATACAGGAAATGGTCTTAACCATAATTATCTGTATATAAGTTTATATACGGTTTGGATATTGCTGGTCAGCGCCAACGTACCGTTAATATTCTTGCTTTTAATGACTTTATATTGAACATATACTGGACTATGACACTGTGAGTTCGGTCAGTATTTTTTTCTTCAAAGGGATCCTGCTTGGCAAGTAAAACAAACTTTAGGCAACTAGGATGTATATTTTGTGAAGTTTAGTAACTGTATGTTTGATACTTAGGGTCCATAGGTCACAACTAAAGTTCAGTAAATGAATAGGTAGTTATAATACATACTTGGATGATTTTCTTGTTGCATAAACTGTTGTTGCCACGTGGTGGTGTTAGGTTGAGGTGTTACGAATGTTGTACTCTTCCGCCTCTCAATCGGCTCCTCCTGGCTCAACGCTGACTGTATACCTACAAATCAATCGCAGCCACGTTACATGACGTCATCGGTGACGTTACAGACCAACGATTCATAGAAACGCTGCTACAAGGAACTTCAGACAATTTTGAATTTGGAACTTGGGAATATGTGGTCCTATATACACACGACTATAATGGACGAAACGCACACAAAGTTAGTGTCGGAAAATGCATTTGTCATCAGCCAGAAACATGTTTCGCCAATTATATTGTGCTGTTAGATTAAAGCGTTATTATGCGAACATTCAAAGCGTAAAGGCCAAAATATTTATGTGCCGCCAAATACAAAAAAGCTAATCACAAGCTAAGAAATGAGGTAACAACTTGTATCAGAATAGATCAACCCACCACACAATAATGCGTTTTTATCTATTGCGAATTTCCAAAATTTCGTCTCTAATAATTGTAGTTTATAATCTGAGGCTCAGTGGCGAGATCCTTAACGCATGGCTGTCATTTAATGTGTATTAAATTTATTTGTATATAGTAAATTAATCAAGTTGTTCTCCCAAAGAGTGCAGAGCACAAAAACAAACCTGTCTGGTCACCGTTACTCCTGATTTTGTTAAGGTCGGCGAAGGAAGTTTTGATAGCGTCACCGTCTGTCGAATCTCTGTCGTTGAGGTAGAACCCGTCCCCACCGCCTTTCGCACTGAAGCCGAAGTTCTGTGACCTTTCGCTCAAAGTGATGGTGTCGCTACTCAATTGTCGTCTGATGGGGTAGAAAGGTTCGTTGTCGGGTTGTGAATGCTGCCTCTCTACCTTCTGTCGCTCGTTTTCGGCACCATTTTGATAGTCCCCGTGTAAAAACTGTATTGAACCGCGGATGTCTTGTCTCGAGGAGCGTAAAGGCGGATTATAATCGAGTGGACCTGGGGGCAACATTTTTATTGAGTAAATTATGATTTGCTTGTTTTAAATTTGTTTAGAAGTTCAACTGATCTAAATATCTGTAATCCAAATAAAACATTAGAGTCTAAATTCTCAATACAATTCTAGTATCATAATATAATCCTTATAATTCCGCATTAGGAATCTATCCTGTGTCGCGGGGGACTTTACAAACATACATGAAACAGACACAAAGAACACCCAGACTCAGAACAACAATTTGTGGATCAGACAAAATTTTGTCCCATGAGGGGATCGGACCCACAGCACTCAGCGCAGTAGGAAGCGGCGAGGTGACCGCTTAAACCACTACGCCATCCGCGCAGTCGATAATATGATATGATAATACGTTAGTGTGGTACGGACCGGCGGGCGCGGAGACCTTCCGCACGTTGGCGAGCGTGGCGAGCTCCTTCTCCGGGTTGCGGCCGGCGAAGTGCAGGCGGTCCTGCGAGCCGCCGAAGTTCTCCACGGTGAGCTGCGAGTCGTCCGACACGGACGAGCGGCGCGAGCGCCGGCCCGCGTACGTGGCGTCGCGCGACTCCGCCCAGTTGGACGGTCGCCCCGCCGGCGTCAGCGGGCCCTCCGCACCTGCCACACACACCGCTCACTACACTCAAACCTTCCGAGTTTTTTGTATTAAAAAAAGGAATTAACCATTGATGGTAATCCTATTTTTTTTTGTTAACACTTTGAACTAAATTGTCATATACGTAACACAAATTAAGCCAAATATAAACACTAAACTCGTTACGTTTGTACGAAACAATTTTAATTTTTGTTTTTAAACTATCTTAATGTGGCAATACATGACATCTGACATCTAACACCGCGCTAATTGGGCAAGTCATATTCAATCTGACCAATGAGTCCGAAAGGGTTGTTTTTTTTTTTTAATTTATTTAACTTTATTTTTTAAACACGACATTAAATTTTTGTCCCCTAAAATTGGGTTGATGGTTTGACTGGAGGATCGAGTCTTCGTAGATGTCTTATTTAAGTCATTTAAAAACTATTATAGGTAGTACACACAACAGTAGCTTATTATAATAAATCAAAAAAATACTTTTTAATTTTCCTCTTAAATATAACTGTCTGTTTCTTCCCTGATGTCCAACGGCAGACTATTAAGATGATAAGGCAATCGTTTTTTTTTAAGTTCTGTCACCATAATAATTGTGCACTCTTGGAACAGTATATCTGCCGTGGGTCACCGAGCGAGCGTTATATTCACTAGTGACTTTCCTCAAGTCCTTCTCCCGTTTATGATCGTCGTTTATCATTACACACTTCCGTCCCGTTTAACGTAATTACTATCACAGATCACATTAAAGTGAGAAGAAAGATGTGATCAAAAAAGGAACAAACATAGTCACCATAATCATCATCCCTCCTGACCATGGCGGCGAGCGTCGTGATCTGCTTCTGCCTGTGCACGACGAAGTCGTCTCGTGCGGGGCTGGCGCTGCGCCGCTCGGGCGTGGAGCTGGCGGAGCGGCCCGTGCCGCGGCCCCGACCGCTCAGCGCCGACGGCGACCGCGGAACTGTACACACACTACTTTAGCTACTCGTTCTACAACTGTTGGAGATCATCTCTATTGAATATGGGCAAACAAAACATTGAAAAAAACATTTATATTTTTTTTTATAAACTACAGTGAAGTAATCAAACGACTCGTTCTGAGAATAGGGTGCTATAGATTAAATTAATCTATTACTAATGAACATACCACATACACTGTGTTTGATTATGTACACATTGAAAAAATTGAATTAAATCGTAATCTTAGTTGTTAAAGCATATGCCCAAAAAACGTGGTTATCCTGTGATGGTCTTAAAAATGATAATGAAAATAACATCTGATTGAGAAAAGACTATCAATTAAAAAAGTAACTTACTTAACTCTACAACTATTTACAAGAACAAGTATTGAATATAATTACAACATAAAAAGCACACAGGCTAAGCTAGGCTACCGAGCAAGCTATGATTTAAATTTTCGCTGTAATTATAACATAATAAATACAAATAGTGTACTTTATTATGCTAGCTACATGACGTCATAACCGGGAGCCTGAGGACATAATGTCATCAACTCCGAGTGCCCTCAAAAGCATCAAGTGTCGATAAAAGCTTTTTAACCCCATGCGAAGCGCTAGTAGAAAGCGTGTGACAATCAGACCAATGTAAACCTTAATTATATTAATATAAAGCGTAATATGTGAATGAGATAAATATGTAAACTTATATTGAGAGGTATACCCTAAAACATAAACAGACATTTCAATGTAATACATGTATTACAAATAAATACAGACGCAAGATCACACACACACGCAAACGTAACAGAATAAAACGAAACCAAACACTATCATTTTCGTCGGGGAAGGCAGGTGCACACAAAACAGTTCTAGAGAACTTTATGACGTGCGAGGGACTTAGATATATGAGAAACGGTTTAAAGTGTCTCTTTCTTATGGTATAGTCTCTGTGTTCCCGTCCGTTAGATACTTTGAAATATTAAGAGGTTAAAGTATAAAATTGCTGTATTAAATACAAAAAAAAATACACCAAAGCACAGGCAAAGTGGAGGGAATAAGGATGTCGGTGTTCGATATAAACAGGAAGGCGTAGAATTGTTCCCTCTCTTTTCGTCATTACCATTTATTTTAAATTTAATTTTTTTATTTACACACAAAGTAAAAAATATTTGGAATTTAAATTACAAAACGTCATAAAAAAGATGTTATGGTTTTGTTCGGTAAAGACTCACCTAGTAATCTAGGAACACATCGGTCACTTTTTAAGGAAAGTTCTTCACTTCTAGTGATCCTTTCAGAAACAACCAGTTAAAACAGCAACTTTATGCTCCAACCTCAAAGATATCATTTTTAATTTACATCAGATAATTAATTAAATCTCTAGTGAGTTCAAAGCGTTTCGTATCTAACGGTAGAGAGGTGTGCGAATGTAGCCTTCCCCGTGAAAAGCGCGCATGTTCCCTACGGGCCAGGCGCGGTACCTGCGAAGGGCGGCAGGTGCGCGTCGAGGCCGGGCCGCTCGGCGCGCAGCTCGGGGATGGGCACGGGCGGCGGCGGCGGCAGGCAGCGCTTGTGCCGCACGCCGTACGCATTGCACGCGCGCTCCTCTGCGGACACCACCTCAGCTCAGCGTCACCCAGTCTTACCTCCCACCCGCCTGCGCCACCTCCCGTTAGCGGCGAGGGCGTACCCCGTTTTCACATATATGTTTATACATATACCTTACGATGATTGGCCCAATATAATAATAAATTTGTGCATGTGAAACGCATCCCATATAATGCAATGCCAGTCCGAGCGGTACGATCTCCTTGCAAAGCGAGACAGGGTGACAAACATTAGAAACATATTTTTCATTCGGCGAAGCGCTCGTTTGACTCGAATCGGTTCAAACTTACCTCCCTCGCACACATTTCACTATATAAATAAGGTATATATTATCGTAAATATAGTAATTTTAGTTTTGGATACATAGGTGTCGACGTTTCTGTCGATGAGATAACGTGTGAACCCCATAATGTGTCTAGAACTTAGTATTGCCGTTAAATAAAATTAAGCGTTATACGACCGTATCCGATGCGGATTACTTTTAAATTTTATTATTATTAGGCAAAGAATCTTTTGATATTATGACCACATACTCCCATAACTATTTAGCATGCAATACGAGGGATAACATTAGGATGGACGGGATGAACGTAAGGTGTTGAAAACTCACCGCTTCCTGGATATTTAACAGATTTAACAGGATGAACTTCTAGCATATTGAAGAGATCGGCGAGCATTGCTACTAAATTTTGCCGCATTGACCTGAAACCGATAAATAAAAAACTTTATTTACATTCTAGATATGATAGATATATTATCATCCTAAGCATGGTAGATACATTTCAGTGTATCGGATCATATATCTTGGTCGATAACGCTTTATGGCTAAATGTCATTGTGACATTAGTCGCTACCTGTGTGTTTTAAATATTACTTTATCAGGTCTGTTTATATTTGTAGTCAAAGAATACACACCCTCGCATATAAGTGACGTCCTCGGGCAGCATGTGAAACACGTTGTGCGGTAGTGCGGTGCGACAGAAGTCGTAGACAAGCATGAGATTGTGCAAACAGTCCTGTATGGAGGCCATGCGGCCCACGCGCACGGCCGTCCGAGGTAAAGCTTCGGGGCAGTAGAACGAGATCAACGCCGCCAGCGCAGTGCCGTCGCAAACTTCTTGGAGGCTCTTCAGCATCGGAACGTGCGATGATGCGTCCTCCTGTAATCAACAACTGCTTGTTATTTTTTGTCTAAAGACTTATCTGTCATACTTAGTAAAAACTGACTAATATCTGATATAGTGATGTATAAGTACATAAAAAAAATGAAAATACATTCTGATATAATGGGAAAAATGAAATATAATGAAATAACACCTAGAGGTTTTATAAGAGGATGAATTAGAGCTGTAGTCCAAAAAAAGAAGCAAGCAGGTGAAATGGAAATGTTGAGACGGACGTGTGGTGTGATTAGGATAGGTAAACATACGGTTGTGTAGAAAGGGAGTAGAATGAGAACGAATTTGTGAGGATTGAATGCCCTGTCTGAAGTTTTACAAGTATTAATATTTCTTAAGGAAACTTTAAGTACAACAAAAACGAAGTAACGTAAAGTACAATGACATGACAAACATTACTTACACAACAAAACTAGATTTAGTAATTTATTATTACTTAGTATAATACATGGAAACATTAGCAAAAATGATATAAATAATTCAATAAGTAATTAACCCAAAAGAAATATTCAATACAAGATAATTAGACTAATTAGTGGAAAAGAATGTTTTTAAATATCCATTTGAAACGTACCTCGGCTCTATTTAGCGCAGCGCAGGCGGCGTTGATCCAAGCCAGGATCCCGTCCTCGTGGTGCTGTATTTGTGGCGCCGTATCACCAAATCGCTGGGCTGCTGCCGCCACTCGGTCCATCGTTACCACTTCCCGCGCGTATAGCACCATTAGTGCTTCTATCACAGACATATGGGCGCTCTGGAATTATTTGAATTATATTTTAGGAAATAGTACTAATTGTGTGTTGAATGCAGCTTTAATGAAATTATATATAAAAGGGTGTAGCGTGTTTTTTTATCGTACAGGGGGCAAATGAATAGATGTGTCACCCGATGGTAAGTGACTAGCGCCGCCTATGGACTAGAGATGTCATAGAATCGCAATCACCTGTGATGAATCATATCACTTAGAAATCATATAAACACACCTGTGACAAATTTACAAATCCACTGCGACTTATTATTATTATTACGCTAGCGCCAGACTCGGGAAAGGTCTAACTCTAAAAAGGTCGAATTTTGATTGATTTTAATGTCATTTTAATGACTTTGGATCTTTGTCTATAACCACAATCTCAGGTGAGATCACTGTGACTAAAGCCTATCATTTCATAATATGAATACGATTTAAAAGTACCAATAATTCGCAACTCAAGAGACACAGTCGCATTACATTGAGCATTTAAGTGAGTTCCTCTCAGAATTGGGTTTTGGGCTCCAGTAACCTCACTCACTCGGTGAAAAGCAACAAGAAATGCTTAACACATGTTTCCTGCAAGAACGTTTTATAATTCTGGTCGACCAGACCCAGCGCCGATGTATGGCCAGGCCCCTCTTTCCCATTGGGCACTCTAGGCACGTGCCCAGGGCCCCTCGATCGATAGGGGCCCGATTCCTGCCAGATCACCAATCGAAAATTTATATTTAAACCGAAAAACATAATTATTTCGAAAAATCTAACTATCTGACTAACTACAATACTTTTTGTCCATTCTAACAAAATAGTGCTCAGCTAAGTTATGCCCCGTTATGCTAATTTGCCCAGGGCCTCCAACAGGCTAGAGACGGGCCTGTGTATGGCTCTCCCACGGCGTGTGTTACGGTGTGTTATGGCCAGCAGATAATTGAAATGTATTGCCATGTATGACAGCGGTCATCGCTGTGATGCATTCAATGTCTGCATTGCACGCATCGACAGCGACTAGAGCTCTGCGTCACGCAAAACGCGTCACAGGCCGCTTTCATACATGGCAATACATTTCAATTGTCTGCTCGACATAACACACATCGTAACGAACAATCGTACCAAGGCTCCTTAATTGAGTCCGTAAATGTAAATGAACATTTCATCACCAAGTATAAAAACCAAGGAGTAAGAGAATTGACAAGTTGGCCGCTGGCAATTCGCATTCACTCCAAACATATATATTGAATGAACACATTGAATTTTACAATAATTATTCCCTTTCTAATCCTAACTCAAAAAAAAAAAACACGACAAATACTTTTTCTGAAATATAAAAGCCATTAATGGATGGGGATGGAGGATTTATATAATAGGCTCCATATCTTATCGCTTTAAATAAACACACACAGTGTATAGACAAAAGAAATGCAATGTAACGTAGGCAATACGTTGAGTCTTAAACAGAAACTCTTTGTCATTCACAATCTGTTGGATTAGCATTCCGCGCTATCAATGGCAAATACCAGGTAATATTTACCGTAGGCACCGATACGAGTAATAAAATATTCAACAGACAACGCACCTTGCATAAATAAGAACAAGGTATATTCTAGTATACATCGCTTTACAGGTAGCTAAGAATCATCTTCTTAAAAGAAAATACTTTTTAGTCGACAGAGTATCACGACTGATTTTTTAAACATAGGTACCTGGGTACCCAATACATCTACCTCATTAATCTGATAACTAGTAAAGACCTGTTTTTTTTTATATTTACAGCCACTCTTGGCCGATGAAAAATTTTTTTGCTAACCGCCATTCAATAACAATTTATCAACGACTCTGATTATCGCTACTTAAGTTTATCTGAGGGATGACAAACAATTACTACAAAATTGATAATGACTCATTAATAAAGTTTTGTGGATGACGTAAAGTTATGATTTACTACTATTGATGCATTCCTGCAAGAAAAGTGTAAATTGTGTATTTAACCTATGTTCAAATTTTAAATACAGATAAAATAATTTCGTTAAAACATGATATTTAAAAACGTATCACTTATCTTTTAGCCTTTCGGTGTTACATATTTGCATAGATAAGATAAAGTAGAGCCTTATTGTGCAACAGCCAAAAATAGAGAGACCCAACAATACCTACTTGTGTTCTAGATTCAAATTAATGTTAACTAAAGAAATAAGGTATAGTAAGGTAGCGTCTCTCCTCCCGACTGCAGTTAGTGGGTAAACCACTTCTCCGGGAGTCCCACACACGCCCTCCGTTTTCTCAACGGAGGAGGGTACGGTGCGTAAAGCATTCCCCGCGTAGAATAAAAAGGTCGCGTCTTTCCGACACTACCCGCAAGCTTTCGTAAATATAATATTATTATGCGATTTTTCTTAATTTGTTACGCTTTAACTGTTTTACCGATCATAATAAAATAAGCATATATTTTAATAGATGTCTGTTTGTCTTATGACACTCAATGTCATTTTATGAATCTCTAATAACATTCAACCTTAGGAGAGCCATGCTTCGGAACATATGCCGCGGCCTCACAGAATACCTGTGGTAAGCAATTTTTTTAATTTTACGCAGACATTTAAACGGTTATAACGTACTTGCGACTCTTGAGTTGCAAGAGAGTCCATGGGCGGCGGTGGTCATTTACCATCAGGTGACCTGGCAGCCCGTTTGCCTAGTTACCATTAAAAATACGAACTTTATGATGAACTGATGCGAAAAAAGCACTCTTCCCAATTAATATCGTAATTAATAGACACATATGGAACTGTACACATATCTGTTACAATATATCTATTTCCATGTGTAAACGCCAATCTGTAAATCGAGCCGCAGTGAATCTCCACTGGATTGCATTAATTTTTAAATCTAAACAATTGGATTTAGTTTATTTAAATTTTAATTCCGTGTGTTCACTGTTCCAGATCCACCTTTATGTGCCAAGATTGAAGGTCTCTTGTACTAGCAGTGTAAATACCGCAATAATGCATAAGTAATGACAAGACGCCACTACGTTACAAGCAAGCAAGTAGGCCGGGATAGGTCTTCTTGCTTGTTTGTCACTATCTAGAACACAAGTAGAATTTCAATCAGATGAGTTTTCCTTTCGTTTGTAAATTGAAATGGAAAATTCCACACATTGTATTGTAATTGCTAATTCTGCTAATCTTACGAGTAGGTATGCTTAGTACGTATTGCTAGGTGTAATAGATAGAGGTTTAGTTTAGTTGACTAACTAACAACAATACAATATGTAAACCACTACTATATGGATAACTACTAAAATAATAAAAAATACAACATAAAAAAAATACGCTACTTGTTTTACGAATTATTTGCATCGCATATTCAGCGTATTACAAAGCGTCATCAGCCTGCGATTCTCTCAATGCTTATTAAGAGTATTCGGGTAATAAAGATGCTTAAACCTGCCTTTTATTACTGAATAATTAATTTAACAAGTAAAATTTTAACAAAAAAAAACCGACTTCAATGGTTTTCTCATGGATTCCATGGTCAGAACTAGACCAAATTGAAATAGGACCACACGGGAAGCACCAGCTTTCCAATAAAAAAAGAATCATCAAAATCGGTTCACCCAGTCGAAAGTTATGAGGTAACAAACATTAAAATAAAAATACAGTCGAATTGAGAACCTCCTCCTTTTTTGAAGTCGGTTAATAACGCAACCATTACCAGGAAGAAATATATTTTGTAAATAAACCTTTTCATAATATCAGCAACAACCACATCTTATGAGCTGATTTTATATCATCATAATCGCTGTGTATTTTTTATCTTTTGGTGTTGAGTTTAAGTTAAGAATTAGGGACAATCTTATATACCCCATTAGTTTAATAAACAGAAAATAATATTTATATTTATAAATTAAAGAAGAACGAAAACATTGACCACATCCAAGCGAGTCGTCTTGAGTCCTCTTTTTAACGGGTAGTAAAAAGGCTAAAAAAATTGTGTCATTTGGTCGAACGTGTCAACTTTTAGAACTACCTGAGACCATTCGTTTTTTATATTAAATAACAAAATTCTTCAGAAGGAGGTTATAGCTTATTCGTTTATTTAACATCGTGCTACGACTATTAGAACCAAAGTAGTAAACTTAAATGCCACTACAAGTGCGAATGAACTTACCATCTTGAGCGGATTAGTTTGTATGAGCACCGTTTCAGTGAGCGCACAGTCAGGCGGGTCGGGCACGTGCACGCCCTTCCTGGCGAACGTCTGCAGAATATTCCAGTGGTTTAGGCTGTGGTAGTTGGGGTCTGAGTACATGTTTGCGAGCGCCAAGCAATACAGCTCGGCATTCGCTAGGCCTCCAACTATAGGTGGTTTAAGATGTTCCTGGTCCTGAAAAATAGGGTAATAAAAATATATGTAAAATATTTTTCTTTGATTGGGCTCTTTTTTTCTATCTCTACTTGTTTTTAGGGAATTACCCTCATTGAGAGGTTAGGAAAGTTGTGTTGACAGTGATAGATTATAATCTGTATTGCATAATTCTTTTTTAGTAATCAAAGCAAGGATAATATTCTACATAATTTGGTCATAATAAAATATATTGTTTTAAGATTTATTCAGATTACTAGCTTTTTTATCAAAACCCAATACAAAAATCGCTTATACTACTGGTTCAATAACACGGATTACACACAAGAAATATGGTTACTAAGATCATTTTTATTGAAATACACAAATAAAGACCAAAGAAAATAAGTATTTACGCGAACTGAATTCGCGACTTCTAATTCTGTAGTATAATGCACTACCGCTACACTTGTGGCTCTTTACCGTCAATGTCGAATACCTGATTACATAATTCTTATTACATAATACACATTATATTTTAAGTAAATAACAACTTATACTGTAAAATTCAACAAATGTTTATAACAACAAAACAATGTTTAATAGCTCAGAGCTATGCAACACCTTTCCCATTCAAGGAAAAGGTATCTTGACGTTCACATATAAGAGTCTCATTACTAAAACATTTATTAGTCAACAAGATATAGGTGGAAACTTAGTACAGACCCGCCAACCAGTTCAACAAAGTTAAATATCTTTTCAGACTAAAACCTAGGTTTCACTACGTGGGAACTTTGTAATAGATAAGTGATTTAAACTATAAGTCTAAAATTGCTTGAATGTCTGTTTTGAAACTAGGGCTTGAGGACAGCAATAACTGACTTTTTGATAAACGATTCTTGTGGATGACAACTATTTTTTTTACCACAGTAAAATAAATATCCTGACAACGTAAGCATCTACAGTGTAAGTCAACTACACTGGAACTGCCCTTGTTATGAGATAAAATTATAGCTGAGAGGTCGATCCCATTCAAATTTGTGATATTTACTTGACGTGTTTAAGAGGTGTGTACACATATATTTATTATTTATATTTGTCTCTTTGGGGGAGGCCTTTGTTTAGCTGTGGACTTCAAAAACTGTTGATGATATGTCTACACATCAATAATAATACTCTTTTCAAGTACATATAATAAATATTGAATATCTACAGAAAATACAAAGCCCAGGAACGAGAAGTCAAAAAGTCTTTTATATTTGTCGTTCCGTTACACATAATGAACATCATCAAAGAATATACATAGATATCTATAAAGAGCTGCAATTTGTAAGCAAGTTTACAAATCAAATTATTAAAAACAAAATTCGTTTTAAGAATCTTTAGTTAGATAAACAAAGAAATATCACAGCATAAACAGGTTTCTTGGGAGTATAAATTACTCCCATACATACTTATTTTGCAGTAATTGTTTGCATTTTTTAATATTTATATAAAACTGGTTGAGTTTTATAAATAAATTAATAAAATCAACACTTATTTTATATATTTTTAAAAAACTAGTTAGGTACTTATACTACTATTTGTATGTTTTTTGTTTTTGTTGTAGCAGCGTCGGCTCTGGTAACTGACAAAATTTCAAAACTAGTCATGACTTATCGTTAGCGTTATCGTAACTACACTTTTGCTAAGAAATATAATATGGTTCCCTTTAATTAACGGGCCGGTAGAATTATCATTATTTGGCGTAGAAATAATCGTGTCAATGTGAATGACTGAATTCGAGAACTTCATGCAAAGCATCCCGTAACTAAAATTAAATTAAACTTTTAATTTGTTTAAAACAATAGAAAACAAAACAAAACGCGTCTTGTTCTAGCATTTTTTTGTGCACTCACTAATCCAATTTAACAATTTCTATCAGGTGAAATGATAAAAAGCATAGCACGATCATATTAAGTTCTGCGTGCTAATAGTAAGACATAGATAGAAGCATGTAATATAAATGCCACTTAAAGTTTCTGCTTCGTAACATTAACATGTATTTTTTTACTATATAAATATTGATTTATATGGCACTGTCGAAATTGTAATTTATGTATTCGTCCAGCTGCGATTTATTTCAATATCTTGTAAAACTGTTTTAAGCATCGTACTTTTTAGTAATCTGTGACAGAGAGGCTGGAAGTATTGTAGCTTTGGAAATAGGGGATTTATTTACACTTGTCCGTAACAATTCTCCACCACACTGATCGATCTATGTATTGACACGGTTGCCATTACGTTGTGAATATCGCAATATTGAAAGACCACTATGTTTGATATTCCGATACGGTCAGAAACTAGATCAATGTTAGGTCAAGTCCTATTTTCAAATGAACGGGCTGCTAACGAGCTCTCATAGAGTCTTGAATAAGCTTGAATTCTTTTTTAATTTGTGTTTTGGACGCTTTTATTATTGACATAAAACCACAGTGCAATCTTTAAACATTTTCATATGTATAATAAACTGAAAATTATCAAACAATGAGAGTGCACACAGATAAACAAATAACTTGTAGGTAAATAACATATAAATCTACTTAATTATTGTATATTAAAAAATTCAATGCCAAATCTCACAAGAAGTCTAAGTAATTATAACGCGGGCGTGAACTCTGGTGAATAGCAATGTCATGAAGTTATTACTGAAAATATTATAATTAGTCGAGGCACTCTTAGTTGGAATTAGAGATAAGTGACTCTCGATACTAAGAAATAAAGCGCAAAAAGCTTACACGCTGACAGCGGGCGTCACGAACAGCCAAATATGTAATAAACACGTGCGAGAGCTTCATTTGCTCTGACCATTTCAGGACTAGTACTATCTAGACATGGAATTCATGAGTAGGTGATGATTATTTGTAATGGTACAAAGATGTATTTACGAGTATAAGTAGTTAACTTATCGCTAGTATGATGTAGCAATCGGTTATTAGTATCTCCTCCACTTTAGGTAGCTGGATGAGAATTACAGAAATTGTTTTCAGAATTAAAATACTACGCTTTTATGAGTATGGTTCATTTTTGTCTTCTGGAACACACAACAAAGAAAATACATACATTGCAGTAACAACAGATTACACCATTATGTGACACAAAGAAGAAGTTTTGTTGGTCCCGAACCTCGATAAAGTTTAAAGTAAGTCAATTGAGAAAAATCGTAGGAATCGAAGATATCGATGGTATAATAGTAAAATGCAAATATGCTATGAATATAACTAAGTAAGTAAAGTTAAGAGTATATGAACTCTCCCATTTCAGGTTGCGTCACAGAATGGGGTGAACTCGTTAACCTTGGCTGGGCAGGTGCGGCTGGACGAGACAGTCATGCTATCTTTATAAATAACGAACTATAATGGCGGTTTTTTTTTTCAATTTACGACGGCTGGACTCTTTGTCGTATACTAGGTATATGACTATATTTAAAACGGAATATTAGTGGTAAGAGCAGCAGAGAAAAAAAGGACACACAGCTTAAACCATAACCCAGGACACTCAGGCAGTGATAAATGACGCAGGGACCACTTACAATTATAGCAATGAGTAATTAAATTACACCTAGATGGCTTTTGTTACATACAAGCATGTAAAGAACGGTCATCTAGCACTAATAGAGAAAAAAATAACAATTAAAACCTATGCAAATTAACAATAATCTGGGTGAGAATAAAAGTGTGGAGCACAATGATATTGTAAGTGATTGATTTTTACTGATAATTGTCATCTGTTCAGTTTGTATTGGCGGCTACAGTGACATAGTAGATATTTATAGCGATAACCTTAGCCAAATTTTTTAGTACTATTGTCAACTTTTATAATAGGATGGGTAATTTATAAATTGAATGTATTGATGAAATTGTATTAAATTCATTTTATTAGCGTAGTGGTTTATGTAACGGACTGCTATTCCAAAGGTCGCGGGTTCGATTCCCGCTCAAGTCAAACATTTGTGTGAATGAACATTTAATGTTTGATTTGGTCTGGGTGCTTATATGTATAATAATTATATATTTACAAAAAAAAAGTATGTATGTATTTATATCAGTTGTCTAGTACCCATACTACAAGCTCTGCTTAGTTTGTGACTAGATGGCGTTGTGTGAATGTGGTACAATATTACAATATTATTATTATTCATCATACTAAGTTGCTAATTTGTTATTGTCAATATTTTTATTTTTATTTTAGATTTATTTCATATTTAAACTGTAAACCTACTAGGTACTTCATAATATTCTAAGCATGCGGTGTTAACATTTTATTAATAGATACACTTATGTTGGTAATAAGTTTGTAAATAATTATAATAATAACTAGCTGACCCGGCAAACGTTGTTTTGCCATATACATTATTTCTATGAAATATTGAAAAAAGGGATGGGTCTCACCCATGTCATTTAGGGGTATGAAAAATTTCATAAAAATCCAGCCGTTTCGGAGTATGGTAACTAACACTGTGACACGAGAATTTTATATATAAGATAATCTTTATGTTCCAAAATTATGACTATAGGCTTTACAAGTGTAGGATACATGTAGTTTTACATACTTAATGCAATAAAGGTCCGTGTGGTGACGGATTAAGCATACAGAGTGTCACCACCCCTATTCATCCCGTGGGTGTCGTAAGAGCCGACTAAGGGAAAAAATTACGCAGAACACAGCAGCACAACAGAGAGAAGGAAAACTTGACACAAACCCTATACCAACCCGTCTGGCCAGCGTGGTATAGTAAAACCTCCTTTCTAAGGAGAGGCTTATGTCCAGCAGTGGACTATTAAAGGCTGTTGATGATGACGATGATGAATGCAATAATAGTGGGTGTAGTACTGTCCACCTACAAAGGTTACAGATGAGCCTGTGATAAGGAGGTACAGTGCCGGTCCCCTTAACAGTTATAGAAAATAGTAGTGATTTTATAGTAGAATTTAAGATTAAAACGTTAAAAAGTGAGTCAGAAAGTACTTGTGCGTGTTTGTTTGAAAATAATTGTAACGTGCAGTGTAAACAATTGTTGTTTAACCATAAATAAATAAACATTACATACTAGTTTATTTGTATCTGTTTATTTAATTTTATTGTATAGATTACTTTACTTTTTATCTATAATATTAAATCTTCACTCTTATTAATCAATTAATCTGTGACCGGTACTTAATAATTTGACAAAAACGTTATTTTGTATTCTCATCCAAGGGGCTTTTGTATTGTCTTTTTGAGAATAAATTATTAAAAAAAGCAGCGAAGTTCGGAGGTGTAGTGAACAGTAGCTTAAGATAAACGGTTAAAACCCATGTAGCAGCTCCTGAACTAGTTGTATTTCTGCGATTAACGGTTTCCAGAGATCAATAAGCCTTTTAAGGCTCTTGTATGTTAAGATACGCACAAATTTGCTTAAGTTTGAAATTACGGGTGTGGTTTTATACTACCATTCACATAAGCGACTATTTCATAAGACAATAAAAGAGAGATCAACGATCCTGGTCAATATACATATAAACCGGTTTTATTGCCAAATAGAAGTGTTACAACACTTATAACATAAAATTATCATCTCACTGACCATGGAACTAGTGATTTACATTGAAAGTAGTGATTTGAAACAAAAACCTACGAAACAGCGGGCTGCTGTTAGACTTTGGCCACTAGTAAGTGACCAGCGGTGGCCTCGTTAGCTCTCACTTTTAATGTCGTATCGATTCACACGCATTCCGTACAAATTTATGTCGTGAATGAATTCCAATAATGAAAATGGTCTAACTTTATAACGGCCACTTATCACTTTAACATAACTAAGAGCATTGTACAGTCGCCGACAATAAATAAATTGCTGTACATTTTTTAATTTTAAACTGTCCTTAGTGGCAATTCTAAAACCACGTTTCATGCTTATTTCATTTCAATAAAAGGTCTAAAACAATAACTGAAATTACAAGTTAAAACACATTTAATATTATGTTACCTGTTTTAAAGTAGACGTTGATACAATAATACTACAAGTAATGATTGATAATAAAATAGTAGCTAAACCCGGTAGACCACAATTGTAAGTTTTAACCAACGCTAACGAGCTGAGTATTGAAATCTTTAACCCCAAGCTGAAGTGCATTGCGCGTAATTGGGGAATTAAGTTTCCTTAACTTCATAATATTATCAACAAGATCATTTGCTTTATCAGACGCAAAGAATCGAACTTTTTTAAATAGGAAAATAGAGTAAAGAAAATAAACTAAGATAAGATAAATAGCTGTGTATATAAGGAGTAACTTAGGCTATTTTTCCTCTCAGAAAAACTCTATAAAACTTTGCCGGGTCCGGGAATCGAACCCGAGGCCTCAGGGACTGCAGTCGCGTACCGTACTACACCACTAAAGCAGCGCTTTTTTAATTATATGCGAACGAAGTCATTGGTACCATATAGTAAATACTAAAAGCATAGTCTGTTACGATCAAGAGAAACGAAATGTTTATTAGAAAGACGATACAGTTTAGTTACGTCAAATAATTTACCATGATCGCCACCATGCTGAATTGTATGAAACTCTATAATTATTATTTTTTACTTTTCCACCATATTTTGTTTTTCATATTTCAATGACACCAAAAGGAAAGTAAATATTCACCAAATATAAAAGAATTTTTGAATTAAAAAACTAATTTAAAAACTAAATAAATTATAATACTCTAATCAAATAATGGGCAGTTTCCAGGACACTTAAAATACCTATATTTTTTTAATTTTACTGAAAAATATTTACTTAAAAAAAAAACCTTTTCAATAAGGAAATAAATAGTTTCTTATAGAGGTTTCTTTTTCAGATGAATCGTTAAATTTAATTTAACTATAAACCACAAAAGATTGCCAACTATTTTCATTATTCTACTATACAATGTTTTATTTAGAAGCTATCTCTAATCTGTTTCATATACTAAGCGCCTAAACCACGAGCCGTGTGAACTGTGCTTCGAATTGCATCTTGATTCCCATGATTCAGTTCTTACATCACAAGGTATTGTCACAAAACACACAGGGGCACTGAATCATTAACACTTATATTATGAGAATAGCCTTTAATTAATATACTTTAAATTATTATTATCATCTAATTATATTGTATAACTGATGCGAGCTTATTATAATAGGTCACAATCAGTAACACAAGTAAGCGGCGGTAGCCAAGTGGTTAGGGAGTTGGACTTGCGATCAAGAGGTCATGGGTTCAAATCCTGACCCGTCCACTACCGACGTGAACCCACTCCTAACACAAGCAATTTGGCTTAGTGGCAGGGTTAACGGGAATACTTGTCATTACGGTTGTTAGTAGGCCTTTTTAAAAATGAAAAAAAAAAGACATTTGAAAAGGCGATATTACAATTTCGTTACTGCTTTAAAATCATAATTTATAGATTGATACATTAAGCAGTCGTACGATAATGTGTCAGGAAAAAAATAGTGTGTATACATAGCTCTCAAATATTATTATATTATAACTCAAATATTTATTAAGAAATATTTTCGTTAAATCTGTATTCCAGGAAATACAAACTAATATTTATCTCAGATCGTTTTCCGAAGACTGTATCGAGACCTACAATCAGTTTTAGAAGCAGATCGTGGACAGCTGTGCTACGATCTTTTGATAGCAGAATTGTGGATTCAAATCGACCTCGGCGACCTGTCTCATGAATCTTGCTACACTATTGTAAGTCGAGTTAAGGAGCTGCTTGGTTTCGAGGGATTTAGTTATTGAACCAAGAAAATGTCTTGTCGAAAACACCGTGCACCTGCTGTCACGGATCTTGAACACAAATGTCATTTTACATTTCTTTTCACTCAAGTTATAGTTGAATTATTGGAGTTTACAACGAAGACCTCAATTACAGATGAAGATATTTTATTATTAAATCAAGATTTAAATATAGTTAAAGACAAAGTTTAGCAGACAAATAGCAAAGTTAATATTATTTCTATTTAAGTTTCATGATTTGAAATACAAAACAGCATACGTTATTATAATAAACAGTCGTGTTTAAAAGCGGAAACTTGTATCAGCTGGGCATCGTAATCGTGATGTTCTTGTCTGAATTCCAACTCAATGCGAATGCAACGAGTGTCAGAATCTAAATTCTGTACTACATAAGAATGCTTATGCATTCGATTAGCATATGACATAGCTATCGGAAATAATAAGAAAACCTTTATTAAAAATGCAAATAAATTAGCTAACCAGCTCTTAACATTCTAACTTGGCATGCCCATAATTAAGCAGGGTAAACGGCACGACAAAAAGACAAACTAGACACCAACAAGTCGGTTCACCGACGGGCCGGTCGCACGACTGTGTCTGGCAGCGCACGCGCATAGGTCAAGGAGACAAGCGCCGTCTGACGAAAAAAACACAACGTCCGACAAAATCCCACTATTTAATCTGTAATAACACTCTCTCGACAACCTCACATAAAGAGCTAATTACCTAGTGTGATAAATGGAATCCAGACCAAAATAAGTTTGACAGTTATAAATAAAACAAAGTGCTCAGTAGTAGAAATCAAGGAATGAAGGACACAAATAAGTAGCTAACGTAAAATAAAACGTGACGAAGGCACATGTCATAAAAAAGTAACTGATTTCTTATTTTGATGTGTTATTGTTTCAATGTAACTCTTTAAAGTGAGACTTTAAATCAATAATAAAATATAATTAGCAATATAAATGTTTCATTATGTAAAAACAAATACGGAATCTGTTAAAAATAACGATCAACGTAAAGTCGTCAATGCGACTAGACGCCTGGCTGCGCGTACGTTCATCAAATGCCTTTTTTTGGACTTTTGGAATTATTAGTAAAATAATTACAGCAAAAGCATGAATCATTTTTTAATCTGAGAACATAAGTATGCGAAATCGATATTAAACTTCTTATAAAAATATTATGAAAACATGATGACTATAAAATGTTTACTTTATACCCTGAGAGTGAATCATAAAATCGGTATACGATACTAACTGCCAATTACGCATGTTTATATTAAACATTCAGTAGAATTGTTTGACTTATTCATTCTTTAAAACAATTACAACCTAACCAATAACTGTCAGAAGAGTGATTATGTTCCAGAAAATAAAAAAATAAGAAATGGGATCACTTTGTATGGCAACACAGACGCTAATTTTCCATGTATTATACAACTAATGAACTAGTTAAATTTAAATTCGTACCTACTTTGATCATAAACGCTAGTTAAAAAGTTCTGCCACAAAAATGGGAAACTGTTACATATATAACAAAGTTGTTGTTGCAAAACATACTATTATGAGAGGTAACTTTGATTCGTACTGTCTGATAACAAACAATTTTTCTGACACAGTGTGAAATGTAAATGTCATAAAGTACCTAGTTTGTTCTTTTCCTAAAGATGGTCAATCTTACAATATTAATATACTTTTTAAATAAGCGAACACCCACTCGGATTTTTTAGAGTATAAAATAAGTGGCATATAATAAATATGTGCACACAAATATACGTGTGGAAAAAAAAAACACTATACTTGTTCTTTATATTTAACTAAATCATATTTATTGCTGAACATAGGCCTCCCACAAGTTTAGCGACAACAACCGGTCCTGTGCTGCCCAAATCCGTCTTTCGTTTGAGAAGAATAATATTTATTTGTATTTTTTTTACAACTGTCCCAATTGCAACATGTGAAAGAAATACAATTTGCATCTTTAGAGAAGGGTGGCATCAAACCGGCGTATCACCTCGTGCTAACAACTAGCACAGTCTATAATTACATCATCATACAGGTCAAATAACTATAAACAAATTATAGATGCAATTCTACATAAATGACGTCAGCATGTCTCAGATATTTATGTCACGGTACATCTATATCTTCGATTCAATTCGACATAGAACGATTTCCTTTTGGTTTTAAATCTCTAGAATTTATTGAAGCTTGAAGTTGGATATCTAACCCTAAACCGATGTTTACATTAACACAGGGTAGAAAAAAAGCTGGTTGACCCAAAAACAATAAGTATTGAAAGAAAATATTTTGTCCACGGCTTACACACACTATCATAATCAAGAACTAGTAAAATAGCATAACGTAAATGTGCTTTACAAGTTAAAATTATAAATATCTCTAACTCAAATGCGTTAAGAGCTAATGATCTTTGAAATGCTGAACCGACCGTTTGTCTTGCATTATAGCTAAAAAAAAACCGGTCAGGTACGAGTCGAACTCGTGCGCCGAGGGTTCCGTACCTTCCCAGATTTTCGCGAAAGTTTGTAAGTAAGTTGAAAATTAAGGTAAATTTTGGTACTTACAAGTTTTCGCGAAAATCGAAATTTGCACATATCTTTTTATCGTAATGACTCAGAACCTTGATTTTTATACATCTAATAGGGACCATAGAGCTCAATATCTGGTATAAATTTCAACTTGCTAGGTCTACCCGTTCCTGAGAAAATCGGTGGTGACACACGGACAGACGGACAAGAAAGTGATCTTATAAGGGTTCCTTTTTTATCTTTTGAGGTACGGAACCCTAAAAAGTCATCTTTCAATTCAGTCTTCAATCGAATTTAGTCCCTTAGTTTCACATTACAGATACTCATATAGTTGTTTCAGTTGTTTTACTTCTAAAAAAACGTAGAGATAAAATTAATAGAAAACCTTTTAACATAAGATAAAACGGTAGTATGTCGTACACAATACAATTCCGTATTATATCGTATAATACACAGTTCCTTCTTTCGCTATTGCCATCCGGCATTTTGTGTTATATTCCAAACGAACCGAATATAAAAATAAGTCCGGAAAAACATCATCCATGTATAATAAAACCAGCTGAGTCACCGTCACCGGCGAAAAGAACAAAAGATCACTAGTTTCCCAAAGGCGGAAACGACGATGACTATTTTTAAAGCCACACGACAATTTTACATTTTGCTCTCTTTTGGAAGCACCTCACATACCAATTTCTACCTTATGTCCTTGACAATCTGATTATTTTCCTATTGAAATATGTATTTGTATTAAGCAAAATGAAAAAGTACGCCCGTTGAATGAATGTGGGCTCATTAAGGAATATTTTCGACATGGAAATCAGTTTGAAACAATTTAGATGAGGCAGAATACCGCGTAATTTAAGCTTTTCAAAGGGACAATATGTTTTGTACATTCGATTGGAAACTCTTTTTCTAATTGCACACACTTAGAGGAGGAAATAACCAGAGCTAATGTTAGGTGTGTCTATAGCAATTTATGTTCGCAGTTTTATGAATGCTGTTAAAACCTTATAACAACGTGTTAGAGTCCATTTGGACCTATGAATTTAATTCCACCAACTCAAATAACAATCTATGAGAATCGAAAAAATTGAAAACTAGAAACGGCGCCGACTACAGTAG
The DNA here is from genome assembly GCA_902825455.1 of Arctia plantaginis. Lineage (NCBI taxonomy): Eukaryota > Metazoa > Arthropoda > Insecta > Lepidoptera > Erebidae > Arctia > Arctia plantaginis. The sequence goes on from CADEBD010000288.1 coordinate 3,572,975, forward strand.
TACGTATACATGATTCAGTCGGATCACCCACGCATTCAATAAACAGTTATCTAACATTGATATTGCCAAACAATAGTTAATTTAGATGATAGAATTAAATTATTGCTATTACGCGTTACTCAAATGAACCGTAAACCTCATTCAAAGGACAGGATGGTAATTTGAGGTTTTATAGAGATTCATCTGTACTTTAATTCGAATTTGATAATAATTTCAGATGGATTTAGGTTTACTATGACTGTCATTTACTCTAGGTATTAATATCATTTTGCTAAACAATTAATACACTTAGAACATGTTACGTAAGGAGAGATTACAGAGCAATGAATTCGATACTAGCGAAAAATATGTTTAATATTGTAGCAGTAGTTAATGGTTAAGATGAACATATTGTTATGTATCTTTACATCATAACTTATCCTCCAATTAACTAAATAACATAAAAGTCTACTACTTTAAATGAAGTCTTTAAATGTAATGCCAAAGACGTAAACTGCAAACCAATATCACGAGACCATTTTAATGTTCCTTTAGCATAAGTGTACGGTTATATCCGATCCAAACATAGTGGTCCTTGAACTCGTTCACAACAACAATCCTTAATGGACATCCGTCGTACTACCATCAGTATTAAATGAACAGCTTCTTTGAAATCATTGGAGAAATGCGAACAGTTAAAGAGAATCATAATCCCGAACTATATGTGTAAGGTGTGAGTATGAATGTACGTTGTTGAGTGACGAGTGATCAATGTTTCACTGGATTTCTTTTTCTCGTTGCGGTGATAAATGTCGTTAAAAGATCTTTAAGTGTCGCTATTTGTTACTAAACAATTTGTCGTGTTTAACAAGCATGTTATTGCGCATGTCGCAACTGTTATGCATGGGTACGGATAGGTGTAAGGTCAGCAGTTCTAAAAGAAATTAAATAGATTTAGACTGTATGACAATCTTATCGTCATATTTATAATTCATACTCTAAAATTATTTGTAATGTTTTGCTTTATGCCTTTCACTAAACTGATAAATACAATTATCTATTTGGCTCAAAAACATAAAACAATCACCGCCTTCCTGATGCAGGTGAATGGCAATGTTGATAGCTCCTGATTCAATGGTTTTACAATCCATATTGTAATACATAATCATACCTTATATTTCGGGACAAAATGTTTAAAAACAATAACTACAAAAACTACGTCAATGAAAATCTAAAGGAACTTCTATTGACGACTAAGCTCTTGTATGCAACTTGGCTTTTTACTCGCTTTCACATTTTTACACGTGTGTAATGAACAGAAATATAACTAGGAAGTCATTAAAATTTTAGACAATTCTTAACTCAATGTTAGCAGTGGCAATAAAGAACATTAAGACGATGGTAACACAAGTCCAACGGCCCAAAAACTTAACCAACCGGAGTTAGAAGTTGCTGCTAATAATTTGAAGTAAGGAGGTCAGGTCGAAGTTTTAGTTAATTCCAAACAACACAGCCCAGAAATCAGTTTCTGGGTTGTATGATTCATTTATTCTTTGAACCACGTAACTAAAGACCTTTAGAGCTTTTCGTTAAGTTTCGTCAAAATATATTTAAAGCTGTAATAACAAATATTATCAATTCAACAACAGCATCTCATTTAATTCTTTCTCCAAGCGAATTATACATATACATACATAGGCCTACATTTTTAATATTGAAGTCGTTTTCTCATCACGGCCATTGTATTCACAAATATTACATCACTGGGTCACAATCAGTCGCACAGATATAATTGCTGGACACTTTCAGCACAATTCTTATACCAAAAGCTCGCGTGACACTAGTAACCAAACGCAAATAACTGTGGCGGGATGGTGCGGATCGATATTATAGCATGCTCTGACTGAACTTTTACTTCAAGGGCGGCTTTATCATATCCAAATACTGACAATACTATAATTGGGTTATGAAGCACCAATCACAGACTGACTGACTCGATGACTGCCTTGGTGGTGCAGTGGTAGCGTATGCGACTGCTGTGCTGCGGGTTAGATTCCCGGGTCGGACCAAATGTTTGTATGATTTGCAAATATTTGTTACGAAGTTTGGATGTTTTCTATGTATTATAAGTGTTTATTTACAAAAAAGAAGTGTATAAGTATTCTATCAGTCAATATAGTTTTCAATGTACAAGCTCTGCTTAGTTTGAAACTAGATTATATGATATAGCTAGTTTAGCTATTTTTCTATATCAGGTTCCGCATTGTGGATCCATGATGTCTCTTTGCTTAGATATTTCCTACAGATGTCACTAGTTTTTATAAAAATAAAAATTAAGAGACACTACCAAACATTCGAACAGATTGAGATAATGGCACATGGCTAACTGGGCGAATACTTCCAACCTTAGTCAAGTCGCAGCATACCGTAAACCGCTACTGAAATTGTGAAGTGCTTAATAGCGTGAGAGCAAATAGAAGGTATTTAAGAAAAGTTATTGAAGGTCCGGGTCAAAGAGATCTTAAAAAAACAAACAAACAAATTACTTTGGGTACTTTCATATACACTAGGGAGATACAGACGCAATATTCGAGCAACGCGCAATACCCATGCGACTAAATTCTTGATTGTGTAAGCAGTAAGGATATCTTTATTGCCTATTTAATAAACATCGAACAGCAGGAAATCCTGGACACAGAAACCTACAAAGATTTCATAACAAACGGTTGAGAAATGAGCAAGCAATTAATTCGAGAAATTAAATTTCATCCCAGATTCAAAAATCCTTTAGATACAAAAAGCTGATTACCAAATAAACCTGTCATATCTCGATCTGAACGGTGAACAAAACAAAACTTAAATATTGATTTGGTATAACCATAAAAATAAACTTATGATAAATGAGTACAAGATACGACAACAATCGGAGAAACGAAACCAATGAAAAATAAAAAGTATTATGAGCAAAAGCTTTTAAAGCAACAAAAGAGGTATGGAACTCGAGATTAAAGTTTAATCCGTAAGCGATCGGGGGATATCCTACAGTAGGCAATTTCTATTGTGGTGTTAGACAGAAAGAGTCTCAATAGAAGAAACTATATTCACGTTACGTAAGAATTTCGTTTTATATAGCACAAAAGTTTCACTTTTATTAAAAGCAATTCAAGGTACAGCTGCGACCAAAGGTTCGAAAACAAATGATATCAAACAGTAAATAAAAATACGGTAAATGTTAGAGGATTTCGAAAAGATTTAAACGTGACATTCCATTAGCCTTATCTTCGGAGATGGCATTTGTAAATTCTAAGTACTGTTCCTCACAAAACAAACTTAGAAGATAATAGATACTTTTATAATTGAGCTGAGATAGATACGCTGAGTTTTGTGGGTTTAATCCCCTCATGGAACAACACTTCGTGTGATCCACAAACTGTTGTTCTGAGTCTGTTCTTTTTTTTTGGGTGTTTCCTGAACATTTGTAAGGGCCCCCCGCGACACAGGATATATTCCTACTACGATTTTCTTTCTACCAATTTTAATTTAATATAAGGCATTGAATCCGTGATCTAATCTGTATTACTCTCTACTCTGACAGAACACTGTTCATCATAAGATGTAATATTGTAATGAGTATAAAATTGTATAAATACACAAACTTTGACGTGTTTATTATCTTTAGTGATCAGTAATGAGCGTTGAGCGAGTAAAGGAATACACATCATACTGTTTACAATTGAAGGAAGCGTCTATTAAAAGAAAGCGTTTACAGTTTGAAAATATAAACTTACAGGCTGAATTAAAAATTAACTGAAGAAAGATAAACAACAGTAACCCTGTTTAGGGGCAACGTACTTTTATCAGCATTAAAAGATCTTTGTTGTGGCTGCGGCAAATAAATTTAGTAAGATAACAAAACTGGTTGTATGTATTAAGGCTAAAATTTACTAAAGTATATTTTATTGCCCACTAGTTTTGATTGCGGCTTCGCTCACGGGAATGTAATTTTTTATAACCAACTATCTGTACCCTGCCACGCTTCGCTGTGATACATTGTAGTAGCATTGATGAGAAATAAGAAACAAAACTGTCGCAAAAAATAGATAAAAACAATCTTTGAAGCGGGTTGTATATCGTGTCAAAATTTGAACTCTATTGGTGCCAAACTTTTTGAGTTCTTGAAGCGTACACAAACCAACTTAACAACTTTATATATATATAGATCAAGACATCTGTAGGCAAAAGTACCTTTGGATGAGAGGTGCTCAAGGTCTTTTCTATAGCCCTGACAATATGTAAAGAAAATTTCACTCTTTAAAGGAATATATTTTTTACTTACTTCAACGATTGGAAACTTTTAACTCGAGTTATTTGAAAAATATAGGAACTGACTATTAATGTTGTCCTGAATATTTAGTGAGGGATCTCAATAAAGCAGCAGGTAAATGCGAGGTGGCCCAGAAAAAAGTCGATTGGCCTCCGAGAATTTGATATTAGGTGTAGATCATTATTTCGTCGGCCGAAGAATCCGTATTCTTGATAGAAGGGTCATCCTACGATCAAGAACACTCTAGATTTCTGATTAAAGTAACAACGTCCCGAGAAACAATATCAAGCATATCCGTAATATTATTGCGGGCTTTCAACTATAGCCAAAATATTTGCTAAGGGTATTGGTATTGGGGTATTGGTTGTGGGCTCCGAATTCCGCATTAAGACTCGAGAGTTGTCCTTTATGCGTCTAGAAGAGGTTGGCTAGATGAGCCAACCAAGCTCCGTAGAGAAGCGCAGAAGCCTCCTGGGGCGTTCACATATTAAAAAAAGAAAAATTCTACAATTACTATAAACGTTTCTTATCTTATGCCAATCATTTTGAGATAATTGACAACCACACACGAGTAAAAACTAAATCTTAAGTATTGTTCTGTTACTTAGCTTAGCTTTGCTCGCTATTTTTTTAGGTAAATTTTCTAAAAATTAAACCTAACTAGATCGAATAATCGCCCCAGAAACCCCTGCATACTAAATTTCATGAAAATCGTTGGAGCCGTTTCCGAGATTTAGATTATATATTTAAATATATAATATACAAGAACTGCTCGTTTAAATGTATTAGATTTGAAGTGTCAATTCGTTATTATTATATGGTTGAAACTTTTTGATTGATGGTTTAATATTACTTGATTTTCAAGCGATGTTACATAATATCCGATGAAAGAAGGTCAACAACAATATATTTTAGTTAAAGTTTGTAAAAAAGTTAGGTTAGCACACATTCATAATGTGTCCCACATTAAGAATGTGTGCAAATCTGGGTATTTTATTTTTGATTAAAGTCAAATCCGGTCTATTTGTTACAAAAACGCTTTAACTTAATTAAAACTCCTAAAGAAGACTGATTGATGGAATATCTAAACAGAATTATTATGTAACAGTTATAACTATAGATTTTTACATTTAGAACTATGTATATAAACCGCGCGGATACCGCACCGTTGTCGTTTGATACATTTATTCATTTTCAGTAATACATTTCTATTCAAGCAGAAAATCGTTTTGTAAGCTACGGCCGGCATTAGGATAACGATAACACAGTATAAGACAAATCTTGGTGATATTGTCCATTGACCTATTATTAAGAACTATTTTAAATATAACGGTTAATTGTACAATTTCTTTTTCTTTCTCTTTTCTCATTGGATGAGTTTTATAAGAAATTCTATGAAAGCAATATACACACATACATTTTTTTCAATTCAATTTAACATTTAATTAGTTTGATACGTACGATAAACAAATGTTTGTCTATTCCATTTAAGGATTCTATGTTAATAGGATTATTAACAGTGGTCTAATTTGGCTGACCATTTTTATATGGAAACGATTGTCGATACATATTGTATTCTACTTTTTTATTTATTGCTTAAACAACATTTGTAATTATTGTTTTAAAGTCAGAGTTATGTGTTTAAAAACTAATAATAACTGAAATATAAATAAATATGATGCGACGACTATTAGTATCCACTAGAAATGTGAATATAAATTTTAAGATATTCACTTTAATCATATTGAGCAAGAATAAATAGTCCATAACATAATCTCGTATTTCAATAAAACGGACCACAGTTAGCAAATAAGTCTTTAGTTACGTTCAGTGTTGCCAAATACAAAATCCGGCACTAATCTCAATAACGGATTTTTAAAGCACACCTCCGTTTTAGTATTGCTGTCAATATTGATTTATTTTTACTATAGATCTTCTGGCAAGCGCATTTCGATCGTTTTGTAAGGTTATATTTCACAGACCACTATAATTTGAACTGTCATTGTATACACTTTTGTACCATAAAAGGTAAACATATTTAGTGGACCAGTTTTATGTAGCATATTTTTATACAATTTTTTTCTTTATAACATATACATTGCTTAAAAAATTCAACTTACTGCATTTATTCTGCATATAAATATTAAGTATTGCAAATATAGTATGCATCCAAGACATGATCGCTTATTTTATTTTTTTCATGAGCATAAATATAACTACAAACAGAATAGTACTTTAAAAAAGTTTAAAGACGTAGGGAAGTATTCCAGCTACCCCAATTAGGGACTAGGGTGACTAGGACCAAAGCCTTTTGCGAGAAAAGTTAAACCAACATTCAAACAGAACTTATTAAAACCATCAGCTTTTATAAATCAAGCCATTAGGGTATATTATATAGGTACGCTAGATGATATTGTATGAACGAATACTTACACCCAATCTCTAGTTGTTATAGCAATTACGAAATTCAAAACCATTTTTATTCTAAACTATTGAGACATTATTATTCTAAAAAATGTTTTTTACGATTAAACAAGTCTAAATTCCCAATTCCAATATTATGTAATCCTTAAATCAGAGCCTCAATTCTGCTATTTTAATATTGTCTGAATGTCGTCAAAATAGTTTTGCACTTTTCGTATTCTACTGATGACTTGTCCACGGTACAATTATAATACAGTACTCCAACTTCATACAAACGGACGAAACACGAGCTATACCTACGCGCCTCGATCTCGGGGTGCGCTCGGGGCGCAGACAGTCACGGCTGTACCACAGTGTCGAACGGACGGTGTGTTGTTTTTTTAACAATAACCGCGCGATTTTTTCTCTAAAAATCAGTTAATATGACGAGTAGGAAATATTGTGCTGTTTTTGGTTGTATGAATTCGTCAATAACGCATCCAGACATAAGTTTTTTTAAATTACCTGGAAACTCTGAAAGGTAAGACTATAAAATAATTTTACCTACTAGTAGGTAGGTACATAATGTGTGTCTTTTTAATGGATAAGTATTTCCTTTTATTTTACGAAAAAAAAGGTGTTTGGATTAATAAATAAAGCGAATAGAGTAACGGAAAGTTATTGAGACGAGTGAAATAGGTAGTTATATGCGGTTCTGAATGAATCATGATACGGTAGGTACCTACCTACTTACGCTTGTGTTAAAACTTCGGTGCATGTGTGTTTTGTGACTTTGCATAATTCAAAGTAAAGACGTGGTATTTTATTTTTAATAATATTTGTTTATTATCTGTGTGTATGAATAATACTAGAATTTTTTTTTTACCGTCTGTGTGTCATTAGATAGTTCTCGAAATTTTCACAAAGTGTTTCTGCTGCTACTATAACAACATATACCACTAAAACTGGTTTCATTTTCTCGGTATTAACAACAACAGCTAGACTCATATATAATATTTAGATGTTTGAGGGTTGTGATTTTAAAACATTCGTAGTCAGCTGTTCAGCTTTTTAATAATTAATTAATTGGTGACCAAAGAATTTTTGTTTTGAGTTGTAGGTAGGTACCTAATTTATAGAGACGTTAATAAGCTGAGATAAAAAGTTACTTACTCGTCAGCTGTTTCTTGCATTCTAGTTGAGTAGGTAGGTGTTGGAGTTTCTAAGGATTGGAGTTTTGTAACGCGTAAGGAGAAAGCACATTTTTTTTATTCTATAGAAGGATTTTTAAACTATTGCATAGCTTTTATCGCGGGCTCTGAGCGCGGCGCTGCGCGGTGACCGAATCAAAAAATTCTCAAAACCTAACGAAAAATACCACGCAGATTTTTTTCTTTAAAAAAAAAATGTTATGCAATACCTTTACCGCGGCAGTCTCCGAGAGTGTCACATGTATTTTTTTTTTCAGACGCCTTCAATGGTTGCAACTCATCCGGCGAGATGATTTGGAAAACAAACCTAACTTTAGTTCCTACCAAGTTTGTGAAAAACATTTTAATTTGGAGGATGTATTACATTCATCAAATAGAAAACTTTTAAAAAAGAATGCCCTACCATTGTTGATGCTGCCAAGCTTAGCTAGTACTGATTCAGGAGTATCTCTAAAAGAAGATAAACAAACCCAAACTGCTCCGTTGGTAAGAAATGAAAATAGTACACAGACTGAAAATGAAATCTTTGCACAAACCTCAACGATTCTCTCTAGCAACACTCCAAGAAAAAGAAAATTGAAACTTGAACTTCTCCAATGCAGAAAGAAAATAAAATAATTAAATCTACCAATCAAAAAACAACACGCATTTTTATTGAACACTTCCTATTCAATATACAAAGTATTTCATTTATTTATATAAAAAGGATATTTACCATCACAAATCTAAATAGAAACAGAAAGTAGGCAAATATAATTAAAATGCTGGAGACGGGCAGCCCTAACGCATGTTTACGTACCGCGTGGCTGTAGGCATTTATTTCTATCATGCGGCCGAGTTACACTACTGTATTATAATAGTACCGTGACTTGTCACTGAACCGCCATTGATACAAATGTCGTCTATGTCTTAGTCAAAGTTTCGTAAATAGTATCTTTTAAAATTTGTAAGGAAACGGTATTTTTAATTTTCCAGGTATGGCAATGTTGTTGATATCAGTATTGTCACAATATTATTACATCGACAGTCTGTTGACACTGTGAATTTGTGTTAGTAGAATACCGATATTTTGACCGATGTCAACGGCATCTCAATAAGGTGTCAATGGAATGTCAGTGGCTTTTACGTTAACATAAAATATCAAAATTGAGGCCCTAGTCGATTGTTTTACAATCGAACGACTAAGTCGGAATGTAGGAAGTATTAACCCAATTCATATGGATATTGAGTATTGTGAGGCTTCTTAGAGTTAAACGCCTTTCCCATTTCCTTTTTATACGCAAGGCCTGGATAAAATATAATGGTCATAAAATGTGTAATGTTTATGTCGTCCGGGTATACATATATTATTAGCTTCGTTTTTTTTTTCAATCAGTTAAAGCATAAAACTTATAATTTATGATGATAGAACTAATCATAAGATTTTTTACGTATTTAGTCATGCATGTACGAGTATCTTTCTTATTACGTACTGAAACAGGAAATCTTTATTTTACAATATATGTAGTCACAAAAAAATATTTGAAAGTAATTCTTCCTACAAATTCCAAGTTTATTTTATGGTAGAAAGTTTTGAAAATTTTAATTGATCAGGAAAGTTTGAGTTTGCTTAAATCGCTGAATACCACGGCATCTGGAATATATAAGTAGAAGCAGTTGAAGCGGTCATATCTAAAGTTCATGAAGCTATTGCCCCTGTTAAGGACCCTATTTTGTTTGAATTGACCGTACTGTATTGTACGACACTAAAATTACGTAAGAAAGCAACTGGTTTTGGACAATATTGCCCATACTTTGAAGCAATTATACAGTTTTTTATCATTCTTTCTTGTAAGTAAAGCTAGTCCCGGTTTGAGTGTGGAAATGTATCTAGTAGCCGCGTCCGTATATCAGTTAGTTCTAATTGTGAATGTACCATTTCTCATAAATATTATTTCTTAATTAAACCTGACTTTTTTAGCACTTTTACTTTTTACGGAATTCGTAAAACCACGTGACTCTGATCAATTTATGACTATCGCAGTTCTTAACTTTAGTTGTATCGAATTCCATAACAGTGACAGTATGTTGTCAAGGACTGAATTAAATTAGCATAAACGTATCACAGATTATACGTACAACCAGAATAAATATTGTCTGAGAATACTTTACATTCATTTAATAGCTTTTATGTAAAGTTTTGAACGAGGATTTTATATGTTAACTAGATCGACACAATACAAACATAAAAATCCTTTTAATTTATAAAAACTTGATAGTGAAGAATAAGTGGTGGTTCGTCATATTGAATAAAAACAAAATTTAATGCAATAAAACAAGATAGCACGTAAAACCTTTAAATAACTATAGAAGACTATTTAAAAGAAATTTCCGTGGTTTAATCCGATCTGGTCCACTTTTACCTGTTTAGCACAAACGCATGCCTGTTTTTTATCAAATGGGGACTATTTTCATACAATGTTATTTTATACGTCGCGTCAAATCAATTTCTATTCTTCTACCATGGAATATCTGTAATAGCCCTCTATTGAATTTGTTCTAGTACTTAAATTATTTCAATAAGTTCTTACCTCATGATCCCTGTAGAAAGGCTCCTGAAGGTTATCAGGGACTCTGTTGTTAAACGCCTTTGATAACAGCCATTTAATTGACGCCCGTTGTTTCGACTGCAACAATCAAAATATTTAATTATTAGCTGTTATGACATACAATGCCTGAAGTTTTGGCAACATTTTTAAACTAAACATAATATTCTCCGTATTCTGAATTCTGGGCTTTCAAAATGTATTTCTTTTGTTGTATTTATAACCAGTACTTTAACGTCACCTTTTACAGTACTGGACATTACTTGATATCGCAAAACCTAGTGTAACAATAACATACAAAGACAACAGGTTTTTCTTATTGTGCCATTAAAGAAATATAAAGTAGCGGCATTGAACGTTGATGTATTACGGTCATACCAACGTGTCGTCAACGAACTTAACGATGTTATAATTGCGAATATTACCAAGAGTCCATTGAGCCAGTTGTCTGCTGTCGATTGTCACAATTATTGTCAACTGTGAACCGCTGGCAAGTTATGGCAACGTCCGCTTATTGTGATCGCACTGATCAATAAGTGGAACTAAAGTGGGACCTTGTTCTAATTTGAATGGTGCGCTATCATCTGTCAATGTATGTTGTGATAGTTTTATTGGAGATATGATAAATTTTATTTGAATTTAACAGTGATGAGTATTGTCCATTAATAAAATCTACAAATAAGAAGGGATAGGCAAGATGATCCAGATCGCAGACAGAAGCTGGAATTTTGGGAGAGGCCTATGTACAGAGGTGTACCAGAAAAGGCTGAGGAAGATGATATTTACAATTAAGAAGAGTATGTTAGCCGCGTTTGATAATATTGTCGTTGTGTAAGTTAAAATACTAGATTAACATAAACATGTCAACGGAATATAATACCATGAAAACTAACAAAAGTTATTACAAAGGTTAAAATGAAAAACATCAGTGAACAGGTCGATGAGATTATCTATTTTCTTTTAGTTATCATAAATTGGCATCATATTAGCAATAATGTACTCAATAAGCTGGTGTTAGTTGTTTGATGAATCAATGTCTTTATTATTGATGAATTGTACGATGACGACATCCACAGAGTTGCGTACTTGTTATACGCGTTATATAATATATTAGGACCGCCACAGATGAGTAAACGCCTCAATTGATACAACGGCAACATAAAAACATATCTCTGCAAACTACCTTTTGATTAACATCCACTTTTATAGTCACATTTCTCCCACGTTTCTCGAATTCCAAACAAAGGCCACTCGTTTGAGGTCATCAACACAAAACCGTTTATAATAAAGGCCTGTGTCAAAATAATAAATGGAGTTTATTAATTTACCTACAGGATACTCCTGTATGTAAATTATTATTGAGATGTTAGATAGATTATCCGTAATACGTTAATGTTAACAAAACAAAAAAAAACTGTAAAGCTGATCAAAACATTTTTCGACTAATGGTGTTAAATTAATATTAATGTCAAAACAGTTCAAGTTTCTGTTAAAAAATACTACCAACATTCGAAACACAGACATCATGTATTAGTAACAGACACGGCCAGGCTTACAATTAAAAAAAGACTAATTACTACTGCTGACAGCAGCTCTTTAACATTTAATTTACATAACAAAATTTCGAACTGTATCTTTGGGTATTGTAAATCAAGACATGGGAAAGCAATTGATCCTAACTGTAGTTTATTTCCGTTAATTTCTTTTTTTAATCTATGTAATGTATATAAAATCTGGCAGGGACATCCAATGATCATGCAATAGACAAAAACATCCGAGTGCCTAGTCATGCTTACAGCAACTACATATACATATTTGACATATGATTAATTAAATGTTGAATTGATCCTTTCAACAGCCAGGAGTGAATGGTATAAAGAACTTTTTTACTTTTTATGTGTCTATGTATAAGCTGTAATCCATCAACGAGTGGTTTAGACGTTTTTACATCATTTGTGAATATCTCATAATAAAACTAATACCAGATGATGTCATAAAATGTGACATTGAAATATAAAGAACATTATCCATAAATGAATTTTTAATGACAATGTCAGAATGTCGGAGTTACTCCATGTAATTGTTAATTTGATATAGTATAATGTTTGTCATTTTAAATAACTTAAACGCCGTTAAATAAACATTATTTATTATTTTCGTGGGAAAGCTATGCATCAGTACATAATGGACTGGCTCAACCCCTCCGGCATCTTAAAAGTTCTCTGGCCAAAGGCAGGCAACTCCCGATCGTACTAATGGCCCTCGATTTTCAGCTCTAATGGGATGAGGTTAATATTTTATTTACATTTTTAAATTACTCGTGCATTTTACTTTTCAATGTGAGTTGGCTCTTACGCATTATTTATTTATTTCTACTGTCGGAAAAAAATGTAACAGTAGCAGCTGCTGTCTGGTTGTGAAACGATAAGTTTAAAAGGATACGAACTTGATAATTTCTGTTATCAATATACTACTTAACATTCTTTTCTTTTCAATTACTTACGATGTTTAATCGTCCACCCACGCACTATATATTATTATTATTATTTGCAAATTCGGCAACATGTAACTACGACTAAAATCCTAAAAGCGTGGGTGCCGTGACCTCTAAAAATGTTCTATTGTTAATAGAATTGACCTCCATACAAGATTACTTACAAAGAGTCAACAAAATGATTTGTTATAGAAATTATGTTACATAATATGTAAAACGAGACTGTTGCAGTTTTATCAGCGATTCCCGACAACTTCCAGAGATGTCTCTTTAGGGGAACATCTCATTAGACATGCAATTGTGAAAGCTGGTGAGTCGTTGCACCGTCCTGCTGTCATGCAACCAACGCCTTTCATGGTGTCCCATAAGCGTTTTTCGTTTGCTAGCGGGCAAACGAGCAGACGGGTCACCTGATGGAAATAAAAAAAAAGCAAGCACGCGACCGATCACTCTATTATTATTTTGCTGTAAACTTATACTTATGTTGTAAACATGCTAACGCATTACAACGAGAATTAAGGCGCGATTGTTTTTGTAGAATTTGTTGAATTGTAGAAACACCGGGGTAGATTTTAACTTACATAAGTGTAACATTTAAAGTAACAAAGAAAATGTCTGCTAGTAATAGTACAAATAATAATTTTCATTTATGCCTTTATTTGCGAATACGGATACAATAGTAATAAGGAATTAACATCACATAATTAGAGAATTATAGTGGACATCTCAGAGCCTACTGATCGAAATGCGACAAAAGTATTAGATCCACTACTCGAATAATAAGGCAGACATAAATAAAACAAATTCAATATACAACGGAACCATAATATTACTATTGCAGATATTATTGAAAAAAAAATTAGAACAATGTAACCTATATTGTTATATTGCAGTATTATTAAAAAAACAGTGTTTAAACATGTCTTTACAAGAAAACTCTATATATTGAATATAAAAACAATGCAGTTATTCAAAACATCAAAACTATTGATACAATAAATATCGGATAGAAGCAATTTTTAAGAAAATGAATATAAAAAAAGTTATTCTAATATACGTAAATCGATGGAAATACTAGAAGTATACTAACAACTGCCAACATGCAACATATATTAAAGAGTTACATTAAACCCCTTTTAAACAAAAATAGTGTTACATGTTTAGAGCGGAAACATTATAAATAATGTGTCTCAAAGATAGTATGTATGCCAGTTTCTAGAGAATTTCCAAAATCAACGACTTTGGACAAGATCCGTAGAGAAAGATAGAAAGAGCTGAGATGAAGAGAAGAGATGAGCTGATTTATCAATAGCAGAATCAGAACGTCTACAAATCATAAGGCTAAAAGGTCGGAGCGCGTGCCGGCGCATGGCGCAACGGATAAAAATAGTACACACAAACGGTGACACTCCCAAATAGGAAGCTTTTTGGACGAGCAAGATGAAAAATATCGCAGTTAACATGCAGTGAATCATTAAAGGAAGTAATTATTGTCATATTAAAATGTAAGACATTTGTAATAAACAAGAGCATTGTGTTCTTAACGAACAACGAAACGGATGTTAACAGATAACTGTTTAATGCTATTTTGGGTAAAATGAAAAAATTATCCGATGAATAGATCATAAACCTTGCTTGCTCAAATAGTTTAGTTAGCAGTAAGATAAACAGTAATTTTGAGATCATACGAGAGAGATTAATGGAAAAGGTAGATTAACGTATAGGACTGGGAATGTTTATTAAGAAAACAAAATAAATCATTAGCATTCTGAATCTTTAGATTAGTGTTATTAGTGCTATTGCTAATGACACTTTAAAATAAAGAAGACGGAAGGAAAGATCTCCCAAGTACTGAAGATTTTTTTTTTAATTTTTATGTAATAATTTTTTTTTTATATATTTTTAAAATATATGAAATAAGTTAGTGAGAGTTTAAGAAATTATTAAGTAAGTATTATATTTTAGCAACAAAAGGAAAATAATAATATAATTTTAATAAAAAAGTAAAGCGATGAAAGAACAAAGCCAAATATATTATTAAACACTAAACTTGTTAGTCTAACTATAATGACTGCACGGATGGCGTAGTGGTTTAAGCGGTCGCCACGCCGCTTCCTACTACGCCGAGTGTTGTGGGTTCAAACCCCACATGGGACGACACTTTGTGTGATCCACAAATTGTTGTTCTGAGTCTGGGTGTTCTTTGTGTCCGTTTCATGTATGTTTGTAAAGTCCCCCGCGACACAGGATTTATTCCTAATGCGGGCGTTGTCTTTTTTAAAAAAAAAATAATAATAATAATAATAAATAAATAATAAATTTGTACACTAATGCCAATATCGAAATGATCAAAATTATTTCGATATTGACATTAGTTTCGTAGTAGACTCAAATGTCAAAAACATTTCGTCAGAGGGAAGGGTCGTGTCGCCACCGCTTGGCATTCCGTTGCCATAATTTAATTTAACGTAATAGTTATTAATTTGTTTGTATAAAGCAGCAAGGTGATAAATCGTGGGGATTTCCACAATAAAAAAGCAGCCTTAAGCCTATGAAAGGTGATAAGAATTAATATGAACAAAAGTATAAGAAAAGGCAGGCCCTGCATAAAAACAGCTTAAACCTGTTGCTTTTTTGACAGCAATAGATGTATTGTATGTATGTATGTTATGTTATTACATAACTGTAATAACATAAAATATAAACAGTTCATGTGGTCTGAAACATAGGTAGTTATCAAGGAATAAAATTGTAAGAAAACATCAACTCAAGATTTATAAGTCTTATTTAGATGCTGCTGTCGTAAAGCCAATCATTCAATTTGAGTGACAAGTGTGGGTGTGTAAATAATATCTCATTTACAAATATAAATCGTCATCGAGACGGGTTAGATTGAAATTGCGAATAACAATGGAGATTGACGAGGAATACAATCAATAGTGAGAACCATGTCTATTAATAACTAGCTGCGCCCTGCGGTGTTACCCGCGGTTGTTGTTGTACCTTGCTCATCCCACGAGAACTTTTTTTCGGGATAAAAAAAGCCTATATGCTATTTCAGACTATAATCTATCTCTGTACCAAATTTCATCCAGATCCATTCAGCCGCGAAAGAGTAACAATCATCCATATATAACAATAATAAAATAACACATCTCCCACAAGGCCGTCTAATTCCAAAGTAGGCAGAGTTTTTGAATATTATAATGGCGTAAGGTTTTATGGATGTATTAAGTAGTAGTTTGTCAGACTTGCTGATAAACGTACTTAGAGTTGGATAGCCCTTTTGTCGAGGAAGAACTACGAGTATAAGATACTCGGCTGCTATTCATTGCACACTCGGAGCCGAGTATCAATGAAAAATCTTGCGAAAACGGGGAAAATTTATCCACATGAGAGAAGCAGCCGAAGTTGCGCTGGTCAGCTAGTAAAGAACATTTTTGGAATGGAGGAAACCGGATGATTTTAAAACGTATTAGTCTTAGGACTATCACTACACTGGTACATCAAGAGAATTTTCATATGGGTTGCTTTTTTTGTAAAGCATTTAATAACCACTTCGATAATAAACTTTAGTATCATTAATATATATCAATTTTGGCAAAGACGAATTATTCCAAAAATACAGATAGTTTACAATTTCAAAGCAAACTGAACTAAATAAACAATTCATGAGTCATTTCACCTAAGCCAATTGAAACTGTAAACTAATTCAAAATTTTATAAACATTAAAGCAAATTTCAACTATAAATTAAAATGTTGTTTAATGACGATAAGTTCTTATTTGCATAAAAATCCTACCAAAAACAACAATGAGTACATGAGAATTCGTTACAATTGTTACAAGGTTTGTTTTAAAAATATTAATTGAACTGAAAACACCTGCAAACTGCAATAATACATCTATGTATGATATCATAACTGTATGTACCTTTATTGCTTTTTTTTACATAAAGCCAACTACGTAACTTAACTCAAACCTCTGCAGAAAGAGTTTTAGAAATGACGCTAGATGAGCCACCTCTTTAAAGTTGGTGACCTAGTTGAGAACACAATAGATGCCACCAGGAACGCTAAACTCAGAGTAAAGACCTAGGGACGAGGCACCTAACTATCACATCACATTGACAGCCTTTAATAGTCCACTACTGGGCATAGGCCTATTGCCTTGGAAAGGAGGTTTTGCGGTTGGTATAGGGTTTGTGTCAAGATGTTCTGCTCTTTGCAGTGCTGTAGTCCTGCGCAGTTTGGTCCCTTAATCAGCTCTTACGACACCCACGGGATGAATAGGGGTGCTGAAACTGTATTTTTTATCCGTCACTACACACCACCCAATTATATATTGTACTGTCTATTCAATATTAATGGCATACGAATATAGCCAAGTATTTTAGCGGACAAGTATTTTTATCAGGAGCGGAACAGTTTAAGCCGGTGTTTTATAAAGTAAAAAGTATGTAATTGCACATCAATTGTTTATTTGCACTGTTAGAAACGGTACACTTAATGATCCGCGCAGACGATATGCTATTACTTGAGCGCACTGGGTTTCAAAACCTAACCGTTGTGCCAACTCATACGGCAACATATTAAACACACTAGTTTATTAGCGAACAAGGAAAAGGTTAGATTTCTTTTCTTGTCGAAAAGGACTGGTTTTAGAGAACTATTATAATACAGTGGGAGAGCCATACTTCGGCACACTCCACTTGAGCCTGCTTGCGTTACATAAAATTGGTATTTGGCAATTCTTTCGTGGCTTTCTACTGAGTGAGTGAGGTTATCGGAATCCAACTGGTATGAGAGAAAAAAAAATAGGTACGTAAAAAAAGACAAATGGAAAATATTTCCTTATCGATAAATGGCTCCATTAACAATATTTATGCAAATGTGTAGTAGTCAAGAATTAATTTAAATTGCTTGTTTGTTTGGAATCCTATTGAGGCATAAAATTGGAATGTATTGGAATGTTTAATATCTGGCCAGTAGTAGCGCAGTAATTAATTTGCAACAGCTTTAAATGTAAGCAAGAATACGTCCTGATTTAAAATTCATGAAGGAAAACCTATTTAATCTTTAAAGTTAAAAAAAGGTATGTTTGTTTTAATTTGCGATCGTAAAATTAAGACATGTTAAGTGAAGCCCAAAATCGATCTAAGTGGCGTGCAATGGGAGAGGCCTATGTCCAGCAGTGGGCTGCGATAGGCTGATGATAAAGTGAAGGAAGGTGCAATTAACAAAGGTCTATCTAGGTACATCCTAGTGGCACCAGTTTCATGAATCATATTGCTCTTATAATATTTAAACATAACTTACGATACAACGACTATTTGGATTTAGAATCGCTTTATAGGAATGTCGTCAATCATATGCAGAATAATACAGAATTAAGAATAAGTTTTCTGTTTAGGATGACAGTATAATTTTTAAGGTTTTCGGATGCGCTTACAAGTTTGTTGAGAAAAATGTACTAAGGCAATGACCAAAACTGACCAAAAAAAAGATTCTTAAACGAGTTCAATCACTGAAAGAAATACTGCCAACAGTTGATTTTTCAAACGTAGAACGGAACATTCATAAAGACATTCATTGACGATTAAGTACTTTCATACACCACGCTATAACATATAGCAAGTGGAGCGGGCAGGCCACTCTCTAGACTTTGTATTAGTTAATTGGGGAGCAATTAGCGAACTCGCAATTCACTCTCTCTTGTGATAGCAAGTAAGAAAGGTGATAAAGGTTTATTAACGTCACCGCCCTCGCACACGAATTGCGTAATCATGTACCGATTACTGAATTTCTGCATTAAAACAGCTTAAGGCAACTGTCTGTCCGTCTGATTCATTTAAACTATGACAAGCAACTGCTAAGGCCTAGCATTACGTAATTATAACAGTTCGATAGCAGATTATTATTTTTAAATTAGTTTTGAATATTTCATCAATTTCTTTTATCGAAATTTTTGATTCACACGGATTTCGTTGTTTATTTAAGATGCGAGTTTAATTGAACTACAGCAACGCTGCACTTGTCTAACCTTAGGAACAAAGGGCAACGTACTTATTCGTAATGCATAAACATCTTTAGTAGATATTACATTCACTTATATAACGAATAGGAAGAAAGCGAACAGAGATTTGAGAAAGTTACTCAATCAATTCTAATTGAATAAGTGGTTGTAGCTAAATTACTAATGCTTCTTATTTACAATCAAGACGTGAATACTCACCTAACAGAAGCAGTAACTTACTTGCAATTGTTAGCGAAAATGCTAGTAATGTGTGTAATGTTACCAAAAAAAGATGATATCAAAGCGGTCAGATAAAAAGATACAATTTACTAAATGGGGTGAAGGTTCGTGTGTTGCAATACAATTGTAACAGTTAACCGAAACGAATAAACTCGATTCAGATCAAAGACTCAGACTGGTTGATCCGTGGAAACTGGAAAGGTGCGTTGGCACCTGCGTCCCACGCGAGAGCCTGAGGTCGAGCGCCCACGTTGATTCGCCCCCACAACCTCACCGATATATTAACTCACAAGTGCCTCCTAACCTCTAAGCCACGACTGCGGCCAAGAGAGCAAAGCGTTTTAAAATTTGACAAATATGTGATAGATCGAACAGCTAACACGAGATATTATTTAGGTTGTTTGCTTTTAATGTTTACAAATATTTCAACATTTGATCAAATATATGAAGAACACGCATACTAAGAGTTGTGTTTCATTGCAAGCTTTAGTTAAAGTTTCACATAAAAAAAAACGTTTATTAATAGTGTAAAATAGGACAAGTTTAATACAGTCCAAATAAATGGTTGTTTACATCAACATTATTACTAACCATCGGTCGTTGCATTCTTTAATGCACATATTTTGGTATTTTAATAGGTCAGACTATCTCTAGACAGTAATGCGTGGGTTGCCTTAACATCTGCTGGCACCGAACATCATGTTGCTTTGTGTAATGAACACTATCATCATTTTCCATTCAAAATAAATATTCGCCTCTCAAAGACAGATGTGCTGCATACAAGGCATAAATTGAATAAGGACCGGAAACCAAGGCATAATCTCAAGGAAACCAAATGACTACCCAAAAAAAGGAGATCACGATTACCTACAAACAAATACGTGATATACGTGTTGACTTTACCAATACTCAAAAAGTTCGACGAGATGTGATTCACTGTGACCAAATATGGAAAGAAGTCGAGCAGACTGTGGAGCAAAAAAAGAATTCTTGCCCCTCACCACTTAATACATCAATGTATAATTCATTCGTAACTCTTAACATGGTCAAACGCTCGTGTGCATTCTAACCATCATTAGCTGGAATGCTGCAAGGTTTCAAACAGATGTCTATAATTGACATGTAGGAAACAAATAGTTGGGATCACGAAGTCTATGTATAGGATGAACTCAATAACAAATTACCTTAACATTAACGAATACAATAAGGCAATAGAAACGTGACCTGCATTTATGTTCAGATATAAATACGCGAACGCTTTTTAAATTCATAAAGCTCTCAAGCGACAGGAAGCAGGAAGCTTCGAGAATTTATATATAATTAACTTCATTCGTATGCGTTCTTTCTACGATAGGGATACGGGGGTACGTTGCCGTGTTGAAACAGTACTCAAATTATCGAGGTTTAGTCGATTTTAGTATCTAGCGGAACTAATGGATCACACAATTAGTTTTGCGATGCAGGAAATAAGACATGATTTGCCCGTTGAGTCACTCCGAGCCACCTGACCGATGGTTACTCAGGCTATTTCTACGTAAAACGGTGGTTGTACAAAAAATGCTACCGCGAAGATAATAAAGGCCTTGATAGTAGAAATTCATTACATTATAGTTGCTTGAACTTGAGCACTTCACGCACGTAACCAGACTGCTGACAAACATACTTATTATTATATATTATGATGATGATATACGAGATGAATTACAGTAAAATACAGAACAAATGATCGTGTTCACCATCTCCGGCAAAGCAGTCAGGATCTCTATTGTATGTTGGTAACTATTAAGTCATAAAATGTGACCGAGGACAACTGGCATGATGTCTCTCAGAAAACATGTCCACAGATCGCACTGACGCTGACGCGATGAAGTCATAACTAGCAAGGCCTATAAATAAATCGAGCCCACACAACCTCTGTTAGATTACCTTTATAGGTTTATAAATTTTTGACTCAGTAATAAAATCCCGGAGCCTAATTCTCAGCGTACTCTACGGTTAGTCTTCACTTAATCTATTTAAAAATACCTTTAACTAAAAAGAAACCTAAGGCATTTAAAAACAAAAATTACGTAATAGTGCTCATTTGAAGATACGTTATATATCTTCAATAGTTACACAATTATCGTAAGATAAAACTGCCTCAGTTGGAATCAAGAGCAGGGAGACGGCACACGAATGTTTGATAATGAAACTTATAGTGGCAACAGAGCCTACGCTCTCATGTAACCGCAGCATTGTCAAGGTTCGCTGTAAACGTTACAACAAAATTCCATTTGGGCTGAAATTACCTACGTAATGATTTAACACAGCACAATCATAATAAAAATGAGATACAGATGACAATGTGTTATCACGGATAAAAATATTTGCGTCCGCGTCATACATAGATAAAAGTTATGTTTAATTCCAAATCGTCTTGTCTGTGATAACACATCAGTGATAACTAGTACATTCTAACAGATGCTCTTTCTCCTAAAATATTAAACTTAAGCACAATTTATATTATATTACATATATTTACAATAATCCTTCATTGCACCATTTAGGGCGAAGGTGCCAACTACTGCTGTAATATTATGTTGGTGAAAGTCGGACATATGGCGCCTGCGGACATGGGTAACGACGAGACGGCCAATATAAACATTTCGTAACCATCGTAAGTGCTAAATTGCGGACGATCGATAGACGCGGTGTTTTACACGACTTTTATAAGACAATTATATTTACGTTATACAGACCATTACGTCAAAACGCGAACAAAATATTGATAAAATGGGGTTGTTTAACTACAGGAAATGTGTCCTGAAAGTGGTAGTAAGTTCTCCGACTACTCGACTCGTTTTGTATCATGAGCTACAGAGAAACCAATCAAGTTAAATGATGAAAAAGAGATAAAGAGAAAGGTAATAAAAGAGGTTACCTAATCTCTTTAATCCCCTCAGAGCACACGTAGATAAATATAGGCAACGGTACCTACTGTTGACTATATTTCTGTGTGCTTCATTAACAGCCTTTGGACTAGCCACTGCTGGAGGATAGGCCTCTCCTAAGAAAGGAGGTTTTGGCCTACTACTATTTGCTTTTCTTTGTGCTTAGTACAGTGTATAAAAGGATCGTTCAGGTCAGTCTCAACTTCACTAAAAAAGTCGAATTTATCGATTAAAAGCGAAATCGAATTATTGTTACTTCTCACAAAGGCTCTTTCACGTTAATAACAACTTACAAAACATATTGAGAATTTGAGCACGTAAGTAAAAACTAGAGGTAATTTCAACGTTAGGCTTTTCAAATCAAACTCGTAACATTACAGAGGAAGCAATCATGATCCTATGAGCATGCTTCTTTAGTAATAAAATATTACCTTATAGTAAAACTAACTTCGAATAACTAGACACATCAATCACAAACTATGCAGATTGTAGTAGTATGGTAACTAATAGACTTCTGATAAACATACTTATATATTTCTAAATACAATACACACTAAATGTATTTATACAATTAATAACCAAACTACATTTCGTCCCCGTTGGCAATCGAAGCTATGATATCGAGCTCACCAGTCTGAATCAATAACCAGGCCAACAGGCTTCGCGTTTACATTGGATCAACGTAAAAGATAAACAACTTCGAAGGTGGTATATATTCCACTCAGGGTCTTTCGTTGTAGGCAGAGTAAACGAATATTAAACAAAAAAATGTCTTTAATAGTGGGCGTCATGGTTTATACGACATCTGGCTTAAAGAGCTTTTTACCGCATAACTCCACCACACGCGACGAAAAACGTGTGCCCTAAAATTGAATATTTTACATGCAACTTTAGGGTGTGTTATGCTGTTATTAATAAATTTAATTTGGATAATTATATTACTAAATAAACATTTGTTGAATTTAATATATTATTCACCTGCAACGTCTCATTGGAGTCCAACGATCAAGGTTTTACTTAGCCATAGTGCGGACACGTAATGAAGTTAGATTAGAACCAATAAAACACACGTGTCAATGTAAGTAGTAAAATACTGGTTCTTGTTTACTACTTTAGCTATATTGTAAAGCCTTGACAAAGAAACAACACGACTTAGGCCTGCATACGTGAGGTGATTCCAACTCATTGATTCCTCATAAATATTTAAGTGCGTAATGACTGTATAAGCTAATAAATCGAAAGTGTTAAGGAATAAACACAAAGTGACTTCGTTGGTTAGCTTTCCGGCAATAACCAAATCAAATTGACCTTGATATGCTCTAGCTAATGGTTACATCGTTCTCCAATCCTCAATGGTAGAAAGGGGGTATTCCCTTCTAATCTCTTCTCTATTGTTTTATGTTAGAGGGGCAGACGAGCAGACGGGTCACCTGATGGAAAGTGACCATCGCCGCCCATGAACGTCTGCTACTCAGGAATCACAAACGTTTAGGAAGGAGTACGCTCTTTTCTTGAAGGTTAGAAGGTCATATCGGTCCGGAAATACCGCAGACCATAACACGTACCACAGATTGGTAATGCGAGGCAAAAAAAAAACTAGAAAAGCGCACAGTAGTGGAGCGCCAACTATCTACCTTTCCTATCAATATACTCCTAAATTCCCAATGTAATCCCTAAAGTATGCGGTTGGCGGCAATAGGCTCGTTGGGACTAAAATTATTATTAGCAAAATGTGAGCGATACGCCTCTGCCTACTCCTTCGAGGATAAAGGCGTGAGTTAAGGCGTGTATACATGAAGTTTCATCATAATATATGTTTATTTTACACGTAAAAATATAGGTGTAAATTTGCTAACCTAACGTTTAAATATTATGTCAAGGATTCATATATATATTCTGTAATTATGATGTCCTTATTACAATACTGAGCGTTGAAGGATAAAGAGATCGATTATATAAATAATATCCCATTTTCACCGTTTCTGATCGTCGAGGGGAAAATCTTTTAATACTTTCATGACTTACAACGGGGAAAATGCTTTCAAATAAAAAAAAATAGAGTTATTATAGAAAAATAATGGCTTGAAGTCAGAAAATCAGTATTCTCTTTCATCAAAAGCTAAATAATATTTTATAAGACGAAAGTGTGCAGCCCTGACTACGAGAAAAATCGTCAGATCAACTTTTTAAAGCTGCTGTGTCTTCAGCTGCTTTCTAAACATAACGGTCATTTTCCTTATTATTACTTCACGTTATCCTTTATTTACATTGCGTCCAACATTTTTAACGATATCATATTATTAAATATCAAAGGTTATAGTACCCATTTCGTGACGCCATGTGCTCATATTACATTAAGGCGCGGGTATTCATTCCATTAATGGCGTATTTACATGTGCGATTACTTTTACTTAACTATACCAAAAAACGGCGTGAGGGGTCTTTGGACCCGCTAGGAACAATAATTCCTTTCGCTTTACGGTAGACGTTTGCCTATATATATATATGAAAAAGATGTGAGCGTCAACGCGCCAACTGAAGTGTCGGAAAAAAGTCTTGTTACACATGACTCGGTCTCGCTCCCATCCGCTCAGAGAGTGTAACGTGCGATAAGGAACTGCCTTACAAAATCTGAGAGATGGGTGAAATGTTAACATTTCTGAAAAAATATGTGGCTATATTTGCTATACAATTAAAAACGTGTTTATAAATGGTTTACATATCAGAGTAATTAAAAGTATTTTAAGACATTTAATGAGTAAAGAAAAACTTTAAGTCCTGAGTCAATGAAGCCAAAGTTATATCGTAATAAGCAGTCGGATACTACATTTTGCCAAAGACATTTTACTTAAGCATAAAACACCGGATCTTACACCAGTTCTGTTTTAAGCACCTACATTTATAATATATTTCATTTAACAATCTTATTATCTTAGACATAACTTTCATAATCGAATAATGACTCGTGGTGATATAAGGAACCAGTTACTTATGCATGCACGGCCCGTTTTCGAGATTTCCCACGGATGTTGCACCGTACAATACCGGCGGTTTGTACGACGCGATGCTGCCACTCGCCATGGAATGAGAATCCGGCCGGCAAGGGGATTGCACAAGATTCTCTAACAACTATGGCTGGGAGACGAGAAATACAGGTTCTCATCACACTTTAGTCTCCGATGTAATTAGAGGCTTTTACAAATTGTGTAATTTTCTGGATGTTTCTAATCGGCTATGTTATGTCAAAAACTAGTAAGTGAAACCTACCAGAAAAAAAGGAGCTTTTGTATTTGCATTAATAAGCTATAACGGGTCAATTTTCAGTAGTAGATTGAAAAAATATTAGAAATATATGCTTTAAATTGAAAACCCTAATAAGTGCTCTTGACACGGCAACATCTTAAATGACAACTAGTTTTTGTGGCTCTCCTGTAAAATTTGTCAAGTGTCTCTTACTGAGTTTAGAAATTATACAGCCATAATATTATATTTATAGTCTTAACGGTAACCTATTATTTATTTGGGTAAATACAATTAAAACCCTGTGGCTTTTTGTTCTATTTGATCAGAAAAATAATAAGTAATTTCTTAACTTACGAAAAAAGAGGTCATGTATAACGCCTGCAATTTTTATAAATATGTAGATAATAATAATAATTTTTTGGACATCTAACACACAACGCCGTACAGTTTCAAACCAAGCAGAGCTTGTACTATGAAAACTAGATTGACTGATAGAATACTTATCTACTTTTTCCGTAAAGACATACATACAAAACAATATACATAGAAAACACCCAAATTCCGAAACAAATATTTGCAGATCAAACAAACATTTGGTCCGACCCGGGAATCGAACCCTAGACGTCAGCACAGCAGTCGTTTCTTTAACACAGTTTTTTTATGGATTTTTTTATGGTCACCTAATGGAAAGTGATTACCGCCGCCCCTGAACGCCTGCAACTCAGGAGTCACAAGCGCGTTACCGGCCTTTTAGGAAGGAGGCTCTTTTCTTGAAGGCTTGAATGCCGCATGTATTATGTTTTAAGCATAGCATCGCCGATAAAATATAGACGTTCAAAACAATCCATTTTCACAATGAGCCCTAAGTTTGAATTTATTTAAGTATATGACAAATGAATTAGAAAATGAATTAAAAATATATTAAATGAATTAACTTCATTTGTTTTTATATCATGTTAAACTCAAATTAAAATGTGTTTATTACATAAAAAAAACATGTGAAATCGTCTCTTGCGTAGACTCTGTTTTGTTAAATATTTAGCAAACTAAATATACGTATCGAAAATCTCTTATATGTCTGTGCCGATCTACAACCGCCCGTGTTACGGTACACGGTTTTACGTTGGCCCTCGTTGACGAGAAACTACAGAATCCAAGCTATTAAAAGTATATGGTACTCAAAACATACATCGATGTTTTATACATCGTCGTAAGAATAGTCACCAAACCTCTCAAACGTACAAATATTTCTTAAATTTTACAGTTGTCAATTTTACAGGTATAGAATTGCTTATATAAACATACTCGTATAATACCTAATTACTACTTACTCATTTGGCTGTTTGATGTATCAGAAAAACTATGGCTAATAGCACTGACTACTAAATTAGGTTCAACGCATGCAAGTGGTTGGGATTGAGTACTCTACATTATTTTATGTTACGAACCAGCACAGTAAGTTACTAAAAAAAACAACTATAAGAAAGGAAGAGGTTGTCAATTTGGATGTTTTTAGTTCTGATTGTTATCTCAGAACTCTGTGATTTCTAGGGATTTTTCGTTCTAGGGTGATTTCTCGTTTGGTTTCATTTTAATATAAAGGAAAAAATCAAGGGTGACAATGAAGGAATTACTGTTTATTACAATTCATCACGATATAGGCGCATTGAAATCGGTGTTACTTATTTTATATCTTACACAAAAATTTAAGGTCTATCTGTGTTAGTATTACACATTTTACTTAACCTGTGTTTATGTATTAATGAAAAGAAAAAAACAATGCGTCTACGCTCTCTATGAAAGCCGCCATTTATAGTGAAAGAAACAATAACCACTACCTCACATTAGTTATTATTTCTACCTTTCTTAAATCTCCAACCAAGAAAACAAAACCAGTATACATATACATGTTTAATAAATATTTAGTTTACTTACTATAACGAAGTAAAAAGAGACGGTGTAACATAAGATAACTTATCTCAGCATGAGATTTACTTGATCCGGGAGAAAGTGATGATCGTATAATTTTGTAAAAAATTCTAAAATGTTGGCAATTTGTTGCAGTAATAGATTTACTGTTTTGATTTCACAATAAAATCTTACTTATAAGAATATGCTTTTTTCATTAAATTTTAAAATGTAAACTTATCTGCCGATAAAATACAGATGTGGTGTTTAAAGAAAATGAAGCTACCGTTTACAAACGAACAAATAGAAGAAAAAACAATTACATCCAAATAGAACGGAAGTTGCCGAGACAGTTTGAATCGTACTATAAAATAATAGATAAATCATCGAACCATTACCGCCAGTGTCTGAGAGAGTATAAACTATAGATGCATTTCCTCGTTTCTCTCGCTTTACATTCCTAACAACGCACAGCATAATATTTCTTCATTAACATTATGTGTATTCATAAATATTTGTTTCTATGTTTAGTATTTGTATAAGCAACTGAGTATTAAATAGCGTTGTTCTTCCATGGACTCGAGTCGAGTCCATTCAGCGTCTACATTCTCTCGAACGACTGATTGTTCGCATGTGATACGTACAAACAAAGTACTAACACTCTTGGCTTTCGGTAGTAAATTTCACTTTTCGCAATAACATAGGTAATATTTGTATAAGCAATGTCGTTGGCTTATGTCGACACTGCTAGACAAACATTGGACAGAAAACATATAAAATCTATTAGGTGTTGTAAACGGAGGACGAATGGCGAATTTATTGCCAACATATAGTTAAAAAATCTATAAAGTTTTTTAATTAAATTCTTAACTAATATTGGTATAGCTGTATATCGTGACGTGTATACAGCTATTGAATATACATTTGCACCTGTAATTCATAAACTAAACAAGAAGTATTAAAGTAACTTAATAAAAACAATAAATTAGGTTCATCAATTTTAGGAATCGATTCTCGAAGATATTTTTCCCTCCTTTTCTCCTAAAGAAAAACGTAACTTTACAGTTCGAAAAATAGGGAGGGCGTGTATTTTTGGAACTGCAAAGTTTAGTTTCAACAATGTATGGTCTTAGTGAATTAGGTAACAGCAAAATATATAATATACTATTTTTTTATACCTCATTAAATCAGCCTATTGAGCTTTAATCAGATTTGAACGTCGGAGTCAATTCAAGATTCTTGACACCTTTTTTTTTATGGAATAGGAGCAAACGAGCTGACGGGTCATCTGATGGAAAGCGACTACCGCCGCCCATGAACGCCTGCAACTCAGGAGTCACAAGCACGCGTCCATATTTGTCATAGTTATATTGACGCTATTCTCTTTCTTTTGAGTCTATATGTAGACTCCAGTAGTGTCACAGCTAGTTCATTTCTGTGTTGATGGAGTCTTTTGCACGCTTTGGCATTTATAACAATAGTATGGATAACACATTAATAACCATTTCTTGCGTTAACTTTTATGAAATGCTTAACATGTTCAAATTTTATGATATGTTTTTTTGCAATTAGTATGTCACTTATAATTTAAACATTTCGTAAAAAAACATTTCTTTTACGAAATACTACTATAAT
Organism: Arctia plantaginis; assembly: GCA_902825455.1. Classification (NCBI taxonomy): domain Eukaryota; kingdom Metazoa; phylum Arthropoda; class Insecta; order Lepidoptera; family Erebidae; genus Arctia; species Arctia plantaginis. The sequence goes on from CADEBD010000288.1 coordinate 3,601,941, forward strand.
ACGAGTATACTTTGTCGGATTAAAATTGGATTCCAATTTCGAGGCTGTCATTTTGTTCTGTTTATGCATCTCTCTGTAGTTGACGATAGATGACAGTCGGTTCACAGAATGATTACCAAAAATGTAAATAAATTATTTTGGCAATTAAAACTTCTTTAATACTGAATGCAGAACAATTTTCAGTATTATTTTATTAAAGCTAAGATCTACGTACCTTTGTATTTTTAGTTTCCTTTACGAAAAGTTTCGTCTTCTACTGACGAATAGGTGTAAGTATATTTAAAAAAACACTAAGAGAATTTTCTAGAACTACTTTAATAAATTAAGTATAAAATTACTTACAAATGAAATGTGATGCAATCCATAGTAACAAAACGTCTATCTGAATAATATTTACACGATAAAATACAAAAGCACAGTACGGACGTTGTTTGTACTACTTTTAAGCCACACCCCCTGTGATGACGTCAGGACCTAGTTAGAATCACAGTGCACAGTTGGCTTAGGCCCTCTCCTCTTTGTGTTTGCTCCGTGGTCTTACCTAATTAAAATTATACAATATGCGGATGTTAGTTTTTTGTTTGTGTGTAAAGGAAATGACCGTCTAGCTTTACAGACCGTTCGTAAAATGAATGTGTAAAAGTGTTCGAAAAAAACTATCTATACTAATAATATTGTAAAGCTGAAGAGTTTGTTTGTTTGTTTGATAATAATCGCTAATCTCAGGAACTACTGGTCCGATTTGAAAAATTCTTTCAGTGTTAGATAGCCCATTTATCGAGGAAGGCTATAGGCTATATATCATCACGCTAAAACAAATAGGAGCGGAGCACCAATGAAGAATGTTTCAAAAACGGAGAAAATTTATTACTATTGAGAGACGCAGACGAAGTTGCGCGGGTCAGCTAGTTTCAAATAAAATTATTCCTCGTCCATTGATTGCTGCTAACCACCAAGGAAATCAATGCCAAGTAAAATTATATTTATTTTCTTGATCTTCAAACTGCCTCGGTAGTGCAGTGGTATGCGACTGCTGTGCTGAGGTCTCGGGTTCAATTCCCGGATCGGACCAAATGTTTGTATGATCTGCAAATATTTGTTTCACAGTTTGGGTGTTTTCTATGCATACTATGTATGTATTTACAAAAAAAATAGTATACATATAACTATTCTATCAGTCAATCTAGGTTTCATAGTACAAGCTCTGCTTAGTTTAAAACTAGATGGCATTGTGTGTTAGAAGTCCGAAAAGTCCGAAATTACTTAATACCCTAATTTTATAATTTTGTTAAATGTGTTGTAAACTTCGCAAATTTATTCAATTAGAGATAAGGACAGAGGTCCTTATCTCTAATTTTTGTAAACTCATTCAACAATTAAAAAGAGTTATTACATACCAAATGGTTTGTTTTTCACGGAAGTTAATTTATGAAGTGATTTCTTATAGAAAACTATAAAAAGCAATATAGCCATGACACTTGGGCTGTCATAAGTATATAGTAGAAAAAAAAAAAGTTTTTTTTTTTTAAATGGCTGAAATATCCGTTTAAATCCAAACGACTTGTTTTATTTTTCTCTAGGCCTTTACTTAGACATTAACATTACAAAAGTTTAACTTTGGTACCTTTCTAAGCAGACAATTCACTATTACTTTCCAAGAATCCAATTTTCTATTTATTAAAAAATAACAGAAAAAAAACAATTTGGATTGTAATAAAATAAATAATTGTACCACTTCTTAGAAATTTAATAAAATAATAAAACGGCTCAGTTTAGCGATGTTCTCACAAAGATATAATACCCATTAACCAGTGTTATTTTGTGTAGGGCTGTCAAAAGTATGTACTCAAATTAAATATTTTAACTGCGACAGTGATTGAAATACACATTTGACATATCTATAAAACCTTCTAATCATAGGGATAAATTTTATTAAAAAAATTGACAAAACAGAAATCGTTGCTATCGTGTGTATTGATCCATCTATGACTTTAGTCTACATAAAAGACGAAAAAATCTAAACTTCTATCGTACCTATTTAAATCCGAGGTTAGTCTAATAACCTGAAAGTTCAATTAAGTTCAACCGATTGTATACACGAGACCCATTAAATAATATATTTCTTATTTTTAAATATTTAATGCCTGTAAAACATATGTTTTACAGGCCTTTTTAGTCCTAGCCGTACAAATTATTTTGCAACGATGGTGAGACAACCCTAGTCCATGTAATTAATATTAGAATCATAGACAGACACAGAGTCTAATAAGCAATTTCATCGCTGAGTAATATAAAGCTCGACGGAATCGACCACATGAAAGCAACCGCGTATCGAAGTTCATAGCTTTCACCGAATTCATCAAAGCGAATGTATTGTGCTTCAATACCTATACACGTAACCGCATTCCACTTTAAATAATATAATAACACTTAATACGTAATGACGGTGTTGTAAAAATATTTTATAATTATCTTAAATTATTTTACAACACGGCACAGACCGTTCTTTTCCTTCTCTTTTATCAGAACCAAGTATGTGGTGCAACTTGCTATCTACTAAAACAAACTGCGTTAACAACCTGAAGACGCACTTTGCCAGCTTCATTCGAATTAGGAAAGAGGACAAATTTCTACAAATGACATCAATATTTTTCCTCACTTAGGATGGAGAGTAAGTAGACACCTCGTTGAGTGCTGAGAGTAGCAGGGTACTTAAACCGCGCTGCGCTATCAGTGCATTACGAAAATAAATTCTCTGACATGTTATAAACCTCAATCAATTTGTCACTTAGGACCGTATTTTGAAATAGTCTCAAGTCTTGGTTGAAACTCTGATTGCCTAAATAATTTTTAAGTACAGATCCAAGTTTTAAGTTTTACTCAGTTGAAACTAGTTTCAAGTATTAATTTGAACTTACAGTCTGTTCTGAATTACGTTTGCGCATGATTGACATTATTATTCTGCATTACGCAGCTAATTATTTAAAGACTAATTTTCTTTTACAAACATTATTTCTGTTAATTTGTATATACTTGTAGTACACTATTGGTTAGTGTAGCAATATTAACAAGCTTGTTGTTCGTCCGAAATTAAATATAATAAATATTAAAATGACTAGATATAGGCTATAACGGAACGTTCCAGTTATTTATTAACACTTGTCATGTTGAAATGTCAAACAATGTTTTTATTTTCTTAAATTTATATAACTAGAATAATATTATATTATTAACATAAACCATAAGGTTGTGGTGATTTTAATTTAAACAAGTATTGTGTGTGTAAAATGTGAAATTCTGTGAATTTTATATCAATTAATGTAAATTGATTATAGTATGACAAGTATGAAGTAATTCTTTCGTAAATAAAGTAAAGTAATTATTCAGAAACAAATCATCGTAAAACACATTTGTTTCCCCTAAAGTGCCCTAGAAAACACCGCTTGAAACTAGTTTCAGCTTATCTCACGTAAACAAAGATTTCGACATAAACATCGATAGACACTCACTTTAGTTGGATCGGTGAATCTCGTTTTAAGTGACGTTCAATAATAAAAGCTCGACTTAAAATTAGTTTTAAAACTAGATTCACAACTGAGACACTTTTAAAATACGGGCCTAAGACCTCTAGAATAACTCTTTCAATAAGATTGAAATTTGGTGATTTTTACTTGATGATTGAATAATGAATCTTAGTAAACCAATCATTATAGCAACTTCTTATACATATGGGGCCTTTTTCATAATGAAATATTACATAAATACTATTAAATCTGTACAAATAAATAAAATTAAGGTGTCTGTTTGTAATATCAAAATAATAGGATTTTTTTCATGCTTACACGGTTATTTGCACGCCTATATACCCATATATATAACTATGCCTAAAAACCAGTTTAAATATTTTTGTCTGTCTTTTTGTTCTTCCTGTTTTTTCCCATTCGTATTTGAAGAAAAAATACCAGCGTCGAGGGTGGCACAATGCAGTATGATATAGGCGCATTGAAGTCGATAATACTTTTTTAAAGTTAATTATTTCTCATAAGGTAAGATCGGCACTTATCAGCTCTATTCTAGTCTCAACCTCATTAAGACGGAAACCGCATAAAATAAAACGAGACCAATCTTACAACGTCAAAAATTGTATGAAACAGTAACGTCAGCCCTGAAGCAAATGGAAAAGGCGTTATCACTACCGTTATCCCAAAAACACTGCGAGAACGGCTAGTCTCTAAATATTCAACAATGGCATATACTGACATTTATATTACAGCCAGATAACTCAATTTATAAAAATAATAATATGGTAAGATTATTGTTTAATATTTAAGGTAAAGATATTGCGTGGCGCATTAACAGAAAGACTTCTTCAACTAAATATGGCCTATATTCATTTGTAGATGCACTGCGGTCTACGGTTGAAAGGAAGGGAGCGAGAGAAAAAACGAGTAAACGCATTCAGAGGCCGACCGAACAATGTCGTACATCTAGAACATTTTGTTTTAAGTCTCAAATGTATGACGGAGCTAGATAAGTGGCAGAACATTCTAAAATTGGATTTTAAGTTGTATTCTCAATTTTATTAACCGGGTAAAGTAGCACTAGCAGCAGTATTTAATTTTTAATTTACCTTTAACACTGTAATAAAATAATCAAATTTACTTACTGATTTCTGCGTGAAGCTCGAAGAAACACACAAATAAACAAACAAACCAATAAACAAACAGACGTGAATAAAAAAATACATATTTTCATTTGTTTAGTCAGCTTTTAAATATGTAATGTACAGGACACGGCTTTTTTTAAACACAGTTTTATATTAGTATAAAATCATTTTCTATTAACAGACTCTTTGAGCGAAAGTACTAAACACACAACAAAAGTAAAACTCACTAAGCATATTTTAGCAAAGAAATAAAGAGATTTCTCTGCTAAATTAAAGTTTCCCCTCAGATATAACACTTAAGTAGCGAGTGTGACGAGTTTAATTAATATTTTCTTTGACACTGCGATTGTTAGACGTTGCACACGTGCTGTAATTACGAAGAAATTCCCCAGTATACTAATCTGGGAACGAATCTTCACAGATACCGTGCACTTGCTCTCAGACCGTTTCTAATCTTTGATCGACCGGTGAATGCTTATTATAATTTATTTCGTCCATTCATTTCACTTTGATCAAGCTGAAACTCTTACTCGTAGTTTCATTAAAACCGTTACCAATATATTTTATTTGTAGAGTTAATCTTACGTAATATATTTGCCATAGAGCTACCTCACTCGGCCCCGCAGCCTACTTTGATCGAAAGCCCAACTATAAAGACTATTTGATGTATTCGCATTGGATAATAATTGGACGTCCTCATTTACAACGACGAAAATATAAATATAAATCAGTCTTAAGAAACTGGGAATTGTCGATCAGTCGAATATAGCAGAAATAAGAAGGCAATGGTAAAATGTGCACAATTCGTAACCTTACCTCAAGGCGACATAAACGATAAGATTGCAAAATCTAGTTCTGTGGATGTGGCTACGTATGGCAATCGTAACAAGGTCCTTGCCATATACGACTGCCGTGGGCGGAAGTACGCACCATAGGTGGAACCACGGTACAGTGTCATGTCGCAATTTTTTCAACTACCGCAGCTTGAACCTACTTAGTCAATCACACCACACCTTGTTTACAGTATATTGTGATAATTACGTTACAAACATTGGCCAGAGCAACTTGATATAACATTTTTATGCAAATTTTTCTTTGCCCAATACTTTGGTATGCATCAACACACATTTTGTCGATATTTTAATTAGATTCTAAAGACAAACCTGTCTGTTTGTGTACAAATGAATATTTCAAGAACGTTCATGATCTGGTTTGACAAGTTTTATATACGGTGTTAGATTTGTTATTTAAGCGTAAAATAATATTTATCAATAAAAATATCTAGTGAATCGGTTGTTGAAGAAATCTAATCTGTTTCATTCAATTTTACGTCACGATTCTCTAAGTGCAAGGCGAAAGTTTACAATTGTATCAATAGCTTATTCAAAATTTTGTTTTATCGGAATTAAAAAAACCAGTGGGAACGGAAACCCGGCAAACAATTCCGTTGAATTACTTTTCTACGTTTTACATTGGCAGCGTGTTATTATCGCGCTGATCGTATTGGATCCACGGCAATTTCAGTACGAGGCTGAATATTAAAATTTATAGCCTATAATTTTACTTTTCAAACATGGTAAATACAAGGAAGGGAAAGAAACTGACCTTGTATTTATTACAAAACAATCATTTGGATAATTCGCTACAGCTAAAATGTGCTAACAAACTGCTTACTTGTCCCACGACACGCATGCGACGATGTGGTAAATTGCCGAAAAGTTAACTAACTAGAGCACTGGTTTCAATTAGGTACAAGAGAGGACACGACTGAGTTTAATTTGGATAAGGTAAAAAGCGAGTAAGCGCTAAGCGCTGATCTGGGTCGGTAACCACAGTGATGCGCTCCTTTCGCGGATGGTGGCCAACGAGCCGTGATCAGTTAGAGATACAGCCACGGTCTGTTAGCATAACCTTGGCCAGATCCATCCCGTATATTCCCTGACAGATGAGGGTGACATCATCAATGAAAAGAATTATTTTAATAGTTCAAGGGAGGCCAAGGCCGACATTTCGATCGATGTTCATATTACAGCGCAATAATAAAAAGGAAAGTAAGGTTGATGACCTCACCGTGGACGGTTACAGTCAGCCGACTGATGGATTTGTCCGGAATCTTTTTTTAGCTGTCCATAATACTGAGCCGAACTAGCTCTAAAGATTTCGGTAATAATGACTGCGCCATCAAAATCCAATAGTGGTCACACAAGAAACAGACAATAAAATATATATATATATGTTGTTACCTACTCACTAGCACGAGACTAGACACTTTTGCGGCACTCGCAAATTTAAATACGCACGTTTACATTCTAATGGAAGTGGCCATGTACAACTTTCTACAGAATCGTTTTTTGTTTATAAGCCGTCTACTTAACATAATATTCTCCGCATTGCTACATGTGCATCATAATTTATTCCTCAACGCGTTAAATTTCGACGAGTTTTGAAATAGCCTTTTCCTATTATTAATTACAGTGGATATACATATTCGACGCATGTTAAACCAACACAAACATTTTGTATAAATATATAATATAGTATCGTAGTAACCTTTGAGCAACCTTATCAATTAAATCGATTCATTACTCAAGTTGTGGTACATAATAACATAACTGTCACACCTAACAATTTTATCCATATCATCAACGAGGCATTATCGGCATTCCAAACGCATAACGCTATCATTCATCGTCACGCTTAACTGTTCCTAACAACAGGCAAGTAATATCTTACCGAGACGGCTACCGAGGTACTGGGCACGACCCCGGCCTCGGGCACGTTATGCTGTCCCTCAGGCACGCTAAGAAAGCGGCGTAAGGTGCCATATCCAGACGCTGATGCTACCATAGCTACCATTTTAGTTAATGCACATTCACAACACAGTAACCACTGGTTCTCCTGATGACATCACTCGCGCGGGCGTGTTCGGTAAATGTTCGCGGTTCGCGCGCACGGCGTGCTGCGCGCCCGTCGCGTTTCAACTGCGCGCGCGCCACCTTCTTCGAACAGCCAGCGCAAGTACTAGCCTCCTACCACGATAACGATATATCGTCGTTAAACTTAGATAAGCGAGGTAGGTTTGTGTGCACTTCCGTCGTAGCTTTACGTTTCATTAAAGAGTTCCTTTTGAACAGACATACCACTGTTTTTCTACTTGTTACACCAGATTAGATGTCTGATAACTTAGTAAAAGTGTTTTAAAACATCTTATTGACTATTACTAAACATAATCACTTATTATGCATTTGTATATTTCTGTACATTTGAAGAAAATGCTTTTAACCACTTTATTATGGTGGTTTTGCATATTTTGGTCCATTTTCATAATATGTATGACATCCACATGTATAATTAAAAACTCGCGCAGAGGCCATACATTCTGAATATACTGCTAGCGAGAAACCTCTAGTTGAACACTTGCGTGACTGACACTCAACAATCCTTTCACATCTCAAAGGCGCCGAAAAATTAGGAACCGAAAAACTTCTTTCACTAAATAACTAAACAATTATTAAAAATATAGTCATTATTCATAATACAATATCACAAAGATTTGTAGTATATTCACTGCTATGAGACGTTGCGTTGTGCGTTGGAAGTGGGGGCGAGGTTACAGCAGTTAAATCCCTCTATAATCTTAAAGACCTTGGATTGCCAAGAGCTTCAGTAGGCTCTTTTCTTGAACGAATATCCAAAGCGGCATTGTTAGGATCATATCAAATATGGTTAGGCAAAGGGGGTAAGGCAGCAGACAGTGGAAGTTAGCGCTGACATAACCTAAACCTACTCCTGCGTTGCAAGTCCTTGGCGATGTCGCAGTCGCATGTGTTGCAGCCCCCTATCACGCGATGGACACGGCACGCGCACGGTAAATCAATAAGAAATCGGTTATTTTTTAAACCACTAATCTTCTAGGCTTAACTATATTAATGCTAACTCAACGGTATAGATCTAACCATGCCAAAAAAGGTGTGTCCTAGCCTGGTACATACTTACTATAAATGTCGTTTAACCTTTTGACCGCCTCAGTCATGTATATATGACAAAGTAAAATATATCCAGCACGAAGCGGTCACGACTACATGACAGACCTTTAAAAGCGAATCTTCTTCTTCTTACCCTTTTCCCAAATTTATTTGGGTCGGCTCAATCAGTTTTTAGCTTCCATTCTCCTCTAACACTCGTCAATTTATTTATTTATTTAATTATTTTTGCACAAACCAGAATTCATTGTGGGGTAATGTCTGAGTAAGTGCACTAGAAATTAAGTTTATATGTAAAGAGATAATAATAATTAAGGATAGAGACAGAACCAGTGTGACAGATATACATACATACATACTGAGATACATATATACTTGCTGAGTTACATACATACATATAATGATAATAATAACTTTGCACATCTCACACACGACCGTCGGATCCCAAACTAAGCAGAGCCTGTGCTATGGTAACCAGACCGCTGATAAACATACTCATATATTGTTAAATACATACATGTTATAGATAAATTACACGCAGACACAGAACAAATGACTGTGCTCATCACACAATATTTGTCCTGGGTGGGTACTATTCTGGTTTCTAAAGGCAGAGCATTCCAGAGGAGGACAGATTGGATTAGGAACGAAGAGTGGACACATGCGGAAGTATGAGTGGGGCATATCAGAAGTGGATTGTTTGAGGAACGTAGGTTTCTGTTGTGATTGGAACATAGAACTTCAAATGAGGATGTCAGGTAGGAAGGGGGAAATAGATGAATTGAGTATGGAATAGAGGGTAGTGAGAGCGTGCAGATGAATCGTGAGCCAGTTCAATTCGCGACGAGAGGAGAAAACCTGGTCGTATTTGCGAAGGTTAAAGACGAATCGAATGCAGTTATTCAGAAGGCGGTCATATTTATTGAGATCTGCATTCAGGTCATAATAGCATACATCACCATAATCCGAGATAGAGACAATAAGGGTATGTACTAGCACCGCTTTCGTCTCGGAAGGAAGGAAGTTTTTAAGCCCATAGAAGGCCCGTAGCGTACCTGTGACTCTGGCTGACGCTGGTGACCTGGGTTTGCCAGCTGACCTTCATCATCATCATCATCATCAACAGCCTTTACTAGTCCACTGCTGGACATAGGCCTCTCCTTAGGAAGGAGGTTTGCCAGCTGACCTTGGAGTCGATAAATAGGCCTAGGTTCTTAACAGAGGGACTGAAGGGAATGATTACGCCGTTATAAGTAATGGGTGGCAGTTTGCCTTAATCCATGCTTCCAGTCATACGTTACTTCTCTACTCTTATATCAACTTCAAGTTCACTTTAACTGTTTTCAGATTACACATTAATATAAGGTGTCAAACCGTCAATAATTTTCTCTCGAAAATTAACAAAAATATACATGGTATTACATTACATTGTCATAAAAACCGCACGACTTTTAAAATTATTTTGACTGTAACTGTAACATTTGCATTTTTGGAACTTGGAAAAATGAAACTGCAAATGTTTTTACACTGACATATGAATAGGTGAATATGGGTATATGAAAATCATAAAAATTCAAATCGAATATTATTTGTAAATAAGGGTCTTCGATACTTTTTCGGCCACCAGACGGCGCTTCGTATGCGTCAGGTTCAAACAGCTGTCAGATAGCACAGATTCTTACCGAACGTATAATATTTTAGTGAAATTCTATGAATTTGGAAGTGTTATTGAGTTTAATATAGATTACGGCCAGACAAAAGGTTGCCGAACTGAAGATTGAGCTCAAAAAGAGAGGCGCAAAAGTTTTATTTGCACACATAGGCACTGCACAACACTGTGGAATTTTAGAAATCAGTATTCCTTTTGTAACGTTTTTAAGAATAAATAAACCAAAAAAATGATCGAAAAATACAAATCGTGTATGTGTTTTGACAGGTGGTTAGACCTGACGCTACAGTGCTGCCATCTCACGTGGAACATTTCAGAAACCCTCATTGCAAGTACCTATACATTTTCACGCAGTCGGGTTTTTTATTTCAATTATTAGCTTGTTGACTGTTCAATTTTGGCATTTGAGGACTTACATACTTTGGCAGTTTTACACGACTACCCGAAAATGGATTGTAATATTGCCAGTTCTTTATTAATGACACTGGCAGTAATTTATTTTCGAAAAAAAATTCAGTGCGTTTAAAAATGGCGCCATATAGTCGCCAGCTGTATGACAATTTTGAACGTGAAAAGTTTCCTACTTCGGTTTTTTGCAGGACACATGTACATATTTATGTTTAATTTATAAATGAATAACTTGTTTAGTGTATGTGTGTATGCATATTTGCGTAATTATTACTAAGCTAAAAAAGGATTATTATTTGGCTTATTTCTTAAATTGCCCATGGTATGTTACCACCAGTTGGAATGTACAATGCCCTAAACTTATCTTAATATTTACAGGAGTAAACTAGTATCAAATACATATTTAAAATAACCGTCAGAAATTCGTTCAATGTAAAAAATAGTTCCACTGACTGAACATTTTCTTACACTATCATTCAAACACAAGAAAACACACATTCTAAATTAAATGTAAAATCATAATCATTGGTAGTGATAGTTGACTTATTTGGATATAAAATTATATAAATCTAATACCAGTACTTGAAAAAAAAGGAGCATATGTTGGAGGAGAATTTAAGTGGACTTTTTTGATGGTTAATTAATATTTAAACTAAAGATTTTTTTTAGTTTAAATTATAATTAACTGTCAGTGGTTTTAATGAATTCAATTTATAATAGTATTTTTGTAATGTATGAGAACAGAGTTTATTTTGTAACTTAATTTGCTAAAGTTAGCTTTAATAGCAATGACAGTTAACCACTGTTTGTAGGTAAACAAAGCTGATATATATTATAATGCTTAGCTAATACTTTAAATGAAATTTAAAATCTCTCTCATTATTCAGTACATAAAATCTAGGGATCAAAACAAGATGAAGCCAAGAGATAAAATTTAAGACAGATAAACATAGAAATGATTTATGACCAGCCGAGTGGCCTCTAAAAGAAAAAGGATTACCTTTGTCAACACAGCTTAACTTGCTTACTGGTAGCATTCCCAGATGGGCATTCTGTTACCTGAAACTTTTTGCCTCGCACAACTAAACTGTGGCACAAATAATTTTCGTCAGGGTAATTGCCGGACCGATAAGACCTTCAAGCGTTTAAGAAAAGAGTGTACCTACTCCCACCTCGAAAGCTGTCAACGCGCTCGTTACTTTTAAGTTGCCCTCTTTTGACCCTCATGTCATATGTCATATAACAATCTGGGAATGCTACTAGTAAGAAATGATGCTAATATATATATTTTTTTCAAGTTCTTTCATTTTCTTTTCTTATTTTTACTGCCTAATTTATGTTTATTTACTATTAAGCTTAATAAAGTAAAAGCACAACAATTTTTTTTTGTATAACTGTGTAGTTATTAAGGGAATGAAAACAAATTTCTTTGCTTACTTAGTATGTATTTATGAAATAGTATTATAGTTATTAGTTTCTTTGATTACTCCTATTAAGTAATGTTAAACTCATTTGGTTTAGAGTACTGAACTCATAACTAGAAATTCACATATTATTAAATATGTATTAAATAAGTTTTATATTGATGGTACTAGATAATCTATTATCTACTAACATTTACACAAATATTTTAAAGCTGAAGAGTTTGTTAGTTTTGTTGAACATGCTAATCTCAGGAACTACTGGTTCTTATTGAAAAAAAATTACCACAACCAATAAGAGTCAAGCATTAATGAAATATATTAAAATATCATATTTTGTCAAATTTGGCCCTTCTCATGTGATAGGAAGCCTTACTGCCAAACATACTTCAGTAATTAAAGATAATAAAATGGAGAGCACATTGTAAAAGAAAGCTAATCAAGAAAGGAGCACAAGGAAAGAAAAATAATTTTATTTACACAGGTTTGTGGATGAGAGTGAGTTTTAAGAGATTAAAGAAATGCACAAAACTTGAACACTTCAAACCTAGAACTCAATGTGTGATCGTTTCAATTAATATATGTATTTAAAATTTATTCTCTTAGTAACTTTGTTTTATACATAGACTTATAAGAAACATAATTGAAATAACATGAAAAAAGTTTACAGGCATTTTTCTGAACATCCATGTACCGTATTGATTTGTTTTAAATCACCTGAATTAATTGAAACTTTCTTTTAACTCGATTCTTATTTTTAATTGAATCAATTTCCACTTAGGTCATCACTTATTGGCTATTTATTAAACGGTCACAAAGAAAATTCATGAACGGACAGTTTTATAGTCTTACCTATATTTACATAAACTATAATTTATTGCGCTCTCTTTCAACATTTGCTTTCCAAGTTATTAAAATAATAATCAAGACCACCTCTGACATTATGACAACATAAATAAGACAAAGACAGCATGCTGTGACATATATGGTACATAACAATGTTCTAATACAAATAATTTATTCAGTTAGTGTGGGCTGACAGTTTCAGCACCCACATTTAAACCTTGATTCATTTTAAGGCATTTGTTTTATTGGTTTCCATCTTCTTTTACTAACCAATATATCTTTTCAATATAGGTATGTTTTGTACGATTTTAAAATGTTAATCTACAAGAATTTATAAAACGCAAAATATAACAACTTAAAAACATGTACTTTTTTACTACATGTATTATAATAGTCTGCCCTCAGTCTGGACATTCCAATGCAAATTTTATAAGCGCCGAGGCGATGTGAGCTAGCCAAAGGTGAAATTAGTAAGAACCGGCAATTAATCGTATAGGGCTCACCTGTTTTGTGTCCACACAGTCAGTGGCCTCCATGTTGGCGTGTGATCTCTCCTGCCGCTCCATGACTTAGGAAACATCAGAATCTCTTATACCATTTACAAGGCGTTATAAATGCACACAATATATTACTAAACATAACAATCGCGATGGGCTCAACAATTTTTAACGAAACAATGTCAGCGATGGCACTTAACACGTACTACACTTTACGTCTCTTGTGCCAATTTAAGGAGATTTTATTTATCGCTGTCACTAATTTAGGCACATTTTAACTATTTAAACCCAATAACAAAGCTTCAGACCCTAACTTATAAATACTAATATACGAAAAATACAGTTGATCACCATCTTAAAATTTTCACACATTCCGTCATCGAGGCCGACTGACGGTCGCTGCCCTACAACTTTCCTTTGTACGCAAACTACAACATAAACGTCAACTGACAATAAAAACGAATACAAAAAGTGGATAAACTGCTCATTTCTTTTTATATTTATAAGTATTGCTACTTGTTTATGTTTTAATACATCCAATTTCCCCATTTACATCATTTTAAATTTAGAAATACAGTCGAAATAAGAAAATAAAATAAAAGGAATTACGTGAAACCAAACATCTGCTGCATAGATAGTCCTGACACCTAGCAAGGTTAATATGTACTACAAGACAAGTAGTGATCATTTTTTTTAAAATACCGGTAATTTTTTTCTATACTTTACTTCTTTGAATAAATGAATGAAAACTTACTACAACTTAAACTATTAATATGCATTATTTTCTTGAAAGTTAACAGCAATTGTCTGTCTACCTGGAATATATTAAATAAATATTATATAGGGATAGGGGCTAATGGTACCAGGGATTTTCTTTCTGGCTACTGGTACCCGAGACGGCGTACGGTTCGAGTCCGAAACAGCCACCGGTAGGTGGTATCCGATAGGATTTTCGCACAGAAAAAAAAAGGAATAGGGGCTAATAAGCACATCAGAACATTTTTCATAAAACCTAACTATTGAAATACTTAATCACAATTAGGTGAATATTCTCTCTATCTCCTACGCTGTGATGTTTATGATTTTAATTTATACACCGCCCTTTTCAGGATTTTTCTTTTCAATTTGCACAGAATATCAATATAATGTCAATAATGTCATACATATGTCATTGAGGGAAATGTCTTGTCATAAGCGTCCGAATTTGAAGGTTATTGTTGTGTATGTGTTTAATGTTTAAAAAAAAGTAATAGACATGATGCCGTAATGCCTCGAGAGAAAAGTCGTTATCGGGACCGACGAAGTTCGTCATATAGTTCCGAATCTTCTTATGAACGAAAGAAATCAAAAAGCAAACACAAACGCAGAAGTAGATCCAGAGATCGATCCGAAATAAGTAGTCACAGAAGAAGACGGTCGACTTCTCGAGGTTCTCGTTCAAAATATAGAAGAAGAAGTCATTCTAGAAGTTTATCTCGAGACAGGGATAGATACGAATCTAAATCTAGGAGACGTTCAACATCTCGATCACGTTCTAAACGAGATCGATCCCGTTCCATCTCGAGCTCAAGAAGTAAATCAAAACATACTAAAAAGAAGTCAAAGAAATCACGTTCTACTAGCAGTCGCTCTTCTTCATCTGAAATTGGTGGGTTATACAGTTCTTTGTTTAGTTAAATTTTGTAAAACTATTGCAGATCATTTCTTTATCTAACAGTACTTATATTATTTCGGTTTTCTTTGTGTACTAATTTAATATTAATATAATTCATTTTCAGAACACAATATTGCAGTTCATGCCAAAAAGATCAATCTTGATGACATAGAAACTAAAGTGGAAAAAGCAATAAAGGCTGCTGAAGCAGTAGGATTGACTATGACAAAAATACCAACTTATGAATACAAGGAGGTTGAAATTAAAGAAGATATGCCTACAATACATGATAGAAATTTGCTGGCAGAGTTGAATAGTGACTCCTTTGTTCCTAAATCATTTACTTCATCAAGGAATAAGAAACATCAGTCACAGAATATAGTGATAGATTTAAATTCTCAAACTGTTACTGTACCAGAAACTGAGAAAAAAGTTCAGAATGATGACTCAATAATTAATGTTGATGTAAGTTAAACAACATAATTAACTCTGTTTTTACTTCTTACTGCACTTAAAACTATTTTCTATCTAAAATTGAGTAAAGTGTTACTCTAGAAACATGTCAAAGCATATTAATGTTAAGTAAGACAGTAATGAAAGTTAAAATTTCTAAATATCTGTCACACACACACACAGACACATATATATATATATAATATATATATATATATGTCTATCTACATATATATACACATATACAAACACACACTTAAACACAAACTAGTATCATACTTACCCTGCTTTTTATTGTTCCGTACCTCAAAAGGTAACAAAGGAACCCTTATAAGATCACTTTCTTATCCGTCTGTCCGTGTGTCACCACCGATTTTCTCAGGAACGGGTAGACATAGCAAGTTGAAGTTTATACCAGATACTGAGGTCTATGGTCCCTATTAGGTGTATAAAAATCAAGGTCCTGAGTCAACATGATAAAAAGATAAGGGCAAAACTTGTATGTACCAAAAGTTACCTCAATTTTCAACTTTTTATAATTTTGAGAATTTTCTCTTTACTTGTGCTGTAAGACCTTGCTTTTAACCAAAATTGTCAATTCTAGGTCAGCCGGAAGTACCCTATAGGTTTTGTGTCGAAAACTTATATGGTAGTTCCTGTTGACCTAGAATCACGAAATTTAGCAAAAAGAAACGTCTTATAGCACAAATAAAGGAATAATTCCAAAAAATTAAAAAAGTTGAAAATTAAGATAAAATTTGGTACTTACAAATTTTCGCGAAAATCTACGTAAAATCTGGGTAGGTACAACCCTCGGCGCACAATCGACTCGTACCTGACCGGTTTTTACATTAAAATAAAGACATACTGTCTTTATATAAAATTTAATCTATAAATATATCTATGTATAATCTAGGAAACGGAAATGTTAAGGGGTGGGAACCTGTTGTCCTGAAACACAGACCTAGAACCTAGCTTAGGCACCAGTCTCTTACAATATATACTTACCCAAATAACTTATTAAGTAACTGCTTGTTGTAAGTTGTTGTATTGTATTGTAGTGAGAAAATAAATTACATTATTACTATCATTAATTCATATACAGCAGGTCTGTGGAATTAATGATAATGATTAATGATGTTTACATAAATAGGGTTGCCTTATTGGGTAGGAAAAAATGATTACTACTACTAATTAGATTTCATCTATTTCATCAAGAGCCTTTAACAGTCCACTGCTGGACAAAAGCATCTCCTTAGAAAGGAGGTTTTGGCCTACTTACCAAAATTTTTTTTTGATTACCTACATTACATTATGACAGTTTTCTGTGCATTGTTAACACTGAAGCTTTATTAGGTTTCCATCAAATGTAGATTTATGAGCCAAATCCTCAACACAGGATTGTAATATAAAAGACTCGCATTTATGGTTGACTGCATCCGCGTGGTGGTGGACATCAGACATCGTAGAGGATATGGTAATACAAAACTACCTAGGATATGCTACTACCAAACAGTTTCATATAAATTTTTAACCTGGGGTGCAATCTTTAAAAATCTTTTCTTAGTGCACACCTATGCACCAAAGGAACATTTGTGCAAAATTTCATGCTTCTAGTCCCAGCGGTTGCAGCTGTGCGATGATCAATCAGCCAGTGAGTCTGTCAGTCAGTTTCTTCTTTTATAGATAAAAGATAAATTATTGTTTTGCATCAAGTCATAAATTAAATAGCCCAATACACTTTTTTGCATCAGAAACATTTATAAAAACATTTTTTGCCTTGCAGGAAATACCAAGTGAAGAAGAACTAAAAGAGATGTGGATACAAAAGCTATACCACTACAGGAAGAAAATGGTTCGAGGCGAAACTTAGAACTTCAGAGACAAACACCCTATACACAGAACCATTCAAATATTTATTGTAACTAAACTGTAAAACAAATATAAAATTTTAAATCATGTTTGTATTTACTAAACTGCGGCATATTCTTTAGGTAATAATATATATTAAATAATAATATTGTAATACATATGAACACATTCAGTAAACATTTACATTTAAAAATTGACCTAGGACATTGTTAGTTGTTGACAAAAGTACTTGAAAAAGTATGCATGTTTGAAAGGCAGTTCTTTCTTATTAGTATTATAATGTTTAGGCCATGCACTTAATGAAAACAAATAGTAACAACCTAAAATATTTTTATTGAACACATCAACATAACCAGCAGCCGCAACTCACAATTTTAAATGCTTTGTAACAACTAAATCACCTATATTTACAGTGTTGCGATGCCTTGATGGCCTTAGATCATCGCTTTCACATATTATTTCTTTCTCGCTGAATGCGACTGCTGTATGTTCGTGACACCAAGTTCCACGCGTCCATGTACCGGTCCATACACATTGCTATGCACTTCTGTTCAGAATTATCAAGCGCTGTGCCAGGTTTGTTAATACACTTTTTGAAACATTTCTCCGACATCTTCGTTAATAGTTCCTGCGCGTTTGCAATGGCAATCTGCTGTTTCACCTGATCCATTAGTTCTTCTTTCTGTGCTCCACTGAGCGAACCCGTAGAAAGGCTGTCCATTGCTGTATGCTGTTCTATTCTTTTTTTAGATTTTATTAAAGATGATACAATTCCGAAGAATTCGTAGTAATACTGGAAAATAAAATGACAGTATAACCTCAAATTTTAAAATGACAGGGTAATTGGTGGACTGAACTGACAGTAAGGAAACTGGAAAATTGAGTTTTTTGTTGCCATACCTGACAGTTGCGTAGATTACGTTATTGAAATTCTCAAGATTGTCCATTTTTCATCTTACCTAGCTGGACTACCATGTCTGAATTTTCCACGATGAATGAACCCAATATAAATAATAATATATATATATAGACTGTGTTGCAGGTGTCAGAGTAAATAATAGTAGTACGAGACATAATAAATCTAAATCGAGCAGAGTGTGACGCTTTCATTAAAACAAAAATCGTTTATAATATATGCAGTCATCGTGATACACCTCAGGCCGTATTTTTTTTTACATGTATTTTCCAACAAAACACTTCAAATCAGGCATGGATACCTTTTTTTTCCTAAGCGGAGATATGATTTATTTTTGTGAAAATTTTAGTTTCCAAACAAACAATTTAGATCTAAAAAAAACCTACCTGTAGTGAATTAGATTATTTTCTTGATTATGTCAATAATACATTAAAGTTTATGTAATTTGTTAGTAATGTGTGTAGAAAGTGATTAAAAATGCTCAATAAAACTTTCTTGTTTTTTTTTCTGTTTAATTACTAGACTTGCAACGAATAGTATATTCGGCAGTATACCGAATACCGAATATTCGGCGAGGCCCCTGACCGAATAGCCGAATATTAGGCAAAAGTATTCGGCTGGATTTTAGCGCCAAAAACTTGTACAGACGTGAATTAAATTATGTACCTGTTTTATGTACCAATGACTAATTAATAAATGATTATAAAAGAAATAAGAACCTTACCCTTCTAAATTTTGATTACCACAATAATTCAAATACATAAAATCCTCCATTTTTCCAATTCAGAAGATGATTATGTACCTGTGTTATGCACCAATAACTACTTAAATGATTATCACAGAAATGAAAATATGAATATATACGTAATCAATCGATTTTAATTTTTCATTTTACCAATTATTTCTCAATGACAAAATATATTATTTAAGTATTCGGTATTCGGCGGAATAATATGTAGATATTCGGTATTCGGCCGAATATAATAAAAGCAGCCGAATAGGCCGAATACCGAATAGTAACCGAATATTCGTTGCAAGTCTATTAATTACTAACCTAATTACTACTTGGTACCTTGGAATCATTGAAACTAGGTACATAATCATCTTCTGAATTGGAAAAATTGAGGATTCTATGTATTTGAATTATTGTGTTAATCAAAATTTAGAAGGGTAAGGTTCTCATTTCTTTTATAATCATTTATTAAGTAGTCATTGGTACATAAACAGGTACATAATTTAATTCACGTCTGTACAAGTTTTTGGCGCTAAAATCCAGCCGAATACTTTTGCCTAATATTCGGCTATTCGGTCAGGGGCCTCGTCGAATATTCGGTATTCGGTATACTGCCGAATATACTATTCGTTGCAAGTCTAATTGAAACCCATTTCTCAGACACGGCGGTCGGTGTGCTGCATCTTTATATATACTATAAAACGGTTATTAGATAAATAAATAGCAAAATACAATCTTTTGTATGCAAGTCTATAGTGGAGATGAAGGTGAACTTTCAACCGGTTTCTAAAAAGAAGAGATCGGTTCAATCCTATCAGTTACCGGTCCTACTGTAATTTATTAGTATTGCCAAAATGTTTAAAAGCGGTACAAAGATTTTTTTTCAAAAATTAAAAATTCCCCACAAACGTGGGAAAACCAAAACGATATTTTAGTGGTAACACTGGATTTAAATTACAATGATCAATTTCCCAATCCCAATTTCAATTTCAAATACATCCCAAAAATTTGCAGGCGGTAACACTGCTCCTGTTATCTTCTTTATCATTAATGTCAAACTGTCAAGTGTGAATTGTAAACAAAACAGTTTCCGAAATTAATAATACATATAATTGCGAATAACGTGTAATTGTTGAATAATGATATTAAAAATAAGGATAGTTTTATTAGTTGCATCCATATCATTACATAAATCTTACGAGTTAAAATAAGAAATTTATATAAAGAGCATTAGAAAGCATTTTTGTTCAAAGGAAGTTTATTTAAAGGAACCATGAATGGAACAGAGAATATAAGACTTAATTTATCTCATGATGAGCTGCTGGAAGTTACACAATCATCCCTTAGCGCACTTTTGAGAAATGATTCTCTACTACGAGATCTTCCTGAGGACATTATTGTTGAAGAAATCCAATCTCAAGTAATATATATAACTCTCGATCTTTCTTGATTTATTACCACAAAAGTGAAATCTACTATTTTAACGCCATTTATATTTCAGATTGCTGTGGAGCATGGGCAATCAATTACAATTTTTTTACGTAGAGATAACAGTGTGCCAATGACAGTAATTGTAAGTCTTTAATATGATTTAATTTTAAGCCAATCGCGCTTTACTATGTTACTTTAAGTTATGTTAAAGACCACATGCCCTCAGCTACCATATTAAAATTACTTATCATTAGATGTCATAGTGGTTTGTGCAACAGACTACTACGCCAAATGTTGCCAGTTTGACTACTGCTCAAGTCATTTGTGTGCATGAACATTCAATGTTTGATTTAGTCTGGGTGTTTCTATCTATAATATGTATGACTATGTGTTTACAAAAAAACTATATATGTATTTATAGTACCTATAGTACAAGCTTGCTTAGTTTGGGACTAGATGGAGTTGTGTGAATGTGGTAGAATATTATTATTATTTATTAGTATCATGCATACTTCCACTGGATGTTATAATAGTTCAACCTCCTTTAAAATGGGTACATTAACAATTTTGGCATTTTTTGTCAGGTTCCACAAAATGCAACAGTAAGGACACTGAAGAAAGCAATCAAAAGACACTTTGAGATCTATCAAAGGAGAGCTGGAATAAAAGCTAAAATATCTTGGAAATATATTTGGTCCACTTACAGTCTGAACTATGACAGCACCATACTTGATGATAATGATGCCTGTATCCAGGATTATGGTGTCACAAACAGGGTCACTCTTACATTCAAGAGAAAAAAAGGCAAGGTGAAACAGTAAATTCGAAGCATCTATTTATTTTGTAATATTAATATTTTGTATAACAAACTACTCTAATTATATTAAGTATTACATGCAATGTACTATTGAAGTTTTAATTATCATCTTTACATAATTCTAATTTCAATTTATTAAATTTATAATTTCCCCTTTCATTCTTACCTAATACAATTACAAATTGCCTTAAAATATAAATACATTTGTATTTATTGAACTGTCAAAAATAAAAAAAACTTTTAGTTCTTTTGTATAGTTTTAGTAAATATTGCATAACACTCCTCTCCTCTTTATATTCCTACCCCAATAGCTCTGATTAGATTGTACCTCATATTTTATAATTATTATGGAAAGGTGGCATAAACTATTCTACTTTTCCTTACTGGAAACTGTTTTTTTATGTAGTTTCTTTTCGGTATGCAAAATGGAAGCTTGCTGCTGCCTTAAATTGTTTACATAATAGGAAAAATAACATTTATATCACTAAAAAAATTGCTGGTGCAATTTTCAATATTCCAAAAATCAAGTTGTACTGCAAGTTGTTATTCTAAATTTTAGAGAAGAAATGAATACAAAGAAAGATTGAATCACAAGTATGAACCAAATATAGCTATTTAAACAGGCCGAATAACAAAGACTTAATTTGTAATGTTGATGTAAATCAGCTGTACAATTCCCGAGTTTGCAATTTATGTTTTATCATTTGTTTATCCTGGTGTTGTCTAAAGTTGCTCGAAGTCCGGCTGCGGTGGTGGTTCTTGTGGTAAAGGCTCGAAGTCACCGAGACTATAATGAGGTTCTTCATGACGAGGGGTTGCTAACGGACGGTCGTACGCATCCTTTAGTAGCTCTTGATCATGCTGACAAAACAGTTATAATTTTTAGATAAAACCATAAATCGAAATGACTACCACTTCTTAAAGCTAAGTTTGACCTTATTGACAGACCTTGTATCTAACTGTGAATGATAACACTAATACATTAATTAGGAAAACAACAGTCAACTTTTGGTAGGTAACCTATCAAATAGCATATAGGTATTTCTTTACCTACCTACCTTTCAATGTCTGAATAAAATATAATAAGCTTTTTTCTTTATTATAGTTTATTAAATTTCTCTACTGTGTATTAAGTACATAGACTAAAGAATAACGCGATGCGGTGCGTGCCAGTGCAAAACATCGAAGGCGCCATACTTGTAGAGTTGTACATAAAGCAGCGTTATACCGAGTGGGGTTCTTTAAATATAAGTTAATATCTAACTACGGCCATTCAATTTTATAGAAGTTATATGGCCGTACCAAATTGCTGTTTGTAATTTAAGAATGATTAATACTAAGCTCGACACTACTCGAATTCTACTGTGCACACAGCTTCAAGAACTAGAAAGCTATGAGAAACGACGAATTAATTGTTGACTACAATGTATGGTGTACTATAATGTACCAAACACACAATTCTGTTCATGATTAAAATTTTTTGTGAAATTGAGTTTGTTTGTTACGCTTCCACGCCTAAACCACTAAACCGATTTAAAATATTCTTTCAGTACTGGAAAGCTACCGCGCTTTTACCGGAAAGCTAGTTAGTAAATAAGGCAGAGATGTTGTTAGTATAATTGTTATTATTATTACATTAAGTAAAATATGCGTGTACCTGGTCAGATTGCAACACAGAGGGTGGTCCCAGGTCATCCAGCGAAAGTTGCGTGTTCAGTACAGACGGAGGCGCGTAGTCTGATATAGCTGGCACATTCTCCACCGCCTGTGGGAAAGTAAATTATTAATTGTTCTCTTCTATTTTAACAAATGGCATTCAGCATAGATTTAAATATATATTTCTTGCCGAAATTACATCAATCAAGAATCATGAAAATAATCAATCAAGAAAATACAAGGCATCATATTTGTATTTGATCAACCTTGTTTTCAAAATACATACCGGCTCGACCGCTGGCGGTGTTTCTTCTACTGTTTTAGAGGGTAAGTTGACAGGCGGGTCTTCGCCGGACCGAACCGTATTGGCGCGGGCTTCCTCCTCGGAGCTATACGCACTCTTGTGGTCACACATGAGCAAATGCGTCAACATGTCAGTGCCTGAATAAAACATTTTTATTTTTTGTAGTAATATTACAAATATAAAAGTAATCCTGTCAGTCTGTTCGTATCTACACCTAAATCGCTAAAAGCGATTTGATTATTTTTTTTATAGAGATAAGAGATTTTAGTTTTGGTCATAAATCAAATCTCGAAGAGGGTTATATATAGGATAAAAATGAGTATGAGAAAGATGCGGAAAGAAATACGCAAGCGAAGTTGCGGGTACCATTTAGTTTTATATGCAAGTGTGGCTAAACATTTGGGAATAAAATGTAGAGAAGGTCGGAGCGCGTACCGATGGGCGTGTTGTACCCGCACACGCAGTGCGTGCGGTACGGCGCGGGGCGCGGCGCGTCCTCGAGCGAGTGCGGGCCCGCGCAGTAGCCGCTGTGCCGCAGCATGGCGCGGTAGCACTGCGTCACGTACGAACACTTCGTGCACCGAGTCCTACCCCTGGACACAAACATTGCACTGCATTATACTGTAAAGGGACCGTGGCACCTCCTTGTAACCAGGTTTCAGTGCTTTCAGTTTATAAAGGCATTCTTCTAAAGCAATAATTGTAATTACTAGTAGTGTCATGAGTTATTTTCATATTATTGAAACACGAGCCTTTTATCTAATTACTGGCACACGTAATTTATTGTAATATTGAACACAATACTTACAAGAAATGTTTATCCCTTTCGAGCGGTGTGTCGCACTCTCTACACAGCATACCATCCGGCAACACCAGGGTCAGACCTTCCAAGGTTTCGCTTATAGTATGACACGCAGAGTCTTTCACTGGCGGTCGGGCCTTATTCTACAGAAATAAAAACATGAAAATACTAATCAGAAGTAGCTAAAACCCGTCAAATGGGGTAAAGTCTTTGTACAATATTGACGAACGTCAACCGAAACCTCGTATAACCTACATTATAAATGGTTGAAGTAAACTTACCCTTGGTTTAGTGATCAAATGTTCTTCAGAACAGAGTGGAGTTGCACCCTCGACTGTGATATGGTCGCGTACTTGATGTTCTTTCAGTTGACCTGAAATAAATGATTAAATCAGACCTATCTTTCTTAGGAACCATGTATACTTAATACTTTTTCTCTCTGAAAACACTTTGTATGTTAAGTTATCGACGTCTTAAAGACTCACCGAGATGTACAAATTTGAGGACACATCTGTTACACCGAACTTCCAGCTCTTTGTCTTGGTGCTGTTTCAAATGATCCAAGTACAGTACTACGTTGGCAGTTAGCTCGTGGCCGTTCGCGTACACTTTGATAACCTGCACAGAAGACTTTCTTAATGACGAGGTACATAATGTACGGAGAGTGATGAAATGGAAATGTTGCTATTTTTACTTTTTCTCTACATAATAATCTAACAAATGCTAATTATATTTTTGTACATACATCTCTCCTCTTTCTCCTGTAATCTGTGCAAAGGGACGGAAATGTGTAACAGGAAGCCAAAGAAGGAGTGTGCGCGGTGATAGAGATGAGGTCACACGAATAAGACTAATAGGGAATATGCACGTGACACCAAAATGGACAAAATATTTTTATTTGTAATTTTTATTGCTGAAAAAAGATACCCATACAATTATTTTTGAAATTTATTATAATTTAATAGTGAAATTTAATCATCAAAAATTGGCTTTTTTAAGATTCCCTCGCAAATTTCTAAAACGCAACGCCATTGGTTGAATAAAACGTGACGTCAACCTACACTGTCAAGAGTGTCAACAAGTTGTGTGTATTTGTAATATTTGGTTTCTGGTGATTATTTGTTTCATTTTAAGTTAATAACTAATACGTTTTCAGTGTTAAATTATTAAATTCCCCGTGTAGAAAGACTCAACACAATGACTGAATATACTTTGTCAGGTGCAGTTTTGATATTATTTGGGCACAAAGGAACGGCACAATATCTATAATATGTTTTTATTGGCTTTCCATGGTAATGAGTTAATTTTTATCACTCACTTTTTTAACTTTCAGAAACTTTGTGAACTTCACTCCGTTGTTGACATCGAATTCGTCTGAAAGTGTAATCTGACGTCACGAAAAAAGCGCGCCAAAATGGACGTGTTCAAATTGCCCCAAAATGATAGTGATTTTAATAAATTTTTTTTTGCTTAACGGTTTATATTTCGGATGTGTTATATTTATTTTTGGTAATGTAATAACTAGTAGAATCGTTAAAAAAAATAAAAAAAATACATGCATATTCCCTATTGTAACTTTCATTCGTTTTCTTTTGAGTTTTTAATCTTTATTTGCTTTTTTGGTAATAGTGCTCTCATATGTAAGTTATCGTTACTTGTTATTTATTCTTTTAATTTTGTGTAAAATAATTTCGATATGATATTAGTAATTACGTGGTTCATAACTAAATAATGTTTTATATGTTTTATATTTTTGATTAATAATGAATTTGTCAAACTTGAAATATAGATAGTTATGTAGTATATTATATTCTGAAAAACACTACGAGTTCGTCATAATGGTAGGTAAAGTCAGAGGTGGCAAAAAATAATGATGAAAAGTATTCGTGATGCGTGTAGCAGTGAGTCGTGTAAGTGCGGTGGGAAGATCACCTTGAGACAGAAGGGGCAGAAGACGGTGTTGGAGCGCGCGTGCGCGGCGCGGTAGTGGTCGGCGGCGGCGCGGTGCGACGACACGCGGTAGTCGCACGCGTCGCACGCGTACGGCAGCTCCAGCGGCGCGTGCGTCTTTTGCATGTGCGACGCCAGCGTCAGCACCGCCGCGAAGCGGACCTGCGCACACGCACACCGATAGACACTCGTATCGTATTACGTAATTTGTTTTCCAAAACTGATAGCTTTCACAATAATAAAAACGAGTCTCGATACATAATTAAGATCGATCGGTAGCATCATCAGCATACACAAAAAACATTATCAGAGTCATCTTGAACAGACCAACTGAACTACTCGGTGACTTTGATCTTGTATGCTGTATTCCAGTGCACGTTTACAGAGTGAAATAATTATTCTCACTGAGAAAAAAAAGATTTTAAACTAAGAACGCATTTTTTGTTAATAGGTAAGGAGCAGAATTCTGAAATTTAAAGCAACCAAAAAATTATTACCACTTGGTCGTATTAATTATGTATTTTTGTTTGTATATCTGCAGTCTAAGTAATTTTACCAATTTCGAACTTACCTCACAAATAAGACACGCATATGTGAACAGGTCAGGTGACTTAGTATCAGCCGGGTGATTGTGTTTGAGATGGGTAGTCAACTCATCCTCGGACGGGAATCGTGTGAGACAGTAGAGACACTGGGATTCTGAACCGTCGCTAGATGGAATTGCATGTTGGTATAGATGCGTCATCAGCAGGAAGTTGTCATTAAATTCTATGTGGCAGACAGGACACTGTAAAAAAAGTAGACATAAATAAACTGCTATTGGGGTCAATAGGAAATTGTATACAGATTGTAATTTAAGTAGATATAGTAGGTCAAAACCTCCTTTGTAAGGAGAGGCCTATGTCCAGCAGTGGACTGTTTCAGGCTGTTGATGTGATGTGATGTGTAGTTTAAGTGTAATACCTTTTATGTAGCTGGTTCAACCCTCACAAGAAACAATTATTTTCCTCAAATATGCGCTATTTACATTTGAAATCATTTATTTAATTATATTTTTACTAAAGCCCATAAACCAAACAAAGAATACAAATCTTGTAAAATATAACTCACCTCAACAGCTATTGCCATTTTCTCAGAATTAGTAACGCCGCCGATTTGTCCGAAATAATACCTTTCCATAGACAAGGTCTCTTGTGGGGCCACCTCTTTTTTAATGTTTTTCAAGGGAATGTCGTCCAGGTCGTCGTCAACATACGACCGGATAGGTTTACCTCTGCGACCTCTAGCGCTCACTTCGGGAGTGTCTGAAGCAGATGCCTTTTTATCTTTTGTTTTTTCTTTTTCTTCTTTTATCTTTGTAGCTTTAGCTCGACTCTGTGCCAGAGGTATCTGTAAAGGAAAATAAATGAAAAAAATATGACAAGTTGTTATATCGAAATATATTACAAAAATGTATAACTGTATAGGGCTCATTACTATTTACCTCTTCATCATCTTCTTCAATATAGGTAGTCTTCTCCTTCTTTCTCTTCTTGGGCGGCGGAGAAGGAGATGGTTCTTTCTTTTTACGACCGCGTTTACCACGACCTGTTTCTGGCTCTGGCTCTTCTACCTTCTCTTTTTTACTGGCCTATAAAATTAAGATAAATTTTCATGTTGGTATTTTTAAAAATAAAAAGTTAAAAAGGAATGTAATATGAGTTTGATTAATGAACACAAAAAGAAAAATATGAAGACGTAGAAAAAAGTGCAAGAATATGTACAGGAAAAAGAGGTTGCTACAAGAGCCTAAGAAGCCATGAGAACAAATGGATAGATATACTATATTATATAATTTAAAATGCAATCCAAAAAACAGTTTTATTATTATCTCAGTTGACAAACATTTATTATTATCTCAGTTTGTATTAATCATAAAATTTGTATTTCGCGTGTAAATAAAGACAACGAAATACTTATATTCTAACAAGAAAATTCATAGAACTTACTTTAGAAGGAATTTTATTTAAGTGATTTTATAAATGGAATATAAAACGTTTTTTTTAAATTTTAGAGTGAAAACTTAATTGCCTTAAAACTTTTGCTGACGATTCGATACGAAAATGTATCTAATATTATAATAGTATACCTTGCCCGTAGGGTATTTCCAATTCTTGAAGGGATTCGCAGCAATCTTGTTGAGGCGAACTGTAATAGGATCTTTTGATTCCATCTTGCTTTGTTGTGCTATATGCGTTACTATATTGTCAAACGCTAGACCCGGTGATATGCCATAGCTAAAAGAAATTCATATGTTTATCAAATAAATAAACCTCGGTTGAAAGCGAAACCGATATTATTATAAAGAATACGTGAAGCGATTATGAACTAATATATTTTTGAAAAAGATCGTTTTTGTTTATACCAAAATAATATAATTATCGTCAATATACTTAGATTTATCGTTACCGTTATGTAACTAAAATTTGTTTAACTTGAGAAAAGCTTAGGTTATTACTTAAATTTTATGTAAAGCGTCTGTTCGAAATACGGCTAGCGCTGTGGGTTAGAGTGAGAGAGGAGGAGCCTGCCTACCGCTGCCGTATACGTGAGAGAAAGGGAAGCCAGACAGACTAGCGCCGTAACGCGTTACGTAACGAAGCGGTTTACCCTCCCATAAAAGTTATCACTTCAAAATATAATTTCCAATAATAACAACTGTAAAGGCTTCAGACAATAAAGAAAAGCAATCGATTAAGCAATAAACTTACATTTCTCTCCAAACCAGTTCATCCAAGAACTGCTGGATAATCTGTCTCGACAACAACGACAATGTATTCTGGAACATTCTTGGCACAATTCTTCTCAAATATTCCATAATGTTTGCGTTAGTGTTTCTGCCAGGTTGGTCAGAATGGGAGGACGATTGGTGGACGTTTTTGAATCCCATAGAGACAAGGGTGCCTTTGTCTACAGTCAAATCAGTTAAAATGATGGAAGATTGATGCACCCAATTCGTCAAGGGTTCGAGAATCTTTTGGAAGCGTTTTTTATAGTTCTTTTCGTGTTCTGCTAAAGGTTCAACTGCGCGGAGACGAATCTAAAAGTAACAAGAACTCATTTAATTACGTTCACAGCTCTTTACATGACTACACACAAGATACATTTAAGTGTATATAATGTTCAATAATATAATCTATTGTTAAATTAGTTTTTGTAGTCCTATTTAAAAGTAAAGAAAAAGTGGTTATTAGTAAATATTTTTATTTCTTGTTTGGAATTAGTGTCGGGTAAGTCTTAATAAACAAATACGACGAAAAGCTTCGCTAGCACCAGGCATTTAAATATCATTTCATACATATTTAAAAGTATAAATTATTCAAATAAATTTACCATTTTCTCAGTAGGATCCAGGACACCCAAAACTTCGACTTTCACTTGTCTCTGTGTACCATCATGGCTTGTAGTGCCCAACGATATGACTCCAACCTCTACCTTTTTGCCAGAACCACCCAATAACCCCATATGTTGATGAATAGCCGAAGTACACACTGCCCTTAGCCATGTAAACAACCCTTTTACATACAAATTGTCCACTTTAACCCATTGTACAACGTTTTGAACATTCGTTTGACAAGCCCAGTGGTAGACAAGCTTCAATAGAACGCTGGGAGGGAATGTGGCTCCTTCAAATATGGAGCTGGAGTAAACGGAGACGAATCTTGTGGGACAGCATTCGGATATCCATACGTAGCCGCCGGAATAGGGGAATTTCGATACGTCAGAATACATGCCTGTAATTATCATAATAAAATGTAAACATAATAAAGACATAAGACAGAAAACGTGAATAAAATGTTTAGTACTACAGAATATAATTTATTCTGTAGTACCTGCTCTGCTCTGAATTTAAAACTGACTCATTGAGAATAAATTTTAGAACAGTTTTTTATATAATGTGTATATAAATGTCTTTGAAACTACAAAAAAATGATAAGAACACATAAAGAACCATTAAAATATATGTGATAGTTATAGAGATTAATTTTTATGAACAAGTCACCAAGAAATAACTGCTTAGGTTTATAAATTTCATACCCTCAAATAGGCATATATGTAGCTAACATGCAGAAATAACTACCATCGTTCTACATACCAAGTTTAAGCTTATTTCCAGGGTGTATAACACACCACTGTTCAGATCTGACCAGTCCTTGTTGTATAAGCCATTCAGTAAACTTCATCGGAGTGTGCATTAGAACAGACTTGACCTTGCTGTCCAAGGCTGACCGGTCTGAAGGGGGGGCTTGGTCCTTCGCGCGGAGGTATGGGCGCGCAACCACCACCAGTGATGGGAAGGTTTTGCCTGTAGAAGATTTAAATCAAGATCATGATGGATTAATTACATAAAGACATGTTTGTTTTCACAATTCAAAGGTAGGCATCTTACCTTGCAACTTATTGAAAGAAACTTCTCTAGAATCAGCAACATTCTTGTTGCTATCGTCTTTAGTCAAGTCCACAATAGCAGTAGCTTTAGTTGCACTTCCAGTGAGCAAGCCACCAATGGCTGTGGCTTCTGATGGCCGCACATTAGTGACCACACTGTGGACATCTGTGGAATAAATATATTCATCATAAAAAATCACAATATAATAATAGAGACTTATTAACGATTCACTTAATCGATATAATAGGTAGTCAGGCTGTGATTATGGCCAGTGTGATTTGGCAGTGATCACCGATCAAGCCAAATCGAAAGTTTGAAAGTTATATTGAGTTTTAAGAGTATAAATGTGTTAAATGAAAAGTCACTTTATATTTTTTTAAATGACTCCTAAATACTCTCTAGGGCTTTCAAGCTCCAATCCCAGTTACTTTTTCTATTGTTTTAAAAAATAAAAAATTGATAATATACTTACTGGAGGGGGCCAAAGTTTTATCTTTAGTTTTAGTGTCTTTATCCTTTTCTTTTTCCTTGTCCTTTTCTCTGTCTTTTTCTTTCTCTTTGTACTTTTCTTTGTCCTTCTTCTTCTTCTTTTTGACTTCTGGCGATTTTTCTCTGACAGGCGACGGAGAATAGTCACGATCTTCTTCGCGGTTGACTTTTTTTGGACGACCTATTTAGAATAAAGCAACATTTGAATGAATGAAGATTTTGAATCATGATAACAAAATTGTGTCTAGATATTTCGTGTAAACAAGTATAATTTCTGTCCTACTTGAAAGAATTTATTTGGATAATATTACACAGGATACTGCTGTTAGAGCCTGATTTATACAATATTGTAGGTTTAGAAACTTGTGTAGAAGACCTATTAAATCATTTTGAAGATCATGAATAATTAAGCAACAAGAATGTTGTGTGTACACTTTATTACAAAATGTAATAGTTTCTAAGTAATAAAAAGCTATTAGCCCTGGTTTTCTCCTGTAAGTGCTAAAAATAATATGTAAATTACCCATAACATATAGCAAACTAGGCAGGACAACAGCACTGCAAAGAGAAGGAAAACTTGAAACAAACCCTATACCAACCCATATCCAGCGTGGTATAGTAGGCCAAAACCTCCTTCCTAAGGAGAGGCCTATGTCCAGCAGTGGACTAGTAAAGGATGGATGAATGTATACTACAGTAATAAAACAATAAATAATTTAAAATTAGCAAAGAAACATGTTTCTATACATACAGTAGATTAAAAATATATTTTCTACATCAATTTAAACAACATTATTAATCTTCATCAGCCATAGAATATCCATTACTAAAGAGGTCTCGCCCATCTCTCTCTAATTCAAACAGACAGAAAAGGAACTGACAGTTCTGTTTAAATTCTATAAAAAGACAATTCTTACCTCTCTTTGCTGGCTTCTCTTTCTCCTTAGATATAGACATGGACCGAGATCTAGATCTAATAATCTCAGCGCTCTGTCTCTCCAAATCTTTGAGAACAGGTTGTCTGTGAAAAAGTAATGTTACTGATAAACTACTATGGACTTTAAAATGGAATTTTCTTAATTAGCTGTTATGTATATAGCAATTAGAAATGGAAATTATTGCTACTATTAAATAATAATGATTTGTTAAAATGATTGGTTCTAGTCAATGCGTTTTCAGATGTGATTGTGATTTTGTCGTAGATAAAGATAGATGCAATTAAATACAATCAAAATTCTTTTCATTAAAGATTATGAGATTTTTTTAGTAGTTTTGTAGTCACAGGTGTAATTATATAAATTATATATTATATGATTTATAACATGTGATTGTGATTTTATTTCATCCCTACTAACAATGAAACAATAATTAATGATCACCTTCTTTTACATTTAAATATTAAGTAGAAATGCTATTATTATAATGTGACAAATAGACACAACAATTTTATTTGTTTATACAGATTGTGTACACTTACTTTCCAAGTAGCTGATAAGCAGTAAACTGGTCACCATTATACACCACTTGACCACCAGTATCCTTCACCATATCATCCAATTTACTCTGTATGCTCTTATATTCATCATCTGCATTCTTGTATGCTTGAAGTTGAGCCTCCGAGAGTTCCTCTTCCCAACATTCCAACTCCAATGTCGGAACATCAGGACCAAAGTATGAACGCTTGTATAGATCTGCTTCTATGATCTCTGCTTGAGGAGGTACTACTTCCTAAAACATTAAATTAATGATTTAATTTTGAGAATTTCATTTTTCAGAGCTTCAAACTTATGTTCTTGGTTCTTAAAATTCTTATTTTGAAAAAAGATTTTGAACATAATTTTCCATGTAATTACTATGTGACTTATAAGCACAGTCTTAGCTCAATGTAATTCATGAATATGTTGAGGTACACTTTGATATTTACCTATCATATTAGAATTAAACGTCCTTTCTAAGGAGAGGCCTACGTCCAGCAGGGGACTATTAAAGGCCTATAAAAAGTTGATGATTAAAATTCAAGCAAACCTAAAATATGTTTTGGTTTTGGACTGTCTAACGACGAGAACTTTATAAAAGAATGTCAGCGGTTTTGTAGGCATAGAACTTGCCAATAGCTTTAAGAAGCGTAAACAATTGACATCGGCATTTATTTTGAATGAACTACAAGCCTAGACAACAGATTAGACCTTAGTTATACACACGTAAATAAAAACATTTATGACTCTTTTTACCTCAGTATCAGTTTTAGGTTTTTTCAACTTCATATTGATAAAGTTTCATGTAAACTTTTCTTAGTTATTTTACGTATCTTTGTTAAAAATGAAAATTGCTAATAAGTGTGCCCGTAGGAACACACAACACACAGTGCTACCATGTCTAATACATTTTTTTCCTCAAAAAGTGAATGGTAATGAAGATGCTGGACGATGTCTGGAAATCGTATAAAGCGAGACATTAGTTTTCTTTTATTTCTTAATAAATCTACCTCTTAATATATAAAATCTTGGGTGTTTGTCACATAGCAAGATGACAAGGACTTTAAATATTAAATTACTAAATAAATTGTGCAGAAAGGTACCTAGACGAATGTAGTTCAAAGATTTGTCCATAAATACCATTGATAATGAAGAATAAACTATGATTTATATTCACCAATATTTCACTCTACCATAAAAATAAATATTTTGAATAGGAATAGGACTTTTCTAAGTTATTCATTTTCTTCTTTCTTCAAAGTTATTGGGGAAAACTCTTGATCTAGCAACATTAAAAGTGCCCTTAACTTGACTAGAGTAGTGAAATAAGAGATCTTTTTGACAAGATCGGTTTTTAAAAACGGTTTCTTTAAGAGAAACAAGAAAAAATAATTATTAACTTGTTGAAACTAGTGTTTGTGAGCAAAATTGGGGTTCGCGATACAAAATAGTTAGTCATTTTTTGCAGGAGGGTGGGAGGGATCTTCACCACGCACACATTCTCATACTGCCAGACAAAAACAATTGGCTGTCACCACGAAACTCAACATAACAATAAAAACAACTCATTATGAATTTTATACACAAATATGCACATTTTGTGTAATAATAGTATTATGAAGTGACGCACTACATTGACATGTTGCCAAGAAACCGTGTTTGTAACAACCATCGATATGCAATATCGATAAATTCGGGAAGTCAGTTAGGGAAATCAGGTTTAAAAAGTGATATAAGGCTGATATTAATTTAGATAGAACTTTATTTATTACTACAACAATCATAATTGATATTACTTAAAGTTTTTTCTATCTATCTATCTTTTTGTAAACTTGACGTGGCCGATCTCTTTTTGAAGCAAAAAACTAAACTCATTTTTGTAGGGCGGCTAGTGTCGTCTACTCGGCAGTGCAACTAGATTTAGTCTAGTAAGCGGTCTGACCGCAACTAGTTTTATTGTACGCATATGACCATGTGGACTTATATTTTGGCAGAATTGAACGCCTGCGAAAGGCTACTACCGTACCGTACCGACTCGCGCACGAAGGGTTCTGTACTTTATATTATCTATAAAAGCTGCAAAAAAAATCATGTCTGTTGTATGTGAGCTCCACGTAAAGATTTATTTTATTCTGTTTTTAGCATTTGTTGTTATAGCGGTAACAGAAATACATCATCTCTGAAAATTTGAACTATCTAACTATCACGGTTCATGAGATACAGCCTGGTGATAGACGTACAGACAGACAGACATCATCTATAAAAACTGCAAAAAAAATCATGTCTGTTGTATGGGAGCTCTACGTAAAGATTTATTTTATTCTGTTTTTAGTATTTATTGTTATAGCGGCAACAGAAATACATCATCTGTGAAAATTTCAACTATCTAACTATCACGGTTCATGAGATACAGCCTGGTGACAGACGGACAGATGGAAGGACGGACAGCGGAGTCTTAGTAATAGGGTCCCGTTTTACCCTTTGGCTACGTAAACCCAAAAACCTAAGATGGGTTTGTTACTTTACTTTAAGCTAAAGAGAATGTCAGTATTTTTAAATAATCGCTTATTACCGATATTTTAATCATAACAGTGTTGGACTACTCTAAATTAAACACAAAAAAATGTCAGTGGAACAAATAGTTAATTTGTGATGAAATTGTTTTATCGTATGAAAAATAGTTGAAACAGGTAAAGACTGCTTTTAAAACATGGAAGCGGTTCCAAAATTACCTCTAATAAGTTTTGAGTTAAAGGCGAGTCCAGAAAATACTCATTTTGGACCAAAATTAAAACAGGTAAGTAGGTCTCATAATCCCTGATAAAGATGGTTTCAGTATTTTCTTTTTCTTTGTCATATATATTGTACTTTTTTCTTCAGTACATTGCGGAAGCATACAGGGAGGATCCAGAGAGCTATAGCAATGAAATACATCAATTGGAAGGGCTGCGGTCGGCGGCGGTGCGACCTTCAATTGATACCGCAGGACTAAACGCTTTAGTCAGATACTTTTGCCAATTACGGGCAATGCAAAGCCGATTCCCGATGTCGAAAGGTCAACCTGCGGCGTGTTCTTTCTGCTGGTAAATCTAATTAAATTATTAACTGCTGTCACATTAGTTACAGCTTTTCAATTTGCATGAATCATTTTATCATTTGATGACCTGTTTACAGATGACGTTGATACGATCATTGACTGATAATGAGAACACTACACAAAAAATGTTATTGTTTTCAAACTTTACCAACAACAATGCCTAGATTGGTCTAATCTTTTTTGTGTCTAATTTGTCATTTGGCAATGAATGACATAGTATTATTATGTTTTTTTTTAATCTAAATTGCTGGCAGACATATTTAAATTTTAAAGATAGAATCTTCACTGTCTATAGTTTTCTAGGACAAGATTTCAAAAAGTGTAACTGTATTTTTATATATAAGGCTAAAAGTGTCTGCTTTAGAATAGAGTATTTTTATTTGCAGTATAATGTAGTAGGTTCTTGGGTTCTTATGAATCAAGGGTTGAATGTATCAAGGGGTGTGCTCAGCACATTTTTCTCATATTAAAACATACAACAACAAAGTGTTATGTTACAAATACTTATATTATAGATAGCTGGTACCTAGGACTTTGTTTGCGTGGAATTTAATAAGTGCTGCCTTGGTTTGATTTGGGCGAAATTTTAAAGGGTTTTTCTGAGAGGAAAAATAGCCTTAGTTCCTCCTTATATATACACCTACCTGGTAGTGAAATATTATCAATATCAGTTCAGCTGTTTAGAAGATTACCCGGAACTAACATACACACAGACAGACAGACGATCTTGCAACTAACCAAGAGCATGATAAAAACCTATTATTTTGACATTACAAACGGGAACTTCAATTTTATTTATTTGTAGGGATTAGATAAGTTACATTCTATAATTATTGATTAATTTATTTTGGTGTTGTATGGTTTAATTAGTCAATCTGTTCTTTACATCATGAATGTTCTTGATCAAGTTTATACACACCTCAGGAGTATGTAAAGCAGTTCTGTACTTAAAAGTTTACTATTTTAGGAAAGACATATATGCAGGCATGAATTGCTCATCTGCAGACTTACGGTTCGAGATGGCATCTATCCTGTACAATATTGGAGCTTTACATTCTCAACTTGGGGCTTCAGAGCCACGCAACACAGCAGACAGCCTCAAGGCTGCATGCACACACTTTCAACAAGCAGCTTGGGCTTTTCAGTACTTGAGGGATTTATATCCACAACCCTCAGGAGTGGATGTGTGTTCAGAGATTGTGAGAGTATTGCAAGAGATTTGTTTCGCTCAGGCACAGGAGTGTATTCTTGAAAAGAGTATACAGGATACTAGAAAACCAAGTGTTGTTGGTAAGTAACTTACACCTTATTTCTTTAATTGGAATAGGACCTCACCGAAGGCGAATTGGTTTAAGCGCTCACATCACCACTTCTTACTGCGCTAAGTGTTGTGGGTTTGATCCCACATGGGACGTCACTTTGTGTACACCACAAATTGTTGTTCTGAGTCTGGGTGTCCTTTGTGTACGTTTCATGTATATTTTTGTAAAGTCTCCCGCGACAGGATGTATTCCTAGTGCAGAGGTTGTTTCTTAAAAGAAAAAAAAAAAAATGTAAAGAAAAACTGAAGTGCAATTACAGCTTTGTTTGTAATGAGGTTACTATTTTGAACAATTTAATATCATATATCACAGTCACACACACATCACTTACTCATTATATCACATTGTTTGATTTTCTATTGTAACTATTGAAATGATTGACATAGGGCCTGGTATTGTATGTGACTTGATATCCATAGATACAATCGAAATTATACTGAGCAAATGTTAAAATTAGACATGTGTGTGAAAGAAAAAAAACAAATAAATCATTAATTATGTGACTTAAGATGACTTGTCCTCAATAATTGACAAATTAATAAAACAATCAGCCTTTACTAGTCCAACGCTGGACATAGACCTCTCCTTAGAAAGTGTTCTTTCAATAATCATATTCTGATCCTTATAATTTGTTTGTAACAGGTGCGGTTGCAACACAAGTGATGTTCTTCTACAAGAATTCCCTGGCGCTCCTGGGCCCTTCTGTTGGTGTTGACCATGTTCATGAGATCATCGGCACCAAGTTATACAACTACTGGCACAGATACCTATCCTTCAAACACTCTTACGTGGGATGTGTTGTGAATTTGTACCAAGGTATATAAGTTTTATTATTATTAGATAAATAGATATAGGTAATCTTTATTGCACACCATATTTAGGATAAATATGATGATACATACAAAAAAGAGCTACAATGGGCGGCCTTATCGCAGTCTACGATCTCTTCCGGGTTCAACCAGGTTCAACCTTTAGATGAGTTATACTATATGTATAGTAATATGTAGCAAGTGGTTCGCATTTACAATTTCCGTATATTAGCTAATATTTACAAATTACATATTCATACACATACCCATGTAGCACTTAGTTATTACAGAGATGTACAAACTGACTTTGTCCACCTTATAGCTTACGGTAACGAATTCCAGGCGAAGCGAGGCATGCTGCTTGCACCGTAAAAGATGTATCGGTAAAAGTTAAGGTCCTAGAATAATTAAAAGTACATTTATATGAAGTGATACCACAGCCTCACAGAAAGCCCGTGTTAAATAATTGAAGACGTAAGTGGATGAAGGTGATAAGTCGCATTTTCGGATTTTGACATTTTTTGCGTATATCTTCAGACCTTAAAATAGTTTTTTTTCCTTAAGACTATTTTAAGGTCTGAAGTAGGACGGCATCAGTTACTGAATAACAGGGCCCTTGTTTCCTCTACTTACACCATACATTTTTTTAATTGGTTTCTCTGAAATAGATGTGTACCATTCTTCTCTGTGTGATTGTTCAATTATTTTAAACACAGTGCTGTAAGTGGATATGTCGTGTTGAGTTTGTCCCTTTAAATTTAAAGAGTAATGACGACGATTATAAAAACATACGAAGGCATGTTTTCATACCCTGTCCGTGTGGTGACGGATTAAGAATACAGAGTGTCATCACCCCTATTTATCCCGTGGGTGTCGTAAGAGGCGACTAAGGGAGCGAAATACGCAGGACAACAGCACTGCAGAGAGAAGGAAAACTTGACACAAACCCTATACCAACCCGTCTGGCCAGCGTGGTATTGTAGGCCAAAACCTTCTTTCTAAGGGGAGGCCCATGTCCAGCAGTGGACTGTTAAAGGCTGTTGATGACGAAGGCATGTTTTCATAACTTTTTCTTACTAAGTGAACAATGATAAATTTTTACGAGGCGTAACTACCAACACACTGGTTCGTGCGTAACCAAACGGATTGTTGGTAATTACCAACATATTTCTTTTTTTCTTTCTTTCTTTTTAAAAAGACAACTCCCGCACTAAGAATAAATCCTGTGTCGCGGGGAACTTTACAAACATACATGAAACGGACACAAAGTACACCCAGACTCAGAACAACAATTTGTGGATCACACAAAGTGTTATTCCATGTGGGGTTTGAACCCACAACACTCGGCGTAATAGGAAGCGGCGTGGCGACCGCTTCGGCGACGCCATCCGTGCAGTTAAATTAAAGTTATTAAATTGCCATTTGAGAGTGTGGGCAACACATATATGGATTATACGTATATAATTGTTAAAGAGTCTTGTAATACCAAACACTGGTAACTTAGACAAATTTAATGCCTAGTTTACATGCGTGCCGAGGCTTGGCAAACGTCCATAAGCTGCAAGTCTCTACAAACGCTTGGAGGCCATTTACACGCTTGCGAGTGTGCTATTGTGTTCCGGACAGGCAAACAAGATAAGAAACTAAAAATAATATATTATCTAGCCCTGCTGCTCAACTAAACTGCTCAATCAGTAGAGCATTGAGACTTAATGTTGTTTCCCGACTGCTCAACACAATACTTGTAATATCAAATTGAGCAGTAGGGAACAAGCACGCGCCAATGTGTAAATAGCGAGCTTCCTTTCCGGTTCGAAAACCGATACTAGTACCGATCGACGACGAGCATACGCGATCTGAGCCAGCACCCCGTTTACACGTTTGTGTTTGTGGACACTTGTCGAGACTCGCCATACCTGTAAGCGGCCTATAAGTACAAAGTACAAGTTTAAAACTGTATTGTTTATGTAAACATATGAGTCATTGTCATGAGATATCGTACTATGCCGAAGTACGTAGTATGTTTAATGATAAATTGATCAGTATCGTCTTCGGGCACGCCGTCATCGCGGCGGTAAGACCCTTTATGGAGGATTAGCTCGAGAGGCGTCACGGGACCCTCTCATACCGTCTGACGCAGGTGATCACTGGGAAATAATGTTTCGGGGATGACCTGTGTCTGATCCGCAAGGAGCCAACGCCTGAGTGCCACCACTGCGATGGCCAGACCGTGGACACGGCTCTCCACACGCTGGCAGAGTGCCCGGCGTGGGTTGAGCAGAGGCGAGACCTCGTGGCGGCCATCGGAGTGGGAGTTCTCTCGCTCGATAGTCTGATTGCGGCTATTGTGCGAAGCGAGAGTGCGTGGAACTCTGCCGTCTCCTTCTGCGAGCAAGTTATGCTCGCGAAGGAGACGGCGGAGCGGGACCGGGAGAGTTTTAGAACTCTCCCGGCCCGCCAGGCCCGAGAACGGGCCAGGTACCGCAGGCGACTCAGGCGCCGGAGGTCGCAGAACGACCTCAAGACGACGAAGCAGGCCGGGGTGGCGGCGAGCGCGTTGCGAAGCGCGCTCGCTTCCAGGGAGCAGAGGGAACATGGGGTTCCCACACTGGGGGGTTCGTTTACTCGTCTGTAGATTGCCCGAGGTATGTAGGAGCACCAGGGACTTCCTTTCTAGGGTATACCTGGTTCCCCGGCTATTAGTACCCGAGACGGCTTGCGGTTTTAGTCGGTTCGAATGCGACATGCCACCGACAGGTGGTATCCGAGGGGAATTCCGCACGGAAAAAAAAAGTATCGTCTTATGGCTCTGGAATGATGGTTAAGTAACGGTAAATAATTTGTAGAAACAAATGATCGTGCATTAAAATCCTTTCAGCTAGATGTAAATAACATCTTATTATATCCAGAATAGTATGTTTCAATAGATAGACAGAGATGGATAGACATATACTCTTTATTGTGCACAAAACATTCAATAACGTGAGTACAACATTATGGACCGTAAAAGTGTTACGATGGATCGATTTTATCGCGGGCCGTAATGTTTTACACTAGAGACGGGACAAAATCACAGTGAACTGTGTAGGTTAGGGTTGCTAGGTAAGTGGGTTAGACGCTATTTAACAGAAAATCTATTTTAAAATCATTATGTAGGAAATGCTACCTATGTATAATAATTTCTAGATTTACTGTTAAATAGGCGAGATAGGGTCTTTATGCATCGTCTGAAAACAGCTTATTGGCAACAACGCGTGAATAAGTAGTAACCCTAACCTACGTACGAAAAATTCGAATGTTTACTGTGATTTTGGCCCATGCCTATTTTGCAGCCAAACTTTAGGTGAACTGCAAAAGATCAGAGTGTCGTGACGTGCATAACAAGTTTAGCAGCGTGGTTTTGGGATCGGCAGCAATAGATTACAATCGCGATATTGTTATTACTGATGAATAGGAAAATACGACGATATTTTTTAAATCTATTCATATAATGCTGTATTCCTTATTTTGCCTTAGAAATATGTATACAGTATAGTTGTCTAAATAGAACTTTTTAATTATCTGGTTACGTGTGTTAAACGTTTTTTATTGGTGTAAATAGATACGGTTTATTGATACAGTCTAGCTAGCTAAGTAAAATGGTGATTACTATTGAGACAATTCTCTACTCCTGGGCGCAAGGACTATTTTGTCTCTATATATGTAGCTATGGCTCTCATCTCGCACAGCATTGTGCCTCTTTTGCTACCAAGACCTTAAGTTTGTATTAAAGTGTTTTGTCTTATCCATTAATGTGTATTTTATCCTTTTTGTTATTATATTGTTATATGGTTCGTAACACTTTTTGAACTGAAATTCTCAAAAGAATTAATTTAAATTATTTCTATACTTTGATTATACGATTAACCGTTAAATGTTGTTCATACTATTTGTTGTGATTCGTATATAATCACAGGCCCCCTTACTATGCCTACCGGGCATTTTATAACATAGGAACCTTTTAAAACAATTATAAATAGAAAATATTTTGTTTTGAAGGTATGAATGCTGAAGAACAACAAAAAATGGGTGAACGCGTAGCCTTCTACCAAAACGCCGTAGAAAAACTTGCGGAGGCAAGAAAGCTGGCAAAGCATATAGAACCCGTCCAGGTGACTCAGGAGGCCCTTACATTTACCAATGACGTGGTAGAAGGGAAAAGGAAAGCGGCCAAGAATGAAAACGAGTTCATTTACCATGAAGAAGTTCCGGAGAAAGATTTGCTGATGGATATGAAACCTGTGTGCCTTGTTAAAGCGCTGCCAATCAACTTCAATGATCCAGAGGTAAAAAGAAAATTTACTAGAAATTCAAAAATAAAGATTTACTTGCCTACTGTATTCGTAAGTTATATTCTACAAATGTTTCATCGTCATAGGTAACTGGACCCGACGTATTTGCTCGTCTAGTACCGATGGGTGCTCATGAAGCATCTTCGATGTACTCGGAAGAGAAGGCGAAGTTAATACGACAAATTGTGGGCCAAGTCGAGGCCAAAAACACTGAGCTAACAGAATTTATGTCATCGCTGCAACTTGATCAGTTGGACGTTTTGGATTCTGATCAGAAGTGAGTATTGTATAACTGTGTATTCTAGTTTTAATATGTGTAGTGTAGAAGACACACGCTTTTAGGCCACATCAATAGGCATTTTTAGGCAGATCGAGTACAGAAGTAACATTGAGTAAAATCATTTAAATGAAAAGCAACTCTACTACGATATAATAAAGCCTAAATAATATAATACCTAGAAGTTTATCGAGCTTTTTCGCATAAATCATTTTTTATGAAGTTACTGTTTACGACGAACATTTACGTTTTTCGATGTCCTTTGAAAACGTGAGTTTCGGCTCCTAGTTATATTTTAAGCAGCATGTCCTTTTGTCTTTAATTTACTTAAGTGATATTTATCGGCTCACCAAATGTGTCGCATGAGGAAATATGGAACTAACACAAAACCAAACCGCCCGGCAGCCCACTGAATTAGTTCGACTCGTCGACGCCGCCACGTACTTCATTCCCGCCACCCTTCACGCCGCTTCTTACCCACGGTGCGAAGTAGGCCTGGGGTGATATTGGGAGGTATAATTAGCAATCCTAATTAAATTATTGTTTTAGGGTACCACAAGAGATAGTAGATAGGTGTGCGGCAATGAACGCCAAAACTGAGATAATACAAACATTAGTGGATTCAATGAACAGCCTTGCGGAAATCATCAGTGACGTTGAACATTCCCTCGCCGAGATTAAAAGTCTTATACAGGTACGTTAGCCTCCGGTAATTACAGTATTATATATGCTACCCTGACCGCCTAGAACAGGTGACAGTAAAAGTTTAAAACAGATATGAAGCCTAAATAGCTAATAGTTTTCATTTAAAATTTATGTTTGCTTAGATATATACCCTCTATTTTCAGGAAGAAACAATGAAAGAAAAAGAATACCAAAAGGTAATGGGTCCTCGTCCGCCGTCGATCGTCCAAACCGAGCTGTCTCGCGAATACCACAAGTATCAAGAAGCTCACTCCAGAACCAATGAGAGCAATCAGGTGTTGCACAAAGCTATGACGCTGCACATTGCCAATTTGCGACTTTTGGCGCAGCCGCTGGATGTGTTGGAGAGCAAAATACCTAGTATTGAGAATATCGGTAAGTTTCTGTTGTTATGGCGACTGGAACTTCGATTGCAATAATTAGTTTTTGAGCATGACTGCTCTCGTTAATGTCGATTTTGTCAATAAAATTTTAGTTTAACTGCAATTTCAGATTATATTCTGTTTCTGTGCTTTTCATCTGTTGGTATTAGTTTGACGTAATAAACATCCCTTCACACTTTGGTGTGGAGGAAGCTTGCAATGGGAAAGTTAATATCGAGACAATGATAATATGTTACATCAAATCACGATAGCGGTTTGACAAGCGAAGAACTTGTCTAGCTTCTAATTGGATGTATGTGGTAATAGTTGACGTAGGTTCTTACTAATTGTAGTTAATATTAATATGCAGGTTTATATTTTTTTTGCTTTTGTTTGTATTGTAGTATGCTTATATTTTTATATCTACACTTGAAAAAGTGCGTTAAGTAGCCAGGTGTTGAGACGTGAGGGTGAATATATGTCGTGATGTGTCGGGTAGCGGGTCTGGACGTGGAGACGATGTCGGAGATGCGGCGCGTGGTGGGCAAGGTGCGCGAGATGCAGGCGCAGCGCGCGGCGCTGGTGCAGGCGCTGCGGGACGCGGCCGCGCAGGACGACATCACCGCGCAGCTGCTGGCGCGCGCCACCGAGCCCGCCGACCTCGTCTTCAAGCAGGAGCTGGACAAGCACACGCCCAAGGTAACCCACCACCTACACTTCTTGTCGCATACGAGCTCACCACATAGAAAAAAATATAATCTGATGATTAGTGACCCCGACTGCTAAGTCGAAAATAATAAGACAATTAATTGTGTCTCTAGCACAAACCTTTTGTTTTGAGTTTAGATGTAATTTATCTATACGGATGGCGTAGTGGTTTAAGCGGTCACTACGCCACTCACTACTACGCTGAGTGTTGTGGGTTGGATCCCCACATGGGAGTCGTCCCATGTGGGGATCGAACCGATCGATCAAAGTGTCGACTTTGTGTGATCCACAAATGGTTGTTCAGAGTCTGGGTGTTCTTTGTGTCCGGTTCATGCATTTTTTATAAAATCCCCCGCGACACAGGCTATATTCTTAATGCGGGAGTTGTCTTTTGAAGAGAGAAATCTATAACCGTGTATGTATGTATTTTTGTCACAATTCTGGTTACTTTAACATAGACTCTGCCTACAGTAATCTGGATTAGACGACCGTGTATGTGATCTATAAAATTATTATTACTTTTACAGGTGAAAATCATAGAACAAAATCTAGCAGCCCAGGAAAACATAATCAATAAACTGACATCAGTGTACGCATCGTACGGTGATTCACGACGACTGTTGTCTGACGTGCTACGAAAACGGGAGGGACTCATCAACGGTAAGTCTCCCGATAGCAAAGTAATATATTGAAGGCAGAAGGAAAGAAAAAATATGTACCACTATTATCATTCTAATTATTCATAATTAATGT
This sequence comes from Arctia plantaginis, assembly GCA_902825455.1. Classification (NCBI taxonomy): domain Eukaryota; kingdom Metazoa; phylum Arthropoda; class Insecta; order Lepidoptera; family Erebidae; genus Arctia; species Arctia plantaginis. The sequence continues at coordinate 3,646,776 of CADEBD010000288.1, forward strand.
TTAACCTGTAAGTAATTATTTCGTAACTTCTCACCGAGTGATTGTGGTTACAAAATCCCGGTCAAACTCAATGGTCGGCAAGGCACTTGTGACTTTTTTGTGAGTTGTTGATGTCCATGGGCGACGATAATCACTTACTTAACTTCACTTAAAAAAAATTGTGATAGTGTCCATTTGTCCTCTGTTTCTGACACTCGTATTGTGTTCCAGCGCTGATCACGTCATACGACACGTACTCGGAGCTGCTGGGCAAGTCGCAGAAGGGACTGGAGTTCTACAAGAAGCTGTCGCACAACGTGTCGGCGCTGTTAGCGCGCCTGCGCAGCACGTGCCAGGTCCACGAAGAGGAGCGGGCGCAGCTGCTCGCCAAGAACTCTTCTTCTTGTACGTACGATTTTTTACATTTATTTATTAATTATTTTGCTTTGACTGGTATGGTGGTTAATGATCCTGACTGCTAAAACAGAGGTAGTGGGTTCTATTCCCACCCAGGAAAAATAATTGTGTGATGAGTACGATCATTTGTATCATTTAGAAATATAAACGTATGTTTATCAGTAGGCTGGTTGCTATGCCTGGTTTGGGATTAGGCGACTTTGTGTGAGATGTGTGAAGTGAAATGAAGGTACATATTACAATTAAAGATCTGTAATCATAATTAAGTAAAAGTATTTAATATCAACTATCAATGTTATATAATCTTCATTGTCAAGTTACGAAGAAACATATTACTGCAGAGTAATTACTAGTCGTTCGTCGTACTATGAAACTTCTCGGGTTGTTTAACAGCAGTGCGTGGTATATAATTAAATAAAGATAAGAGATAATTTTAGTTGGAGGGACATAACACCTATTCCTGTATCGTGTGATCTAGTTGTGCATTTTCTTCATTATATAAGTTAGCCTGTCACTCTCTAAGCTATAAACTATACCTGGATTTCCTTCATGGTCGGACCAACGAATTAACCAGATGATTCACTTCCTTACGGCTAGTTTTATAATTTGGAGAGTAACGTTAACTTATTTATATCCTTTTAACAAAGCACGGTGCTTGTGTTGATTTAATGTTTAGTAACTAATTAGAATGTGTGTTATATCCAGCGTCGACCCCGGCCCAGTCGCAGGCCGCGTCCCCCCCGCCCGCGCGGACGCCCGACGTCGCCCCCGCGGCGCCCGCGGGCAGCGCGCGGAAGCTGAAGGACTACCTGCCTTACATGAAGAACAGGAACACCAGGAGTCTCACTCCACAAGGTAAGCCTCCTTCACATCATATACACCTACGCACGCGCTAACGGACCCTACTCACATTTCATGCACGCTCTTATAATTCTAAGAGACCCAAGCAAATTCTTACATCTCAAAACCTATAATTTTATTCCATTGTTTTATTTTATATGCCTTCGGTTTTCAGCTCTAGTGGATCCGTTACCTCAAGACACTTATTATCCAGACCCTGTTTATCCGACTTCGGTCAGGCCCACACCTGTTGGATCAGAAGGTATGTCAACTTTATAATTTTATGATATTAGACGGAAAGACGTGGTAGCCAAAAATGTTCTACATTTGTTTCGTACAATTTTAATCAAAATATTTTTCATCCTTGATACTGTTAGTACTAAATTAAATTGGATTAAATTGCATAGGTTAAGATATAAATATATTACCAAGCAACAAAGCTTCTTAAACATCTAAATATTGTTATGTATTTATGCAACAATTCAATAACTGGTTTGTTTCAGCGACAGATGTTACCCAAATGCAGCTTCCAGACGGAGTAGTAGCACCACCGTTGCAAAGGGTTCCTAACCCATACCAACGCTACCAATACTCAACCGACCAGGAGAATTACAGCATCCAGCCGATGCAATCTAACTACGCTCACCCAGCGACCAGCAAACCATACGACAAACCTTCCCAGGAAGATTCAAACTACGGATATTCGACATACACCCCATCACAATTTAATTCGAATTCGGCTGATCAACAAGTATATTCAAACCCGTATTATTCTGCTACACCAAACAATACGAATACTGCAGTAACCGACTCGCAGAACCTCAATGTTGGTGCTGATCCAGTTGCTCCGAACCAATACTATGACCCGTATGCGAACCAAGCGAGTGCAATACCTGAGACATCTATGGGCAATATGTCTATGTACAAAGCTGCCAACACGCCTGATTTAGCCACAAACTTTGCTTATATGCACGTTTCGGAGCCGAAAGTAGATTCAGGACACTCGGCTGACTATTCTCAGACGTATTACAACGTGCATTATCCCCATGTATCGACACCCAATCCTAATACGTACACCAGTGCGGTTCATAATTCTAATACCAGCATAGCTCCTTCGCAGATCGCTTCGGATTACAGCTCTTTAAACTACCCTTACAGTGAAGTAAATCCGTACGCCCAGGTTGTGCCCCCTAACACACCATATAACGCAAGTGAGCAGCCTTATAGTTATGACGCACCTTACGCATCTACGTCTCAAGGACACACCTACACAAATGCTGTCACCTCAATCTCCAGTGTAGTCAATACGACCACGACACCCTATTCCTATCCTTCAGAAATCGATTCAAATTACAACAATGCTCTAGCTCAGTTAGATGCCCTAGATAAACCAATAAAGTCACACGTAACTGGTGAAGCACTGTCCAACGTGAACTTTCAACCAACGTTTCAAAATTACAGCGCTCCCGAAGGATCTGGATATTCCAACCAACCCGAAACCTATAACCCAACCAGCGCATATACTTATACTGACCAAACAAACACTAGTTACGCACAGTCATACCAAAATCACCCGGGCTATAACTTCAACTCAGCTACTGGCAATTTCGAATATAATTTCGGTTCTCAGAATGCATACTCTGGATATGACAGTACAGCTCAAACGAATATGAACCCTCAGCAGGAGGGTAAAGATCCAAATTGGCAACTGCAAGGAATTTACACAAATGCAGGAAATGTGGGGACTTGCGAAACCATTCAGTCGCCTACAGAAAACCCACAAGTGATGGGCCAGGTACCTTCTCAACATGGGAGTACCAACCAAACGTATTATAATGCTCCGTATGGCTATCAGACTACGAAAACTGAAGAGTTCGTGCCAAGCTCTCAGCCTGTTTCAACTAATTTTGGCGCTGACATGAATCAATCAACTTATATTCATTCTAGTCAGGGCCAGGATACCAGCGTCACGTACACTAACAACCAAGGTAAGAAGTCATAAATAACTTGTGCCAAAAATATATTGTAAAATATTATATAATAAACGAATTTAAAGTAAAATGGATTTTTATTTCAGTGTCTTCACCGACAGAGAACGTTAAAGAACCAACATTCGAACACAATCCTAGTGTACCAGATAAAACAGTTACAGTACCAACCAACGTTGAACAAATTAAACCTGATATCAAACCTGTAGAGGTAACTGCTACAGAGGTTAAAACAGAGTTGAGTGCTTTCGACTTACTATATGACATAGACTTTTCAGTAGAACAAACACCTTTAATGCCTGAAATTAAGGTACCGCAAGTATCTGAAAGTGCTATCAAGAAACTTGTAGCTGTGCCTAAGGTGGAACCTGTGATAAAGCTACCTCCGAAAGAGGTGGTTATCGAGAGGCCAGCGAAGCGGGACTTATTTTCAGACCCCATGTTGCTAAACAAATTCACACAAGAAGTGAAAAATTTACAAAAACTCACTGATTCTTTGACTAACAAAATGCCGAGTGGTTTAACTGTATTAGATGCTAAATGGAAGACTTTCCAAGATGTGCAAGTAAGTACTCAGAGATGTCACTTAAACTATTATAAAATGCATAATGACCCCATTAGACTGTCAAGTCAGTATCTTTTAAGTACGCGGAAAACCGCATCTTCCGTAATTTTTTGTATATACTACTAAGTAATGACGTCACACCATGCTGTTGTCAAAACATTCGACTTTCATGTTAACTTGCCTACTAAAAGATAATAGCTCGACATTCTAAAAAGTTATTCTATTGAAAGACTTGACAAAATAGTTTGTGCTGAGCATAGACATTACCCAATTTAGTATGCAAATTATAAACGCTGGAAATATTTGCATTGTTCTTGCAGGCTAAGGAGAATATGACTCGATCAAAAACCATTGCCATGCAGCACACTAGAGGCAACATAGTGAGTGAAATAGTGCCTTTTGACGACTCGAGACTGAGACTCAAATCTGATCCTGATGCGTATATAAATGCATCTTATTATAAGGTAATTAAAGCTTTGAAATTAAGATCTTTTTCATCCGTACAAGAGTCATCAAAGTAGAGGGTAATTGAGGTAGTTGTTACAAATAATCGATCGAAATCGGTCGCTGTATCACACTAATATTATTAAGAAGAAAGTTTCTGAGTGTGTGTTTGTATGTTTGTTAATTCTTCACGCTCTGAATCAATTTAAAAAAAAATTGATATATGGTTAGATGACGCCCTGGATTAACAAAAAGGCTACATTGTTATATTTTGTATTTGATAAACCGCAGGTAACACCGCGGGGCCAATCTAGTATTGTATATAAATAGAATAAAAAAGACGACGGGCTGCACTCCGGGAGTGCCGGCAGAAGTGAAAACTTGAATATTAACGTTGTGCATTTTTGATATTTTGGAATGGTTAGGGAAAAATTTTGCACGAATTGCTTTAATTATCAGTATAAAAGTACTATCATTTATGTGGTAGAATACAATATTTATTTATTGCGCTATCGTACACAAACATGACAATTTATCGAGACGCTGTCATCATCCATGGATGCGCGTGGCAAGCTGTAACATAAACACACACGAACATTCGCGCAAGCGCCCTGCGCCGCCTAAACGAAACAGCAGGCGCAGGCATACATTTTCGCCGCGCCGTAGAAAGAGGGGGATACTTCCTTTCCTACACCGCGCCGGCTGTCTACTCTCCATGCGTCTTACGAATTTTCGATCAGGTCACGTGTTCTGACGCGAGTTTAACGTTTTTTACCCATTACAAAAAAAGTGTACAACGCCGCTAAAGAAGTTTTCACTTCAAAAATCTAGTGGAGAAAAATATATACACTGGACAGCAAATAAACCGAGCCACCCGCTACCTAGGCACTCTAATTCGATTTTCTCAAAAACTAAAAAACCTACAATTAACAAAGTTGTACCTACAGAAAGTGCGTTTCATGGTGATTAAAATGAAAGGAAACTCATTGGGTTTAATCAATATTTCAGTGTTTATTAAGGATTTTACAAAGAAGAGTCGTTTTCCAGTCGTGACAATCGTTAGTAATGATAAAGTGAAAAAAAAAATTAAAGCCAAAAACAAAGATAAAATCAAAAAAAAGATTTTGATCAATATTCCGTATTCCCTCCCCTTGCTCGGATAACTGCCAGCATCCTTGTATTCATCGACCTTACGAGCCTGACGATAAAATCTTGAGGAATTGTATTCCACTCCTCTTCAATTGCGATTCGCAGCTCTGGAAGCCTTGTTGGAGCATGAGCTGAAACGTCGGGTTGGCTCGAACCCGACGTTTCAGCTCATCCCATAAGTGTTCTATCGGATTCAAGTCCGGGCTTCGAGCTGGCCAGTCCATCGTACGAATGCTGACGTCGCGTAGATACTGGGTCACCACATGAGCAACATGAGGCCGTGCATTATCATGCATCAATTGCATATCCTGTCCGATATATCCTGCGTAAGGTACCACATGGTCTGCGAGGATTTCAGTAATGTAGCGATGAGAAGTCAGTCCACGTGTACGGCCCGTCGGTTCGATGAAAACTAACGCTGTATGTGCTGTTAAAGAGATGCCGCCCCAGACCATTACAGATCCTCCTCCATAAGCAACAGTTTCCTCGATGCAACACTGAGAATAACGTTCTCCAGGGCGACGATATACTCTCTGACGTCGATCACTTCCATGTAGACTCACCCTGGTCTCATCAGTGAAGAGTACATTACTCCACTGCTCTAATGTCCTATCCCTATGCTCTCGAGCAAATTCAAGTCGTGCTCGACGGTGTGCTACCGTTAATGCTGGGCCTGTTGCAGCTCTTTTTGGGGTCAGGTTCCGTTCAGCAAGTCTCCTTCTGATTGTATCTGAACTTATGACCACTTGGCGCTCGTCACGCAGACTTTGTTGGACTTGAACTGCGTTGAGGTGGCGATTTCGCAGAACAGTAAGGTGGATATAACGATCATCTGCTGCTGATGTAGCCCTAGGTCTGCCCGTACCTGGACGGTGATCGAATGGTCCAGTCTCTAGGTATCGTCTGTAAACTCGTTGCACCGAAGATCTGCTGATTCGAAGCCTTCGAGCGACTTCACGTTGCGCAATGCCTGCTTGAAGTAATGCTCCAGCTTGAGCTGCTTCCTGAGGTGTTGTATCTATTATTAATCGAAAAAAGTAGCAAAAACACACGCGTCTGTGCAAACGATGGACAAAAACTAAGGAAATGATAAGAAATATCCGACTACCCTCATTGTAGAGAAAAAGAACGCTAATATCAAACTCTGGTGAAAACAGAGCAAATCGTTAGCATTGTGTTTGTTGCTTGATTACAATGTGAGTTGACGGTACTTTCGAATTAATTTTTAGTCATTTTAATCACCATGAAACGCACTTTTTGTAGGTATAACTTTGATAGTTGTAAGTTTTATACTTTTTGAGAAAATCGAATCAGAGTTCCTAGGTAGCGGGTGGCTCGGTTTATTTGCTGACCAGTGTAGTTCAGAATATACATGTATAGGCAGATTCACAAAATATACAGGCACACATTATTTTGAAATATTAAATATCAAAATTTGATTTGATAACAATGTTATTGAAATTTGTCACGCGTCTAATTTATAAATGCGTTGTCTATTCCTACTGCAGAAGGAAGATGGCGGCCTCAAAAAGCAATACAATTTTATTGAAACATTTACTAACTGTTCTTGTTTCAGCAACTAGCACCGTGGTGCATCCCAATTGTGATATCTAAACATCCTAGCGAAAATGAATATAGTGTATTCTGGAAAGCAATATTAGAAAATAAAATTAGCTGTATTGCTTGTCTCTTAAGTGAAATAGAGGTGAGAAAAAAAATCTTATGATACTTCAAACTACTGTCACCTGTTGTGTGTCCAACCTTAGAGATCATAGTTCATTCTTATTATTCATAGTTCCTGCGGGTGAATTGGGTCAAGAAACTTGAAATTTTGAGGTTGGCAACATGCAGGTGTTACCACTGTAACATTATTATTTTTGTATTGAAAAAAAAGGCAAAATTTTCTTTTTTAACAAGATTAGTCTATAGGTCCCGAAAAGGAATTCAACACGAATATATTGATTAATTATTATTATTTTTTCTAACAACAGATGCAAGGTAAAACGTACTGGCCAACGGCGAAAGGCACCTCCTTGGAATTTGCCGACAGTCTCAAAGTATTCTTGGATGAGGTGACGTGTACAGTACATTGGACCGAGCGGCAGCTCACCGTAGCCCAAGGAAAGACTGTAGTCAATGTCACACATTATCAAATCAACGTTTTTCCTGCCAAGTGAGTATATCTTCATAGTTTAAGATAACTTAGTAAAAATATGTGGTTGTTTTTAAATAATAGATAAAATAAAAGTTTACCTTAATATTCTAACCTTTATAATCTGTTGTGTTCTGTTACCCTTTTTAAAATGAAAATTTGTTCACGATAATCTTGTATCTTAGGTCTACAAAAACAAAATAAATTTTGTTCGTATCTTTACAGCACTTTATATATCGTGATATCGAATAATCGATTTAGATAGATATTAGAATTACATACAGTGGCAGCATCTCCGCCTGATTTCATAATTACTTTTTTCTTTTCAAATAGTTCTTTCATTATTCCATTGGTAAAAATAATTTAGTTCATCACGTGATAAGGTTAAAAGAATAACAGAAAAGCTCAACTCAATTAACGAATTAATTAAATGTTGATGGGAGGATTACGTGTCAGCTTGTTAAGGGAGTGCCACTAGAATTAGACTGTATTTAACTAAACGAATCGATAACCTTCAAAGACACAATTCGCACATAGCACGCAAATGTTTATGTACCCTCATCGACCACTTTGATCTTATCACGTGACCCGCGCAGCTTTGTCTAAGTCTCTCAAAAGGAATAAATTTTGCCCGTTGCTGCGACATTTTTTAAGTAAAACTTCTTTACGCACGCTTGGGGAGTAAGCTGGGGAGAGCGTTACGAAAAGTGTGATCGGGCATGGCGAACGGAAGTTAAGAGGGAAATATAAGTTAATGAAGATAGAAAGAGAGAGAGAGAGAGTTGCGTTTCGTATATTACTGTAGGGGCAAGAGAGGTGCGAGCACACATTTTTTTTCTCTTTTTCTCTCATAGCCAAGAAGTTTTACTTCAGTCGTGTGGTCTAAAACATACTCGTTTTTTTATTGATGCTCGACTACTATTGGTCGTAGAGCTTATAGTCTTCCTCAATAAATTGGCTATCCAACACTTAATTAATTTTTCAATTCGAATCAGTAGTTTTTGAGAATAGCGCATTCAACCAAACAAACACTTAGCTTTATAATATTAGTATAAATTATTTATTAATCAACAATGAATATACGAACTGCATTCGAGTTTGAACCTTACTGCTAATATGAAATAGAATCGATACTAAGCATTGCGTGCTCAGAAGCCCTTACTGTAAATGGAACTTTTACTAGTCGCTACTTTAATTACTTAGGCAATGCCTTTTTATGGAGGTATAGCAACGATAAAATCCGTCTAGCTTCTGATGTGATGCAATCATTTCATTTTATTGTAGTTTTTATGTGAGCTGTTAAGCATTGTTTTTTTTTTTATGGCACGTTGTTTTTAAGGGCTTCCCTTTTTTAATAGATATGTTGCATTTTTTGATATCTATAGACTGTATTTATGTACTATTATATATTTCTAGTACTAGTAATACTCTAAGAAATGTTTAGTAGAGCAATTTTTAACTAATGCAGTCAAAACCATGACAGTTCCAAAAAAAACTGTAGTCAATTTTTTTTGCGAACTTGAGCAGTCAATAAATATGGATAAAAATTATTATTTTAGTTTATGCTAGACCAGTCTATTGTCATTGTAATCTGGAATGAAATCTATTGTATTCTGCAATGAATTTTTACATGTTTTGGGGTTTGTATGAATTGTAAATTGCTATTATTTCAAAACCAATTTTATTATTATTATATTGTTTCAATTTCTCTAGTAATAGTTCATATAACCACAGGTACTCGTCAACTGACCAGCAGTTTTGCCATGTGTACATTGCATTCTCCTTTTGTTCTAGAACGTACTTATTCCAACTTTTACTTTCACAAATGCAATTAATTCGTTATTACTAATTCAACTATTGTGATTATAACTTTAAATCTTACTTGAGGTTAACTTGGTCAAATTATTCTGGAATTCACGGTGCTGCCACTGTACCCTGCAACCCTATGCTTTAGTCAAT